>CM053783.1:737529412-738129412 GCA_028749045.1 Cupressus sempervirens | reverse complement strand
AAAAATCTTCTAAGAAAGTTTATCTTCTGAAAGAATGACTGAATATCTCTTAAATTCTTTGGCTTTGAATTTTATCTATTGCTTCAACTCTTTCAAGATCAATTCTAACTCTTCCTTTTCCAACTAAGTGGCTAAATTGCTTACCATATGTAACAACAAGTGCACATTTTCTAGGATTCAAATATATTCCAAATTTTAATGCTTTGATAAATACTTTCTCTATGTGCATACATTGATCTTTTTCATCTTTTGAGTAAGTAGTTAAATTTCCCTAGTATACTACTAGAAATTAATCAATAATATCTCTAAAATCTACATCCATAGATCTTTGAAAGGTAGCAGCAACTTATGTTAAACAAAATGACATTCTACTTTAAACATAAGTACCCTAAGGTGTCATAAACATAGTGTTATACTATTATGATTCTTCAACAAAAACCTTGTTATAGCTTGAGAACCCATCCATCATGGACATGAGTTTTTATCCAATTATTGTTTGTAACATTGTTTAGATGTTAGGTAAGCCATAATTATCATTAATGAAGATATATTTAAGTTTCTAAAATCAACACATAATTTGATATCTACATTCTTCTTCCTAATTGAGACTAAATTAGACACCCAAGATGAATATCCTTTAGGCTTGATAATTCCAACATCTCTTAGCTTCATTAACTCTTCTTGCATCTTGGGTCCAAGAGTGGGATTAATTGGTCTTTTCTTTTGTCTGAAAAGTTTTGCTCCTTCTTTTAATGGAACTTCATGTTGAAAGAGATCTTCTCTATAGGCTTTAAGGCCATCATAGTACCAAGCAAGTACATGTCTATACTTTCTTAACAAACCAACCAACTCTAGTCTAATCTTAGGGGCTAATTTTTTACCAATGTGTTCCTTCTTAGGTGATTCATTACTCCCTAGATTTACTTCCACCTAATCTTTAGCAGTAGATTCTTTGTTTTCTACTTTAGATCTATCATGACTATCAAAAATAGTCTCCAAAACAACCAACCCTTCTAGGATTTTGTTCATTTTCAATTGCACAACTTCCTACCCAAAAATAGTCTCTTTACCATCAACATTCTCAACATATGTTGCACAATCAATTTATTGCCCCTAGAAGTAGTTCTCACAATTCATAAATCTAATTAGATTTTTACCTTCTAATAAGACCTACCAATTCTAAATATTATTAGGAACTAAGGGTCTATTCTACACTAATATTTGACACACCAAAAAATGATGTTTCATCTGGATTAATAGCTATATTAGCTAATAGATCAGCCATTTTATTTTTACTTCTATCCTTCAAGGCTATTCCAAAAGCATAAAAAAAATCAATTATATCCCAGACAACATTCGTGTATTGTTTCAATCTTTTGTTCTTAGAAATATATACTCCTTTAACTTGAGAAACAATCAATTATGAATCCCCAATAACTTGCAACTTTTAATCCCAATAAAATTTTTTCATACTCAACAATGCTATTGGTACATACAAAATTTAGAGTAAATGAATATCTAAATGTATTTCTCTTTCAAGATATGAATAACCTAGCTCCTGATCCTTCCTCAGAACTTGCTCCATCAAAATACATATTCCATAAGTTGATCAAATCTATACAACAAGTTATTTCTTGTGAAATCTATGGTGGTATCTTCTCAATATTTTGAATTACTAATTCTTCTCTAAATGTATTAACATCTACGTCTAAGAAACATGGGGTATATTTTTCAACACTATCTCCAAAAAAATAAGTAACCCTTGGATCTCTATCAATTTTGATAGCCTTTTCACCTATATGAAAAGTGGCTTATGATAGGTCACACTATAGGCTACCTCCCATTGCAACACTCCACTTTTTAGAGAGTAGCATTGCATAATGGGTAGGAATATCAACTACAAGGATTGTCATGCCCATCTCAACTTCAAGATAACTAGCTAGCCTAAAAGGAAATGTATTAATGGTACCTATAATAGGAACTTCCCTTGCATCCATGGCTCTACACCTACCCTCTTTAGTGTCTACTTCTAAGCCTAGGAATTCCATAACTTTGCAAGGCATTATGGTGTTTTATGCTCCAGAATCTATCATGCAAATTTTTTAGCATCTGTAATTAATGATGAAATTGAGGAAGAAAGGATCAATATTTTTTAAATAGGTTATAAATGAATAATCCATATACATCTAGGGTATTTGGGACATAACTCAATTATCTCCTCCTACAATTGGTGTATGTTGCATGACTATGGTCTTTTTCTCAACAATATTATTAATGTTTCATATCCCACCCAACCAAGCAAAATTTTTATTTTTATGTTCCTCTATTCTAAAAATTTTGAACATGGGAACTTTAATAGTAATTTGAGATAAGATGGATATCATGTCAACATGATCATAAATAGTAGGCTTAATATAAATACCTTGAGTTGATAATGCTTGAGTGGTAGGTCCTACCTTCTAATTGCTGACATCAGGTTTTAGTTTTTTGTCTTGCACAATAACTTTGATTGTTTCAATACTTCAAAATTGAACTTTCTTTTTAGGCTTGCACTTCTTGTTCTTATTATCCTTGACTTTAAATATCATTGTATTATCTTTCTTATTTTTATTAGTCCTCTTATGAGTAACCTTGATGAAGATGATAAATGGCTTACTAGTATCATTGTTGAAAGTTTTATTTCTTAGATTGTAGTTACCGTTTACTTGGGATATCATCTATGTTGTGATCCTATCAAGATAAATTTCTCAAATTTATGTGAGCAACACAAAAAATGTAGTGGAAACCTTGTCTTCATCATGATGATGTAGTTCATAAATATTTATCTAGTTTGCAATATTATTTTTAGATTCTTCTAAATCAAAATCCTCACCATCATCACATAAATTTACCATATTACAACTAATATCCTCATTTTCTTTCTCCTATTCTCCCTCTTCATTTTGAGTTTGCTAATTTGTAGCAAATGATTGAGCCAATGCACAATAATCATGCCAATGAAGAGACTAACATAAAATAAACTATGGTAAATCATTTGTCATATTGACAGAATTTATTTGTAGAAGGTTAGGGGTACCTTTATCCTTAGTACATTGAGCTAGATGGGGGATAGGATTTCCATCTTTCAACTGAGTAGTATATGGATAGTTTTACACTCTAGGTTCCCTATTATAGTAGTTATTGAATTGAGGTTTATCACTACTATTTTTCTTATTGGCATTATTTATTGCTGATGGATTCATATTTTTTAGAAAATTTAATACTTGACCCATTGTGTCCTCCTCAGGCCTCTTACCTACAATAGGCTTATCACCTTCCTTGTTATTGTTCCTTGGATTCAACAATTTAGGGTCATCTCTTCTTCATAGCTTACCAAAGGCCTTTATGTTGTTATCAATACTCACTGCCATTCTATAAGTATCTATTAGAGTCCTAGGATCCTCATCTTTGAGGGTATAGGCCATGTTACTATCAAATTCATTGAAGTAATTGGTAAGAAAAAAATCATCTCTTAGCTTCATTACTTGGAAAAGCTTGTACATCCCTTTATGAAATCTCACATTCAAATCAAATGTGGCTTCATTAGGTTTATTCTTTAGGTTGTTCAAATTATTTAACATGAAACCAACATTGATATTATCTCCATAATGTTCTTTAAAGAGTTTCTCCAAATCACTCCATGAGCTAATGTTGTCATCTGGCAACCTTTTGAACCAATGCCTAGAATCTTTTGTTAATGAGTGCACAAACAACTTCATAACCACATCTTCATGCTCCACTTTATAGTCACTAAGCATGTCCACAAATGTTCTTAGGTATTCTTTAATAGTAATGGCATTGTCTCCTAAAAAGTTTATAACCTTATCTCTAAGATCATTTGAAATAGGATGTGGGAAACCAAGGGTGCCTACAAATGGCATCTGTTTATACTTTTCCATGTATATGGGTCTTCTTTGAAAATAAACAACATTTGACCTACTTTTTTCATTTACTTAGTTTTGGGTAGAGATCTATGAATGTTGGATTTGTTGAATAGTAGGGATTTGAATACTAGTAGTAGGAGATGAGGCATAAGCTGACTGAGAGACATTTTGGCTTGGTATTATTGGTCTATAGGTGGGAATAGAAGGTGTAGCTTGTGAGGACATAATTGGCCATGAAGCTAAAGCAATATTAGTTTTAATAAACTATATATTTCTTCTAGTTTTTGTTGCTTTTGCTTTATTCTCAGCCTTCTCAAGCTCTTTAGCTAAGTCCTCTCCTTCCTTCTTAGCCTTTTCTAAGTCTAAATCAAGTTTATCGATGAAAAGATTTGTAGACTTGTTAGAAACTATTTGAGGTTCATTTATTTGAATTCCTACAACCTTTTGTTTTCCTTTATCAGAAATGTTCACAGTCATATCTATAACCTCTAGGTCAATAGGTTTATAGGACTAGACTTGTGCTAAGACATGTCCTTCTTTTCCTCCAAGAGATTTTCTAGCTATTGGAATTTAGATCTTAAATTTTCAACATCTCAAAATACATCAAAGTGTATTTTGTAGGATCTTTCTTCCAATTTCTTGTTCTACTCCTTGAGAGCAACCATTCTTCTAAGTAAATTATCTCTTTCAATAAGAGTATTCATGGTTATTTTCTATTTTTCCTTCTCCAAATTAATGCATTTGGTTTCTTCTTTAGCAACCCTTCTTATATGAATTTCTACTTTAGAAAATGCATCATCATGATCTATAGTTGTTGGTTTAGATTCTACAAAATCATCCAAATCTATAATTTTTATCTCAATGTAAGGGATCTTCTTAAGATTTGGTCTATTGGATTGAATCCTTCTAGGTTTGAGGCACTAGTTCTAAAAATAGTATCTCCTATGAATGATACCATTTTATCTTGATAAAACCCATCTTCATGATAAGGCATTATACAATCATTAGCCAAGAGTCTAGTGGTTTCATATTTAGAACTATGAGATGAAATATCCTTCTTAGCTAAGGGTTGGTATTGTGGACTATCTCATGGTTTCCATGTATGACTAGATTCCCCTTTCTTTTAAGGAAAATTATTTCTACCACCCTTTGGTAAATATGTATATATTGGGATATTTGGGTTTTCTTTTACATAAGTTTTCATATTTTTTCTCTTATCAACCATCTTTTACTTTTAATATAAGCATTAGTAACAAAACTTAAGACTAATTTACCATCCACTAGGGGAAACAAATTTATTTGGCTAAAAGACAAGGAACTTTACAAGAAAAACTTTTCTTGAAACAAATCTAACAAAAGGGATCCAACACTAATTCATTTTATATTATATATTTTTAGGAAAATAAATATATGTGGTGAAGAAGGCAATTTGTAAGCCCATTCCATGTCAAAAAACTTTTGTGGTACTAAACTTTTGCAAATTGTCAAGGTTTCTCACTCAAAAACAATTACTAAAGCATAGTTTCATAAGATAACAGAATATGATGGCATAAATACAACTTCAATAGAGATTCTAGGATTTTAGAGTTTTTTTTCTTTCACTCAATCCCCAACAAAGTTGCCATTTTGTTTGTGTTTTAAAACTACCAATAAACAAAAGACTTCATATTAGGATGCATAGGATAATATTAGTCTAAGTGTTA
Source organism: Cupressus sempervirens (assembly GCA_028749045.1). Classification (NCBI taxonomy): domain Eukaryota; kingdom Viridiplantae; phylum Streptophyta; class Pinopsida; order Cupressales; family Cupressaceae; genus Cupressus; species Cupressus sempervirens. Next base: position 738,123,786 of record CM053783.1, on the reverse strand, counting down.
GCTACTTCCTATATTTAATTGAGAATTCTTCAGATCGAGACCCAACATTAACAAAATCATAGGGATTCTCTACACTTCATGCTCTACAAGGCTTAGGCAGGCACACCTTAGGGATGAAAATGACTAGATACTTAATATTGTCTTCAGAATTCATTCACTAATATTATTCTCTTCAGAATCTATCCCTATTGTAGAAATGGTCACAATTCTTCTTAAGTTTACAAATAACTCTTGATTACAACAACTAACTATGACAAATAGAGAATTATTACAAATAAGTGGAGAGCAACAACTGTTTCTTCATATACAAAAGTAAAATTTGATTCCATTTTTTATTTTTTATTTATGCAACCACATGATTTCTTCAATAGTTTGCATATAGATTGATGATCAATGCCCTATCCATTGGCATGTAAAGTCTACCCATAAAAAATGACCTATTTAATTTCCTTACAAATAAATTATCTCTGGTAAACACTAAACCCCATTCTTATGAATATCCCTCTTATATGCCTTGAAATCCTAACAATATTTTGAAACACTTATTTAGTTCCTTGAATTAAAAGCAACATCAATTTGATATATAACCTATCCTAGTTGCATTAAATTATATGAGCCTTGCTCATTCAATCCCAACATAACCAACATGTAAAAATGGAGATAGAATTTAGAGAAAAAATATATGGAATAACATTTCTTTTGTATTAATTCTCCTTGAAAATCATACAATATTGGTATAAACTGAGAAATACTTCAAAACATGACAACTTATCATTCAATGTTTACTTTTATTCTTCAACTTTAAAAAATAAATACATCAATTTGATGAAGTTCATACCTAAACTCCACATCTTGGAAACCCTTTTATAGGAAGGATTACAACAAGTTTCAAAAGGGAGGACACTTTTCAAAATTCTAATGGAAAATAAATAGAAAGATATTTTTCATTTAGTTATAGTCAAACATTCTTTATATCTAGATTTAAACTTTGGGTGTAGTTGGAAAATTGCTAGGCAACATTGTTAGTAGGTGTCTTGACATAGGGAAGGGATGCAAAATTAGGGCCAAAGGCACACCTAGTTGTCCAAACCACCCCACAGGAGTTAACACAATGGAAGTAGACATAAGGAACAACAACCAATGGAGGAAGAAGAGTGAAATAATTTTATTGATTAAACAAAATATCTTCATACATGCCTAGCTATAAGGCCTTCTAGTTTATGGCCAAATACAAATACATTCATATTCAAAGATCCAACAACAAATTCACACATTCCAATTCTACTCTGCAATCCTCTTCAAAAAACTACCTATCTCTAAGCCTAAATAGTGTATATATACTTGCCAAAATGGCTTACAGACCCTAACAATACATATAGGGTCTGTACACATTAGGTATTAAGTTTGAGCACATAGAACCTTCCCAAGTGGCATAAAATTGCCTATTTAAGAAAGGCCCAAACATTGTCTAGGATAGTTCTAGGTGATAGTTCACAACTTTCCTTGCAGATTATTGTAATGAAAGCACCCATGTGGGTTAGCATATTGTAATTGTGAATTTTTTAATTCTTTATTTGCAGCAAAAATAATAAGTCCCTATTTTCTTTATGCATTTGTTGTTGTTTCTTTCTTTCTATTATGGTTTATGGTATTAAGGGGAGCAACCTTCATCAACTAGTATTAGAGATAGAGTTCTTGAGTGTGTGAAAAAATCACCAGCTATGAGGTAGTTTACAATAGGACCATGGTTTGGGCTAAGTGTATAAATAGATCACCGATTGTGAGGCAGTTTGCACTAGGATTTCAATAAAAGCTTGAAAATGCCTCCACAAAGAGAGCATGGTGAAAAAACTATATGTGTTATACTTGAGGGTTTTTGAGCCCTCCAAAGAGAAATGTAAGCATTGTAAGAAAAAAATTGTAAAGTAATAAATCTTCTTGTAAGAGAAGAAAGTGATGACAAGGATTAAGTAGAAGAAAATGTTGAGGTAGAGGCAGTTCTAAATCCAGTTTCATGTTCCCACATTTTCTAGAAATCTTAACCTAGAGTAGTTGATCGATTGGATCAAAGAATTGGAGGAGTACATTGAGTATGAAGATATGAGGGATCAAGATAGGGTCAAGTTTGCGAAGGAATAACTAAAGGGACATGCAAAGATCTAGTGGCAAGAGGTTTAGTTAGAGTGAAATAGAAAGGGAAAGGAAAAAATAAGATGCGATCAACTGATAGCTAAATTGAATCAGTAATTTATTACTGTAGATTATGAGCTTGATCTAGTGAAGAATATGCAACAGTTGAAACAAGTGAGAAAATCTGTTCAAGAGTATTGAAGAGTTATACCCATGCAAAAGATGATAAGGAGAAAGTCATTTATTATCTTAATGGGTTATGACCAAGCATTAAGGATGAGATTATTCTTCTTTGAGTGACTAGTATTGAGGAGGCATACTAGTTTTCCCTAAGGGTTGAGGAGAAAGTAAACAAGAAGTTTCATAACAAGAATAGTGGAAGAGGTCACAGTGGAATATCTAGTGGACGATCTCATGGAGGTTGCAATGATGATCAGGCAAAAAAGGATGAGGCTAGAAGTAGTAGTGATAACTAGAGGGAAACAATTCCAATCATTTCCATGATCAAAACAATAGAGATCAAAGAAGAAGACGTAGAGGACAAGGATCTAGAAGAAGAGACTTCCCTAGAAAATGTTTTCACTATGGAGAAGAAGGCCATAGAGGACTTGAATGGTCATAGTGCCAAGGAAGGATAGATTAGAGAACAAAACGCTAGGCCAAAGTTGCTCAATTTAAGGAAGGTTTTAGATCCTCAAATTTTGAAGATGTTGAAAGAGGAGATGTCATATCTAATAGAAGGGTCCTACTAAGTGGTGAGAATGAACTTGATCGAATATGGAGCTTGTTTCAAACAAGGTTCAAATGTGAAGATAAGTGTTATGATGTGATCATTAATGGTGGAAGAAATGAAAATCTAGTGTCTAAAATGATGGTCACCAAGTTGAAGCTAAAGAGACAGAAACACCCACATCCATACCATACTACTTTGGTGCAAGATGACCAGAAAGTCATGGTCAATGAGTTATGCTTAGTGAAGTTCAATACTAGAAGCTACCAATATGTGGTACTATGTGATATCATACCTATGGAAATATGTCATATTTTTCTAGGTAGGCCATGGCAATTTGACAGGCATATTGTACATGATGGGTGAGTAAATGCCTACACTTTGGCCAAGGGTGCAGTGAGGTATAAGTTGAAGTCATTGAAGGATAAAGAATAAAAGGTATGTCATGTTGCTAGAATATGTTTTATTGATGGAAAATAATTTCTCAAAGGTATGAAGCATGAGTATATGTATTTTTCTATAATTCCTAAACATAGTAAAGAAGAAGTAGAGGAGGTACCTAAAGAAGTTGCAAATATATTGGGAGAGTTTTGTGATATTTTATCAAATAACTTACCTAATGGATTGCCCCCAATGAGGAAGATTAGTTACTAGATGGATTTGGTTCTAGGAGCTAGATTGCCAAACAAGCCAGTGCACAGAATGACACTAGTAGAAAGGAAAGAGTTGAATAGGCAAGTTCATGAGTTGTTGTGGAAGGGGTTGAATCAAGAGATTTTGAGTCTATGTGTAGTAATAGTTGTACTAGCACCAAAGAAGAATGGAGGATGTGCACAAATTCTCATGCTATCAACAAAATCATAGGGTAAAAGAAAAAAACTGTGTCACCCTTTTTAAAGGAAAAGGCTAACAAAATTTGTAACTGTCCATCTTCAATAACATGATTGGCATTGTTATTTTGAATTTGAAGATGAAGTAAACTAATGAAATGTGTAGAACTTGATGAAGTTTATGATTATACTTTTTAATAATTATTTGGAAAGAAAATTAATATATTTTCCTAATTTTTATAGACAAGTTTTTAGCTTTTGATAAATGCTGAAAATTATGGGTCCATTTCCCACCACAAAACTATATGGAAATAAATTTATTTCCCTTTAATCTTAGACTATGTTATAGATAACATATATAGCTAGAAAAATTCAAAACAAAAATCAGCTTTAGACCTATATTTTCTCTTTTACAATGATTGAAATTTCAACTCACCTGAAATTGATAGTTTTCATCTTCCACCACATTTTTCAAAAAAATCTATTCCCACTAGGAGAAGAATTATACTTTTCAGAAGAGCACTCTCTTCTCTATAACATCATATAATTTTTGAAATTTTTTAATATGATTTAAGATTTTTTTCCTTTCTCTAAATTGACATCATTTTGAGTGTTAAAATATTTTCTTGTAGAAATTTTTAATAATAATATACTATATCTAATTAAAACACTATAAACTCTATATGAGAAAATTCTTGACTCTAAACTCTATAAAATGGTGTTTATATGTTAGTAAAAAAATATCATTAAAAATAATAAGAGTTAGTGAAACACCACTTTTATGAAATACTTTTATTTATTTAGTAATTGGATGCTAAATAGTATAAAACATGCATTTAATAGACATTTTCGATTGGAAAAGTGTGAAACCATATATAACTTAGCTAGAATGAATTTATCTAGATCAAATGTTTGAACAAAATTTACTTTTAGATAGAAATACTCAAATTCAATCATTTTGATAAGTCAATGTAAAAGGTGCATAGTTTTGTAGTTTTAGTGCATAATCAAGTAAAGATTTCCATTTCCAAGGATGGATGATATTATGGATTGTTTGAGTGAAGCTAAGTATATCACAAAGATAGATCTGAAGAGTGTACACCATTAGATTCCTATCAGAGAAGGTGATGAGTGGAAGGTTGTTATCAAGCCAAGGGAAGGACTGCATGAGTGGTTAGTCATGCCTTTTAGGCTAACCAATGCACCAAGCACTTTCATGTGGCTCATGAATGAGGTACTAAAGGATTTTTTGGGTAGATTTGTCATTGTTTACCTAAATGATATCTTGATCTTTAGTAAGACATTGAAGGAGCATTTGATATATATTCACAAAATGTTTGATAAGTTGAGGGGAGATGTAATGCCCCACCAAGGGATCCAAAGAATAAACTTAAAGTTTCACTAGATTTGGTAGCTTTTTTTTTTTTTTTGAAACATGAAAGTAAAACCATCGACAACATAGTAGCAAAAGAAATTAACAACATCCAACTGAAAGTAAACATAAACATGCATAACAAGTTACATTCTCTAAGGATCCCTTAACATTGAATTACATCTAAATCAACTAATATTAATTCCATCTAGTACTACATGAAATAATAATGAAAAGAACAACATTTTTGATTGCTCAATCATCCACTGTACATTCCATAGGGTATGAAAGGCTTAAAAGAATATACATCTATGAAATAAAGTACATCATCATCCTAATTGTAATCCATGATGCAATAAAGTAAATGTAGTCACATGTCATACGGGATACATCATCATAAAAGATATAAACATCTATCATAAAGGATAACCATTTATCACAAACATAATTAATTAAGTGCACAGTTCCTCCCAACCATAAATAGCATCATTAGACTATCATGGGCCCTAGCCACCCCTCCATGCATAACATCCCAAATTACCAAAGAGATCATCGATATTAACATAGTAGGAATGTCACTCCTAAAACATACTACATCATATGTAGAAAGAAATCTAACATGCAAGATAAAACATAAGATAACAGCATCTAACATATGCAAATCATCAATGTAAGGATACGTGTCCACCATCATAATCCATGAATAGAATGAAGATAGATGCCAACAAAGAATGCATCAACTATAGTGTCTCAAATGAATCTCAAATGATAAGAGTGGAAAAGCGCTACCACCCGAACGCATGGAACCTAAGTGGTCCACTCCCACCATTCTGAGGAGATAATCTCAAGTCCCAAATAGGTTATCAAATCACATAGCACAAATACTCTCTAAGTCCAAGAATCCTAAAAGTATACTAACTCAAAGCTTCCAATCACAAACCAACATCTAATCCTCGAGACACACAAAGACACATAGGAAACCTACTATACAAGTGGAAAAGTGTCATCACACGGATCATGCTAGAGTTACCCTAGTAGTCTCCCAATAGACCTTGGTCCCCTAGTGATCCCTATGCGGCCACTAGTATCCTCTCACACAGACGAGGCATACTACAGAATGCAAGGTCAGAACCAAGCATTCTCTCTACTCCTATCCTAGCCTATATTGGCACTCGAGGCATGGGTGAGAACAAACATTTATCTTATTAGGTTCATTTAAGTCAGTATTAGGTGTAATATTTTCACTTATTAAAACAACTTACAATGAGTTACCCTAGCAGCCACTTAGGGCCCCGACCCCCATTGCAAGCCACTTCTCGAAACTACTAGTAGATAACCTACCCTAGGCTCATGGAATCATAAATCACAAATCACCACAATCCTATACAAAGTGACTAGAAAATTACCAAAAGATAATCCACAATAAGAGCATCAAATCTCCATAAGCAACTGCAAATCATCCATAGATAATCATGACCACAACAGTTATCTATTGGCAACTGAAGGTATCACTAATAATCACAATATTCATTGGTTCTCAACAAGAAACCAAAAAGTATCTCGAATAAAATAATACTGATCAAGACTCCAAAATGGTCGAGTCAAAACATGTCACAACATGACAACATCAAGAAATAAATCAACACTTCAGCCCCATCATGGCACCTAGAAAGTAATCAAAGGATAACTAATCGATGACTCAAAAATGGTTAAGTCAAATGTCTCAAATACATATAACTTAGCTTCACTCAAGAAGACTAATGAGCAATAACAATCAATAAATACAAACATCTCATAGAGCGTACCATCACATTACCATGAAAGGGTTTATAAAGAATTGAGATCAAAAGAAATCATCATGACATCACAATCATAACCCCCCTGAGCCTTTGGTAGACATTCTATAACTGGTCATCAACTAGAAACCCAAAAACCCAAAACAAGAAGCATAAAGAAAACACAAAATGCAAACACATGTTTTGGTTTGCTAAATTTACATAATTGAATTAAGTGTGAAGGTTTCAGTTTCTATTTGCAAGTATACTTCAAGTGTATAAGATTCTTCATTTAATTTCCAAGTCAACCCATTTATCTCTTCAAATTAAATATAGTTTTCTAAAATAATCATGATAATTATTTACTTGTATAAATCGTTGAACTAGCTCCCATTGACTTTTAGATAAAAATCATTTGCATTAGTTTACAATAACCGATGTTTCTCACAATCAAATGAAACTCCCTTAATTCCAAGAGCAACATCCATTTTTCCAATCATTAGAATAAAACTTATCAATTTCCAATAATTAATTTACAATTTTCCCTAGCACCAGTATTATCGATAACCATTCAATTAAACCCATTGCTAAGCTAAACAGGCAATGGCAAGAAGTGGTTCATCATGTAGATCTTGACTACCAGGTGACTATGACTCCCTTCCTTAACCACATCTAAAATGCCATACAATAAGAGAATAAACATGCACACCATACACATGCAAGTATGGGGTAAGTATCCATAAGAAAACACATGTGATAATAAACCATCTAATCTAATCATCATCAATAACTGAAAGCAATGTAATAATCATCATGCATCCATAAAATGTAGAGTCTAAGTAATCTCATCACATATAAACTGAATCCATAGCACAATATCTGATAGTCTCAAAACAATGCTACTAATAATCATCAACATAAAACTAGCCCTAAAAGAGTTCGAAAATGATAACAAAAATGTAACTAGGGGCAGGCACTATAGAAGAAAAGTTGCTGATAAACTTGAAGAAGTTCAATACTTTTGTGAAGAAGTAGTTGGTGTATTTGGGATTTGTAGTCTTAGAAAAAGGTTTAGAAATGAACCTAGAGAATGTAAAGGCTATCCTTGAGTAGCCTACTCCAAGGAGTACAACAGGGGTAATATCTTTTCATGGACTGGCTAGTTTTTACAAAAAGTTCATAAGAGGTTTTAAATAGTATTTGTGGACCCTTGATTGGAATAATGAGAGGGGATAGGAAATAATTTAAGTGGACTAGAGGAGTGTATAAGACTTTCAATTTGTTGAAAAAAAAAGTTGTTGAGCAACCTGATTTACCACTTCCTAATTTTAACAAGGTGTTTAAAGTAGATGGTGATGCTAGTGGTATTGTAATAGGAGCTGTTATGAGCCAAGAAGGTAGAACTATTACTTATTTTAGTGAGAAGTTAAGTGATACAAAAATAAAATATTATTTTTATGATCCAAAATCTTATGCTATCATTCAAGCATTGAAGAAGTAGACACGTTATCTTCTTCCTGAGGAGTTTGTTTTGTATACTGATCATCAAGCTTTGTAAAATTTGAATAGTCACAGAAAATTAAACCAAAGGCATTTGAAGTGGGTTGTGCTTTTGTAGAGTTATACGTTTGTTTTGAAATATAGGAGTGGGAAGTCTATCAAAGTTGTAGATGCCCTTAGTTGAAGATAGCTTTTTCTGATAGGAATGTAGATAGAGGTTGTTGGGTTCAAGGAACTCGGTTCTTTATATCTAGATGATCCTGATTTTGGTGAAGCATGGGAGTCTTGTACATAAGTTGTTGCACTTGACAGGACAAAGTGGTTGGATTTCATGATCTAGGATAGTATGTTGTTTAAAGGAAGCCAATTGTACATTCCTAGAAGTTCAATGAGAGAGAATCTCATCAAGGAGCAGCATAGTGGAGGTTTGGTTGTATATTTTGGTAGAGATAAGACCATTTCTTTGGTTGATTAGAAGTATTACTAGCCATTGTTACAACAAGATGTGAAGAAGTTTGTACAAAGTTGCAGAGTATGTTAGATTGTGAAAGGAGTGAAGTAGAATATAGGGTTGTATCAACCATTACCTATACTAGAAAAGACATGGGAGGATGTCAACTTAGATTTTTGGACTAGTAATTTTGTTCATGTGGCAAAGTTTTTTTTTAGAGAAGTGGTGAGACTACATGGTCTACTGAAGAGTATAGTATTAGATCGAGATATTGAATTTTTTGGATATTTCATGCATACATTATGGAAGAAGTTGAAGACAAATTTGAAGTTCAATTCATTGCATCATCCACAAACTAATAGACAAAAAGAAATTGTGAATCACAATTTTGGAAACTTGCTGAGATGTTTGGTTGGAGACAAGCCAAAAGGATGGGATATGATTTTACTACATGAAAATTTTCATTTAATAATTCCATCAATAGGAGTACTTGTAAATCACCATTCCATATTGTGTATGGGAGTAGTCCTAGAAATACTTCTGAGTTGCCACAATTGAATAAAGGAGAGATAAGTAGTGTTGAAGCAGAAGAATTTGTCAAACATTTAAAGAACATCCATGAGGAGGTTAAGAAGCACATCATAAAGATGAATACATAGTACAAGGATAGGGAATATGTGAAAAAGTGGTATAATGAATTTCAAATTGTAGATGAAGTCATGGTTTATTTGAGAAAGGATTTTTTTCCAATGGGTACATATAATAAGCCAAAGATAAAGAAGTTTGGACCGTGAAAGATAGTGAAAAGGCATGATTCTAGAAATGGCTATGAAGTAGAGTTTCCTACTAAATTGAGTATTTCACTAGTATATTTTAGATTTGATAGAGTACTATGAAGAAGGTGATGGAGATGAAGTTGCAGAAGTGCACTAGAGTATTCTAGCAACTAGTTTGGCTACAAAGGAGATTGGGGAGATACTAGGCAGTCATGTTGGAAAGAATACAAGGAATAGAACTTATGAGGACTATCTAGTCAAATGGAAAGGGAGGCCAATAGAGGATTCATCATGGCTAGAAAGGGAGGAGGTTAACAATCTTGGTTTTTCTCTGAATACCTAAGATGTGATGAGGCCACTTCTCAAATTACCCTGTGTCTAATGTAGGAGCATCCTGGGTGTTAGAGCAATCTTGCATCACCTAAAACTATTTTCTTTTTAGTCTTTTTTATTTTAAAAAGGACTAGTAGATAGGGTGGTTATTATTTATAGGAACTTGCTATTTTTAGTAAGTTTGTCAAATTAGCTTAGAATGTTCCCATTTTTGACATGAAGGTTCCTTTTAGAGTTATAAGCCTACCATAAAATTCTCATTGCTCCAACTTAAGTATCAGAGAAGTTATTGTGCATTTTTTGTGGAAAATTTTGGAGAAAAATATTTAGGCTCACTATTAGAGGCCTTAGAGTGTTTGGATGAGGTCTCAAAACTCAATACAAGGACAATTGCATTGTATCAAGCCTGTAGATTAGGAGATGGCATTTTGTAAAAGTGGTTATAATAGCCAATCAAAGCAACAATTTGAGAGTTATGACCTTCTGAAGTTGGGCTACCAAAATTTCTAAAATAATTTGTCAAAGATGTATTTAGCTGACTTTATATGTATTTTTAGGGTCTATCGGCCCTAGGTATTAATTTTAAGCATCTAGAAGTTTCTCAGGTGGCATAAAAAATTTCCTATTTAGGAAAGGTCCAAACATTGTCTACAACAACTCTCAGTGATAGTTCGTAGCTTGTCTTGAAGATCACTATAATGAAGATGCCCATGTGGGTTAGGATATTGTAATTGTGAATTCTTTAATTATGTGTTTGTGATGGAATTAAGAAGTCAATTTTTTTTCTTGCATTTTCTATTGTTTCTTTGTTTCTATTATGGTTTATGGTATTAAGGGGAGCACCCTTCATCACAACTACAAGTTATGATAAAAATTTTAACTATGAGATGTTGTGCTAAGAATTTCCTTTGACAACCACTTCATCCTTCAAAATGTCACAGCTCAATATTCTTACATATGAAAGTTTGCAAATGTGCAATTGGCATTCTTTCACCACTTCACAACTCAAGACATTAACAACAAATAAAACCATGTGTATATGCAATTTCTATCTTTAAATGTAACTTCTAGTTATTTGTAAGCTCTCAATTTCAACATTGTAAGTTCAACCAAGCCTTGCAGTAGTACAATCTAACGCATTCTCCACTTTGTAGCCTTGACTCTAATTTAGTGTTTACTCCTTGCAAGGTTGCGACACTCTAAAAATTAACTATTTAATCACTTGATCACTCTATCATAGTTTAATTTTTTACTTTGTTTCAAACCCTTGAGAGAGAGCGATAAGCATTTCTTTTGACTATTTAATATCTTTTGCAAGTTCACAATTTGTAATTTTTCTTCATGGCCTAACCATGTGATTATTCAAGTAGGACATTAACTTGACTATGTTCCTTTTATCATTGTTTCACAAGTTAAACTCTTAACTCAACAAGTAACCCTATGAAGGTGCAATCATAGGATTTTTCAACTTTGCCACCTTAACTCAAGGTTTACCTTAACCGTATGTGATCATGCATGACTCTTAACTTTTAACCATTTCAAATTCCTTGCATCCTTGTAACTCTGTCTTTACCATTTGTCTGATTGCATGGGACCTCATGATGACTTCTTGAAAATAACCATTTTCCTTTATGTAAATTCTCACAACTATAAGTCCTAATATTCTCTTTGACCCAATGATGTTGTAAAGGCTATAGAACTGATTTCTTATTTTTAATGCACACCATCAAAACTTAAAAACTTTTAAGTCATTAAATAGTCATGATCATGCATAGCATTTTGACTTGAAACACCTTAAACCTTCACTAACTTGTAGTCTTGCACTATCCTCTATTTCAATCCTTTGCAACCTTCAACAAAGTTAGTGATCAAAGGGTAGTGATGTTGTGATTAAAGAGATTTCACAACATCACAACTTAAAGGATATAAAAGGTCGTCAATTGTAAAGTGAGAATCAACATCAAAACTTAGGAATATAAAGATATGAACAAGCAATTTTTGTATATCCTTACTTTAATATTCCAAATTAATTTTTGAATGAACACCATCAGAATTTATAAAAAAAATACATTTTCCCTAGTGTTTTTATGAGGGTTAACACAATTTTTCAGAAGTCTTAGACATGAATAGAAATTGTTACCTAATTTTCTCAAATTTTGACAAAATTCTTGTTGGGTGAAAATTTAGGCCATCACTATTAAGGAGTAAATGTCCTCTCTCAGCTAATAATTCTTCTCCTAATATTGAAATAAACAAAGAATTTTTTTTTTATTTCACTTCAAGATATTATCAATCTTGTATGAATCATTATAAAATATCTTCTATATACAAATGAACATTCAATGTGTAAGGAAACTTGCAACTAAAAATATTAGCATTTCAACATAACTAGTAATATATCCAAAAAAAAAAGGAGTTAAAATCTACATACAATAGAATATACATCATTCCCATAAAAATGTGACACAAGACATGCCCTTGGAGACCCTAATTAAGGGAAAATCTTATTGTAAATGTAATTCAAACTAGGGGGGTTGAATCACAAACCATTGAAACTTCTATCACTTAATGCACTTTGTTAAGTTATCTAATCTACTTCCATGCAAGAAACATAAACCAAGAAAGTAGCAACACCATAACACTATATTTTGTAACCCAAAAACCCTCCATATAGAAGGTCAAACTAGGCTGGGGATGACACTGACAATGCTTCACTAATATAGTAATAAAGTTATCCTATTAAGGCTTACAATTAATCACTTCTTGTGATCTACTTGGTTAAGAGTTATACAATATAGTTAACTATGTACTCTATTAAGAGTTACAACAAAGGACTATTAGGTCCACCCTATTAAAGGATTTAGGAATGATGCAAAGGGTAGGATGAATTAGTGGATTGATCTCTAGTATGTAACTATGATTTCTGATGAAGATCCTTTAAAGTAAATTGTTCACCTAACTATGATAGATGAGTCTCTGCCTTTCCCTCTATTCCTTGTACCCTTCTAAATATTTTGCTCTTCATATTCGCTAGTAGACAATGTTCTTCAGCTCTTAGTTTCACATATCTTTCTACTAGATACATATTTCCTTTATTCTATACATACTTTCCCTCTTTATATGCATATAGTTTTCCCCTTTACATACTTTCCCTCTTTTTTTTTTTATAAATGCAAAAAATTTACAAGGTTATGCAAAAATTGGAAAGAAAATCATGGTGTACCTTCAAAATAAAATACATAGTCTTATCCCAGTTATTTTGAAGTGCCTTTAGAATATGTAGATCAATCTAAAGCTTTGTTTATAACTCCAACATATGATCCACAACTAAAAGGTTTGTGTCTTTAACTAGTGTCTTTGTATTATCTATTCTTTTTTACATAATTTCCATGTGGGGAAACATCATACTCTATATATCTATGAGTGTTGCCTTGATTCTAGCTTCTTCCCTTACTAGCTCTTTCTAAACACTTGTCAAAAACCTTTATTTTTTGCAAAATGATTAGAACTAGAGCTTGGATCATGTACCAACTAATTGGCACTAGCCTTAAACTCCATATCAATCTTGACCATTTTATCTTTTATTTCCTTACTAAAATTGGTTTTATTAATCAAGTTTAGAAATAAATATATAACATTATTTACAACATTTTCTAATGCAAAAATCAAAGTAGACAATTCTACTTGATATATGCCTTATTTTTGAGCTACATTCTCTAGCACTTTATTCTCAAACTTCCTTTCTACTTTCTCAAGGACTTTGTCCTACCCATCTATCTCCTCATTGAATTTATGTACAATATCAATCAATTTCTCAATGCTAGGGGATTTTTAATTTACCTCTATAGATAGAGAGTTCATAAATATTTCTCCAATGTCCTCTAAGACTTTTCTTTTATCTCTTTATGCCCTTAGTATCTTCTATTTGGCCCTTTCCTTCCATAAAATATCCCTTAGCTTAGTAGATGGATTGGAATTATCCCAATTTGGAATCACAATATCTTCATCTAGATCAATTTCATCAACTATCTTTACTTTACGTTTTCTCTTAATAGATGATGAAGATGTCATCTCTTTGCCTTTTTCAACTAATTCATTGTCCTACTATTGCCCAATTACCATAAGGATAGAGGTTGGTCAAGATTTAATAGTCTTTACTTCACTTCTTAGTCAAACTATGTTCAACTCAATGGCTTGTTGCTCAGGTGTTGCCTTAGGTGGATTTGTTGGAAGAGATGCCATGACCTCTACACCAATCTTCTTAGGATGAAACTCTTCAATTGTTTGAACCTCTAGTAGGCCTCTCTCTTCTTTGATATCAAAAATGGTTTTCCACATGGTTTTTTGTGACAACACAATATTTTCTATCTATTTTGACAAAATTTGAAAAACTTTACGTCTAGGAGCCTATTTTTTTTCATATATGGACATTGCCTCCTTGATTTCCTTGTCAAATAAGTTTGGCATTATTTTTTTTAGAGTCTTCTATCTTATGTCTTTCTCTATTTTTACTGCATTATCCCAATGGTGAGAAATAACCTTAAGAATAGTTTCAAAAGTTTGACCTTTGAGTTTAGAAGGGTCATATTTCCACTTAGCCATCTTCTTGAAGCCATTACATCCAGAATTTGCTTCTAAATATCTTTGCTTATGGAGTTATATTTAAGGTATATAAAATCTCACATCCCACTTCCTGCCTGTAGTGTTTTCAATCTTTTTTCAAAGGTTGGTGGTTGATTTTTGAGAGAGATAATAGCAGTATTTTCTTGATATGAATCATCATCAACTTCCTAAAGCTTCAATTTCTTCCTTAGCCTACTTGGCTTGGTGGAAATGATCATAACAGTAGACCTTGTTGGTTTCTTTGATGTAGACTTTGATGGAGTCTTAACCTTCTTCTTAGGGGGTTCCTCTACCTCTTTTTCTTCATCACCTTCTTCTTCATATTCCTCTTCTATATCATCACCCTTTCCTTCAGTGAGCATGAGAGTTGAATCTGTTTCTACAAGTTTATTCTTGTTTTTATCCAGCCTTTTCTTTCCTCTCTTCAAGATTTGAGGAATTTGAATGTCAAGTGAGATTCTAGTCTTGTCTTCCTCATACATTATTAAATCTATATCCATGGGGTCAAGATGCTCATTTATGAGATACTCAATAACGTTTCTTGTTTCATCAATATTTACCTCATATGCCAGAGGTTTTACCCATGCAATCCTAGGTCTAATTGTTTGAATATGAACTTTGTTACAATTAACCATAAATCATCCATCCTTCTCATAGTTATCTACTAGTTTCTTAGGAATCCTATTCCAACTATGAATCCTTTCCTTGAAGTTATCAGAGTATGCATCCGTGATGATTTCAAAATTCTCACCCATTTCATCTATGAACTCATTAATATGACACAATATTGGGTTTTCCTTCTTCCAAACAACATTTTCTTTTGATGGAAATAATTTTTTCACATAAAAGAATAAACAAACCAAGAGTGAACCGAATATACATGAGTTGTTCTTGGAGGCTTAAATAATCTACATGTTCTTGCTTAGTTGGACGCATTGGAGATTGGTGATGTCAAAGGATAGCTTCTTCCTCACAACATTGTACATCCACTAGTTTACATGACACATTATTTGGATGACTTGAACTATAGATTTTGTGTGCTATGAAATGGATGCAAAGACATATTTCCATGTCAGTCATGTTGTTCAATTTCATGCCTCTTCCATCCCATTTAGCTAAGGTTAGCTTTGAAAGTTCTATCTATCCTAAGGTTTTGGTAACCTTAGACTTCTCCAACATTTAATACTTGGTTATCCTATGAATCATCTTCTTTGTGATGGGATAATTCTACTTGAGCTAGAATGAGATGGCATGGACTCAACTCAGTATGAGCCTAATAAACTTGATTCAAAAATTCCTTAGCATATGAATTATGTGGGTCTATCCCTTGACCTCTAAATTCTTGTATTCCAACTTTAACACATGATTATCACACAATGCACCATATGCCCAATCCAACTCAAAATTCCCTAATTCTTGAATTGAATAGTCATAGAATGATCTAATATTGTGAATGAGAACCACCTTGGGGGGAATTTATGAGTGTGTCCCTTGTGGATCCTTCTCCATAGAAATCAATGATTAGAATTTGAATTTCAAAGGAATGCAGTCTAAATTCTTTACCAAAATTAAAAAACCCTTTTTGAAATTTGCACTCAAAGATGCTCACATACTGCTCAGTCCATGAAGGATTGAGGATGGTGACTTTTCCTAAGACTTTCCTTCCAAAAATTTCAATTGGAATCTCTTTGGGGGCTTAATGAATTCTATACTCTATGAAAACTCAAAATTTGTGGTAAAAATGAATCTTTGATCTCTTCGTTTTATTAGATTTTTAATTTTAGGGCCTCATTAATGCTTTTCACATTGTTAGGTAAAAGAGACTTGGTTTGGTTTTCAAAGCTTGAATGTACTTTGAAGCTAGGCTAATTCTAATTTACCATGCTCATTTGATTCTATCCTTTCTTGGTTAGGTCTAACGAGTAACTCAGTTAGGACTAACAACTTGGTTAGGCCTAAAGAGTGACTTGGTTAGAACTAACAACTTGGTTAAGTCTAAAACTTTCCTTTATCCAAGTGCATCTAATATACTGATTTGGACTATCTTTCTTGGATTAATACAACTAATTTATAATATAAATTCTTTCACAACTTCAGTGGTCCCCTTGCATGCTTATGCAAAGATGATTGAGTTACCCAATTCATTGCATTGAGCATCAATTACCCCACTATTTTCATGTGATTTTTTTGGATATTTCCTCACCCATTCCTACTTCATTTGACACCTAATCTTATCATCATTTTCTTTCTTTTCTACTTCAACTTTATCTCTATTCATGCAAGTCTTTACTAGATGACTAAGTTCCTTGCATACATAGCAACATTGTGTAGGATTCAACATTTTGAAGTGAGTCGTAATGCAATTACCTCCAATCTGTCCATACTCTCCACATAGATAACATCTACACCAAGTGTTGTAATCCCAACCAAATATTTCTTTATCAAGTTTTTGAGTAGGATTCCAATTCTTTCTTATGCACTCTGAGGATTTCTAATAGGTTTTGATTGTTGCATGAGAAACATTTTTCATCAAACTTATTTTTCTTTATGTATTCATTAGCTCTATATCCATTTTTTTTATAACTATAACATTTACCATTAAACTCTAACCTTTCATTTCTCCAACATTTGTGTAATATATGCCCTAACTTTCCATAATGATTGCATTTAAGTCTTTTATCATTTTGAGCTCCTTGTTGTGATGGCTCTCCTTGTTTATTGTAGCCCAATCCATTTTTACCTTTCTGTCTATTTTGAGATATCTCAACCAACTAATCCATGTCTACTTGTTCTCTCATCATCCTTTCATTGGTTTCTTTTCCTACTCTAAGATCATTTATGAGTCTTTCATTTTCTATTCTTACATTGATGACTTCTTGATTTGTATTATTCAATGTATTTTCCATATCTGCCTAGTATAGTGAAACCTAGTGGAATTCATTATCTTTCTCATCTAACCATGTGTTGAGTAATCTTCTACCTTCCCCTACCATATTTTTTGTTGGATACAATTGATCAATTGTGTGTTGTCTTTGATGTTACAAAAATGTCATATCACTTATTAGACAGAGTCTATCAAGCTCAGTTGGTGATCAAAGCAAATTCCAGAGTCTATCAAGCATTCCTAAAAAATACTCTGTGGAAATAGTTTCTACCAAGCTCACTTAGGTGATGAAGCATTTTTTGGTAAAATAAAATGGTAACCAAGCTCACAAGGTTATCGAAGGAAAGTTAGTGTTTACCAAGTTCACTTCATCACCAAAGGATTTTGCAAAATTGACAGTGTTCACCAAGCTTCAGTTGGTTAACACTGGAAATCATTTCTCGAGTAGTGTTTACCAAGTAGGGTTAGCTAATGAAGGATTTCATTATTTTTGAAAATAAAGTTTAATTGTTTCATGTAATTATTGTAGCTGACCAATGTAATCATTATTGGTAATTGTAACTTGTAAATGAGCTGATTTGACAATTTGTAAGGTATAAATAAAAGGTCAAGTTGTGAATTCTAAAATAAAATGAGCGAGCATCCAAGTGTGTTGATTATGTGAAGAGGAAAGTGTGAGAAAATTTTGAAGAAGGATCAAATATCCTTGAGGAGCAAAAAATTTGTACTCAATCAGAGAGGATCTAGTGAAGCAAAACTGATATCTATATCAACAATTTAGTTACATCTCATTTAGGTCAACTCATTGTTACTTTCTCACAATTGTAGTAGTGATTTTTAAATCTCTTAACATGGTTGGTTTAACGGCCATTTTGTAAATCCTCTAACAAGGTGACAGTTCTATTGAATTGTTCCAAAATCCTCTAGCGAGGGCACTCCTAGCAAGGTGATTAAATCCTTTAACAAGGTCACACCTAATAGGTGTTTTGTAACCTTTAACAGAGTTGGCTCCTAACATAGCTCACTTTAAAAGAGTAAAAATTAGTAGCTAGCTACTTGGTGGTTTTTCCCATATTAGGTTTCGATATTAAATCTACCATTTCTTGTGTTCATGTTATTTCATTTATGAATTCATGTTAATCACTAGTAATGATTAAGTTCTATTAAAGATAACATACACTGCATCTATTGAGTTACAACATTTTCTATATGGTTACCAAGTGACAATGATAACTAGTTTTATGAGACATCTAAGGGATCTATGGATTTGTTTTTGTGGTAACCAATTCACCCCCTTCTTAGTTACTTCATCTATATTTCCAACAATTAGTATCAGAGATTTTAGTTCTTGCAGGAAGGATTTCAAGGATCTAAGCTAAATATCAGGATGTCTTACAAGAGGGAAATTCCAAGGCTTAATAGGGATAACTTTTCAGTATACCAAGGTCTCATGAGACTCCATCTAGCTTCCATTGGAGATATAGGATTGAAATATCTTGATAAAGAATATGTAACTCCTTCTAGTACATTATTTTTCAATGACATTGCTGAGAAGAAGACTCATAACACCATGATGATAGACATTGCGTCAGCCCTAAGCTATGAAGAATTTGATGATATCAAAGACTACAAAACTGCCTTTGCTATGTGGAACAAGATAAAAGATATCTATGGAGGTGATGAGAATGTGAGGAGAGCCAAAGAAAAAATTATAAGAGGATAATTTGATCAAATGCAGATGAGAGAGGATGAGAACATTACTAAATATGTTGAAAGAGTCAAAGCAAGCATCAGTGCAATAAAGGCTTCTAGAGGAGATATCAAAGAGGAAACAATTATAAGTAAAGTTCTTATAACATTGCTTACCATTTATGCAATTATATTTTCTACAATTCAGGGAAGAAGATGTGAAGAAAATCATAAGATAAATTTAGAGGCCATAGTAGGAAGATTGACTGCATTTGAGCTAGATAACTATGAAAACTATACTCCAGCTTCCAAGAACATTGAATCGGCATTTGAAGCCAAGCTTTCAATTAAATAAAAGGGCAAGAAGATAAAGAATTCTTAGTTAGAAAGTGAAGAAGAATCAAAATAGAGTTTTGATAGTGATCTTGAGGTAGTTGAAGCTCTACTTGCAAGGAAATATTCTAGAGGCAAAGGAAAATACGTAGGTAAAGTTCCTCTAATCTATTTTTCATGTGAGAAAATTGGTCATATTGCTACTAGGTGCCCAAACAAGAAAAATGAGGATGAGAAGAAAGGTCACAAGTGTAATGGAAAGAAAGATTTCAAATCATTCAATGACGAAGATAAGAAAACATGTTTCATGGCTAAGGATTCTAATGATTCTGACAATAGTGAAGACGAAATTGTTTACATTACTATGAAAGATGAATCTGATAATGGTGACAAAGATAAAATGAAACTTATCTCTCATGTGAGAAAAATGATACATGGATCATAGACAATGGTTTCTCTCATCATATGACTGGTGATAAAACTAAGTTTGAACATTTTGAAGACTATGATGGTGGTAGTGTGAGGTTTGGTAATAATAAACCTTGTTGCATGAAAGGAAGAGGAAGAATCTCACTAACCAAAGAGCTTGTAAATGATAATTCCTAATGGGTTGAAGGACTAAAACACAATCTGTTGAGTGTGGGACAGCTAATCAATATTGGATTCAAAGTGGAATTCATGCATGGAAAAGTAAGACTGCTAGATGACAAAGGAAAGCTGATTGGATCAGGAATACAGACAAAAGATAACTTGTTCTATCTTAAACTTGGTGAATATTCATGTTTTATTTCTCAAGTTGAAGAAAGTTGGTTATGGTACAAAAGGTTATGTCATGTGAACTTTGATAATGTGGTGAAAATAAGCAAATTCAAGAAAGTAAGAGGCATTTCTAGTATAAAAAAACCTAAGGTTGGTCTATGCAAGAATTGTCAGATTGGTAAGATGGGAAAGACTAGCTTTAAAAGTAAAAACTATCAGTCTGAAGAAATTTTAGAAATTGTGCATACTGATTTGTGTGGACCTATTGGAATTGAGAGCTATACTGAACAAAAGTTCTTCATTCTTTTTGTTGATCATTACTCTAGAATGATGACTGTCATGTATCTAAGAGAGAAAATAGAATCATTTGAGAAGTTCAAATGGTATTTGGCTAGAGTAGAAAAGGAAATAGAAAAAAGACTAAAAATTTTTGACGTCAGACAGAGGTGGTGAATTCATCTCCCGTGAATTCAATAACTTTTTCATTGAAAGAGGAATCAAAAGACAAGTATCAACCCCTGAAACTCTTGAGTAGAATGGAATAGCTAAAAGGAGGAAAAGATCTATCATGGAATATGCAAGAACTCTAATGATTGAAAAGAACATTTCTATCAAATACTAGAAGGAAGTTATCAACACTGTAGTTCATACCTTGAACTGAGTATAGTTGAAGAAGGACTCATTCAAAACCCCTTATGAGTTATGATATGGCTATAAACCCAATGTAAGTTATCTAAAAGTATTTGGAAGTAAATGTTACATCTTGAAAGAATCTAAAAAAGGAAAATTTGATGTGAAGGATGATGAAGGCATTTTTTGGGATAATCTTGCGAAAGTGAGGCATATAGATGTTTGAATTTATCTACTCACAAAGTCATAGAAAGTGCACATGTGAAAGTTGATGAGTTTGTATAAAGGACTAAAGAAGAAAGCAAAAAGGAACTAGAAGATTATAGGAGAATTGTTTTCTTTGAACCTGATATATTGCCAGATACATCTATCAATCAGGAAACTTCTACTCCTGAGTCTTCAGTCACCAAGTTGCAAGAAGTTCAAACTAAGTTGCAGGAACCTAAGTCTCATTTAGATGCTACCAAGCTAGTGCCTACTGAATTTGAAGGACCAAAGCAGTAGACAAATCAAACAAAGCCAAAAATTGAAATTCAAAATGAAGATAGTGGAACTTAGTCAAAAGGCAAGGAACTTGTATTGGCCGAGTATGTCAGGAGACATCATGCACTAGATCAGATTATTGGAGACAAATATGAAGGTACTATGACAAGAATTAAGCTAAAAGGTACTTGTTTACTTGCTGATTTTGAACCTATAAATGTCAAAGATGCATTAGAAAATGAAAGTTGGATGGAGGCTATGAATGAAGAGATTGGGCAAATTGAGAAGAACAAAACATGGACTTGTGTACCTAGGTCTAAAGATAAAAATGTGATTGGAACTAAGTGGGTATTTAGAAATAAGTTAAATGAAGATGGTAAGATATCAAAAAACAAAGCTAGACTATTATGTAAAGGCTACTCTCAAGAAGAAGGAATAGACTATGGAGAGACTTTTTCTCTTGTTGCAAGATTGGAAGGCGTCAGGACCTTACTTGCATATGCTACATACAAAGGATTTAAGGTATATCAGATGGATGTCAAATTAGCATTTCTCAATGGTATTCTAGATGAAGAAGTATACATTGAAAAACTTGAAGGTTTTTTTGATCTAGACAAGAAGGACATGGTCTACAAATTATACAAAGCATGGTCTGAAACAAGCCCCTAGAGCATGGTATGAAAGATTGCATAACTATCTTATTCAAATTGGTTTCAAAGAACTAATGATAATAGTAGCTTGTATATCAAGGAAGGACCATATAACAAGATTGTTTTGGCTGAAATATTTCTGGATGATACTTTGTTTATAGGGAATAATGATCGATGCAATGATTTTTCAAAAAAAATGAATAGGGAATTTGGGATGTCAATGTTTGTTGAGATCAAATTCTTTGTCTTTCTTCAAATTTAGTAGAAAAAAAATGGTATCTACATCAGTCAATCTAAATACTAAATTTTTTTATTATGGAATATTGTAAACTAGTTGGGACTCTTGTGTGTACTGGACTAAAGCTTACCAAGGAGAATGAATCAAAATAGGTAGATTAGACCTTATATAGATCAATGATTGGAAAGTTGTAGTATGTAGTTCATACAAGGCCTGATATTGCTCTTGCAGTTGGTATTGTAGCAAGATTTTTAGCAAAACCAAGAGAAAATCACATGATGGCAATCAAAAAGATCATTAGATACTTGAAAGGCACTAAAGATTATAGATTGTGGTACAAATTTAGAGGTAATCTGGACTTGAAAGTGTTTACTGATGCAGATTGGGCAGGAAAGATTGATGATAGAAAGAGTACAAGTGGAGGATCATTCTTTCCTAGAAAGAGGTTGGTTTCTTGGATAAGTAAAAAGAAAAATTGTACATCCCAATCTAAAGCAGAAGTAGCGTATGTTGCAGCAGCAGTAAATTATTCTAATATTGTTTGGTTCAAGAAGTTATTGGAAGGCATGAGGGTTGAAATCAAAGAACCAATTGTTATGTCTTGTGACAATACACGTACAATCAACATATCTAAAAATCTAGTGATGCATTCCAAAACCAAGCACATTGCAATAAAGTATCACTTTGTTAGAGAATTGGTGTAGGATAAGGAGATTAGATTGGAATATGTCCATATAAAGGAATAGATTTCTTACATATTCACCAAGCCATTACCTAAGCATGCATTCTTGTATCTAAGAGGTAAGCTAGGGGTCATTCCCCTATCTAAAGCTTACTAAAATGAAGTTTTAGTTATGCACCAACAAGAACCAAATTGAAGATCTATTAGTTGATCCAACATAGTCATGGAAATATTGCATATGAATCAGTACTTAAGGTACATTGTTACTTATTTGGTATGTGTTGTCTTTGGCATGTGTTGTCAAAGAGGGAGAGTTTATTGTGATATCTTATCTTTCTGAAATTTGAATTTGTTTGTGGAGAGTTTTTTGTTTTAAAAAGAAGCTATGTAATTCCTTCACAGAGGGAGATTATAGCATTAGAGAAGTTTGTGGCATAAAATCTAAGAGGGAGAAATGCTCTATCAAAAAAGACTTGTTCTCAAATTTGATTGTGCTATGACATGTGTTTTCATCAATGCCAAATAGGGAGATTGATGGATACAATTGTTCAATTGTGTGTTATCTTTGATGTTACACAAATTTCATATTAGTTATCAGATAGAGTCTACTAAGCTCATTTGGTTAGCAAAGCAAATTCTAGAGTCTACTGAGCATTCCTAAAAAATACTCTATGGGAATAGTTTCTACCGAGCTCACTCGAGCGATGAAGGATTTTGTGGAAAAAGTCAATGGAAATTGAGCTCACAAGGTTATTGAAGGAAAGTCAGTGTTTACCAAGTTCACTTAGTCACCAAAGGATTTTGTAGAGTTCATAGTGTTCACTGAGCTTCAGTTGGTTGACACTAGAAATCATCTCTGGAGTAGTGTTTATCGAGCAAGGTTGACCAATGAAGGATTTCATTTTTTTGGGAAATAAAGTTTAATATTTCATGTAATGATTGTAGCTGATTGATGTAATGATTATTGGTAATTGTAACTTGTAAATGAGCCAACTTGACAATTTGTAAGGTATAAATAAAAGGTCAAGTTGTGAATTCTAAAATGCAATGAGTGAGCATGAAAGTGTGTTGACTGTGTGAAGAGGAAAGTGTGAGAAAATTTTGAAGAAAGATCAAATATCCTTAAGGAGCAAAAAAGTTGTATTTGATCAAAGCAGATCTAGTGAAATAGAACTAAGATCTATATCAACAATTCAGTTGCATCTCATTTAGGTCAACTCATTGTTACTTTCTCACAATTGTAGTAGTGATTTCTAAATCTTTCAATAGAGTTGGTTTAACAGCCATTTTATAAATCCTCTAACAAGGTGATAGTTCTATTGAATTGTTCTAAAGTCCTCTAGCAAGGCCACTCCAATAGGGTGATTAAATCCTTTAACAAGGTCACACCTAACAGTGTGTTTTGCAACCTTTAACAAGGTTGGCTCCTAATAAGGCTCACTTCAAAAGAGTGAAAATCAATAGATAGTTACTTGGTGGTTTTTCTCATATTGGGTTTCCACATTAAATTTGGTGTCTCTCATATTCATGTTATTTCATTTATGCATGCATGTTAATAACTATGAATGATTAAGTTCTATTAAAGATAACATACACTACATCTACCGAGCTACAACATTTTTTTGTATGGTTACCAAGTGATAGTAGTAACTAGTTTTATAAGACATCTAAGGGATCTATAGATTTTTTTTTGTGGTAACTGATTCACCCCCCTCTCAGTTACTTCATCTATATTTCCAACAATTTTTTTCATTTTCAACTTGGTTTTTTTGTTCCATAACTTCACATATCCTAACTAAATGAATCTCCTATTCTCTTTTCAATTTTCTAACTTCTTCTTATAGAATAAGCTTCCTTCCAAGTAGATCTTCTATACCTTCATATGATTAATCCAAACTTCTCTCTCTACAAATATGTTCAGTTATTTCTTCCATATATAGATTATCATCATCTATGTTACCAATTCTTATCTTCTTTTTAGGAATTAAAAGAGTTGATGCTCTAGTTTCTTGATTTGTTCCATGGCCACATATAGATCCAATTTTTCATTTTTAATGGATTCCTCTAGCTTTTATATCTCTATCATCTATAATATTTTCTCTAAAGTGGCTAAAATTATGATAAGAGAACCTTTCTATGATACCAATTGTTGGAAATGTATTTCAAGCTAGGTGACTATAGGGGGGAGGGTGAATCAGGAACCACTTAAACTTTAATCACTTAATCCACTTTGCTAAGTCATCTAATCTACTTGCATGCAAGAAACATAAAGCAAGAAAGTAACAAGACCATAATACTATATTTGGTAACCCAAAAATCCTCCAAAGAGAAGGTAAAGCTGCGGTGGGGATAACACTCGCAATGCTTCACTACTATAGTAATAAAGTTGGCCCATTAAGGCTTACAATTGATGACTTTTGGTAATCTACTCTATTAGGAGTAAGGACTACTAGGTCCACCTTATGAAATGATTACAAGCTATTAAAACATTGTGCAAAAGACTATTAGGTCAACCCTATTAAAGGATTTATGGTTAATGCACCTATTACAATGAATCAATGGATTGATATCTAGTATATAATTCTAATTAACGATGAAGATCCTTTCAAGTAAACTAATCACCTAACTATAATATATGAGTCTCTATCTTTCCTTGTGTTTCTTGTAGCCTTCTAAATATTCTTCTCTTCTATATTCACTTGTAGACAATTTTATTCAACTCTTAGTTCATCACACATATTTCTCATTTTGATAAAAAGAAATACCCCATACATATATCCATTGAAATAATATCATCATAGGTTGGCTAAAGCATAAATAGCTCCAAAAACAATTACCCAATTGGCTCAGTTTTATAACATGGTTTCGATGGCTTACTCTGGTGATACTAAAGACATTTTGGAAACAATGCCACCTTCACTAACTCTGGCACTTGGTTGATATTGGATGCTTGGTTCATATTGATCACTCGCCAAACACTTTAAGTTAGGTTTACACTACTCTACTAGCTAGATTATAATCTTTGAACAAGAATACATTGTTGACTTAGTTCACACTAGAGCTTGGTAGACAATATCAACTCTATTGACAATATAGCTTAGTGGGAACTATCAACTTGTTTGATACTGCAACTCGGTTAACACAACTTCATTCATACTAGCATAGCACTGTTATCTTGATTCTTTCATGAGCTTGGTTAACATTGTTGTCTAGTATCTCAGTCACTACTAGCTTCCCATAGTGACTAAGCATTTTGGCAGTAATCTACAATATGTCTTGCCATTAGATTAACAAATCTAGCCTCCAAAATAAACCATCATTGTGTATTATTGAGAAAAACACCATTATGATAGAACCATGAAAATATTCAAATCCATATCCACAACCAAGAAATCCATGTGAAAAAGCATAAATCAACATATCCCATGCTATTCCTCCAACCATCAAAAATGCTATCTTGGCTAACCTATCATTTCTCATCTTGCTCAACTTTCCTTTTTTGACTTTTTTACAACCACCATCATGATTTATTTTATAGTATCAAGATCCCACAAACCACCAAGTGGTATTACATAAACCATGTGCTACCAAAACCCCACTAATCTACATTTAATATTAGACATTTAATATTTTTTTCCCAATATTAAATTTTTACATTAAATATTGTCATAATATTACAATACAACTCATGAAGGATATTTCATGGTAATGTCTCCTTGTTGCACATCCAACTAGGTCCTCCCATATACATTATTGTCAAAAATACAATAGGAAAGTAAACTTTGAGAGGGGGGTGAATCTTAAAACTTTCAACCTCAAAAATATTCACCACACATCCATCTCACAATTGATGCATATAAATTGAAATACCAAATTAAGCATATACATCCATAGTATGAAAGTAAAAGATTCAACACATGTATGACACAAGATATTTGGTTTCCTAGAAATGCTCCTAAGAGAAGGTAAAACTAGGGTGGGGATGAACCCCACAAATCTCCACTACTATAGTAATAAAGTGTATAAAATGAAGCTTACAATTTTTTGACCATGACACATGATATACCCTATTAAACATCTGCCCTATTAAAGGCTTACAAGATTGTTAGATCTTACCCTTTAACATGATTTCAACATCCTATTAGAAGTGATCTTGGTAAAAGAACTTTAACTTACAATGAAGTAAGGACCCTGTTAAAGGATTTACAACAACCTATTAAGACTACATTGTTAAGAGATTTAACTAATTCACCTATTAGAATATCTTAGAAATGATCCTATAGTTAGAACTATGTCGCTTGATGATAGCTCACCTCTTTCTTTACGTGTACTTGATCCTTTTTTATCATATGTATCTCTATTGTCTTCTAATTCCTTTCCTCTATTCTCCTCTAACTACTTCTACTATGTATCCCAATTTACAACTCATTAGTCACTGTGAAAGCTCTATTTGCAACTTGGCACATACTATATACTTAAAACTTTAGTGACTTGGCACTTACTAGTTACTTGACACTTGACTCACTTGGCACATATTGTTGCTTGGCATTTGAGTGACTCAGCATGCATTGTTTGACATGTTATGCATGGAAAGCATTACTTTTTTGGCATGAAATAATTACACAAGTTATAAATGGCTAATGTGTATAGACACTCATTTGTCAAAAATAATCTGAAATTAACAATCTCCTCCTTTAATATGAGTGACAAAAACACTTGGTCATGCATGAATGATCTTCACTTATGAGCATAACTCAGATATCCAATATCTTTGTTCAACTTATATAAAAAATGTCAAAATTTCAAAACTTTTCAAAACATGACTTATCCATCATACCTCAAAGTTAAATAACTACCCCTCAGTTAATTGTGATGTTTTGTATCTAAACCAAAATCATTTCTCTTGCTAAGTAGATGTGCATAAGCTAAACTATATACTCTATCTCTATCATTGAATCCCTCAAAAATAGTAGCTACACCATTATGTTGTATGTCTCCCCCTTTCTTACTTGTTTTCTCTTGTTTCTCCCCATTTTTGACACTTATTTGAAAGGGTTAAACACTAATAGTGTGTTTATCTAAAAATGTTTTATGGATCTGAAGCATAATTTTCAAAGCAACATCCCAATTATCAAAAGCTACCGCCAATTATTTGATTTGGATGGCCAACTCAAAAAAAAGGTGGACTAAGCCTTCATGAGTAGAAAGATGTGGATCTTTCTTCATGAGTGTTTTAGAAAAGGCTAGTTCCTTATGCAATTTCTCCATATGTGGAGTTAGCATAGACTGAATATTGATTAGTTTAGCCTCAATGTTTTCTTCATCTACATGTAAAACTATTAACTAACTCTGGAGTTTAGGAGATTCCTAAAGTGTTTCTCACTTTGGGCTAGACACCTTGGTAGAGCTATGCCAGATGACTGCATATGACTCTCTAAACTTAGTATGTGACTCTTGACATCCTATGTGAATGTGAATAGTATTGGATTGCACAATTTAGTGTACAAAGAGAAAATATTCTCTAGTACCTTCTTCCTATGGTCAATTTTGGTTGCTAACTCAACCTATGATAGTGTAATAAAACTTGATATATTTTCATTTACCTTATTTTGGAACTTTCTTTCAGACCATTCAAGTAACTTCATATTTGAATCTAGGTTTGCATCATTTACCTTCTCAACTAGGTTGGTTAATTGATCTATGATCAACTTGGTTGCTTCTATTACTGGAAAGCTAAATGAATCAAGAAACATTTCCTTGATATCTAACAAGGCTTGCTTCTTCCTATGCTCTTGTTTGAGAAATTTTTGGTTTTTCTTCCTTGCAAGAGCATCTTGTAGTATGCTCATTTTTTCAATAGTGATAGTTACAAAATCAAACTTGGGCAACTCAATCACTTCATCCAAGTTCACATCATCAATTGATGTAACTTCATCTACCTTGGATCTACTTGGACACAACCTTGATGATTGTAGGGGTATAGCTTCTATACTTGGCCTATTAAGGGCTTCACTAGGAGTAGTAGTTCCCAATAAAGTCACTAGTGTTTGTATTACTAGTTGATCCTTAGGTTTTATAGTCAAATCTAACCCTTCAGTCCTATCCTTGGCTAGCTCTACTCACTAGGTTCCACCTTGATCTTGTGCTTTAGGTGTAGGAGTATCTACCTAAACTATTGTAACTTGTATTGTATCATGTGCATCAATAGAAACTTTTAGTACTAACACATTGTGTACCAATTTTTAGATATCGTTCATGGATGGCTCTTTCCTTTGCTACACTTCAAGGGGTAATGTAGATTATATCAAGGTGAATTGAGGAGGGGTTGTAGATGTTTCTTGAGTTTGAATTTCCTCCCTTGTAGATACCTTTTTTTCCTTCTCAATCTCATCAACACTTACCAATACAAGATTTTCACATAGTTTTGCCTAGATAGTGGATTCTACTAGTATCTTCAAGTCTTCTTCTATAAAGGGATTGCTATCCTGAGTGATAGTATCAAAAACATCTTTAATCTTTATAGTATCAGTATCTGTATTCAACTCATGTTAAGGGCTGGTACTTGGTATTAATGTATCTTGTACACTCTATTCTATCTATTTCTCACCCTCAATTATAGCCTATGTATCTTCTTGTGTCTCAATGCCTTCCTCATGTGCAACTATCTTAGTGTCAAATGTAGTAACCTTAGTTACTTGTTGTTGTTCATCTTTTTCCTCACCTACCTTAATAGGTGTCTATTCTATTGTTCTACGTGCTATCAAATCATATAATGATTTCCAAATCTAAGTGGTCTTCTATACAACATCCTCAATATCATTCTACAGTATGCTAAATGCTCTATATTTTGTTGCAAATTTCCCTACATGCTTCTTTATTGCCTTTGTCATTATTACCTCATCCGATTCTAGCATCACTTGAGCAAGTGTAGTCTCTCTAATTTTCCTTTTTATATTGAGACTATATTGTCATTTTTTCTCAACTGTGTCATATAGATCTTTTGGTAATGAGTTGGCAATCACAATTGGAGTCTACTTGAATGTTGCCATCATGACATTTATTGACTCCTCCACTTGGTTCATCTCAACTTTTCCAAGTTTACCAAACTCAATATGTGTGAAACTAGATAAATCAACATTATTCCTTATGTTTTCATATATATTGTCTAGGTCTAAAGAGAAACTGTTACTTACCACTTTGAAGTGGTTTTTATCATCATATTCAGTCCTCTCTTCATTTGATTCCGCTGAAGCAATGTACTTTCTCCTCAATATCTTCTTAGACTACGCTTCATTGGTAACTAATATCTAATAGCCCTCATTTTTTTTGGATTTACTACTTCTTGGGCCTTCTTAGTCGTAGTTGTTGTGTTGGTTCAAGTATCTTGAACTAGAGGCTTAGGTTTCATAACCTTCTTTGGTTTTCTAACTACTAGAGTTTTTGCTTTCCTCTTCTTTGTCTAAGGTGCTTCACTGGCTTCTTCTCCCTCACTACCTTTTTCAATTTCTACCTCTTTTTCTTGATCTTCCCATTGAACTTGAGTTAAGGAAAATCTTCTTCTTATTCATTTTCCTCTACACTTCACCAAATCTCTCTTTGAGTTTCTTAACAATCTTATTATTCTTCCTAACGACTGAGGAAATCTTCAAATCTATTGTTATATTAGATTTAGCCACTTCATAGTTCCCAAAGGTAGTAGCCTTAGCATCTACATCTTCTATAAGTAATGATTTAATTACTAGAGAGGCCTCATCTATATTGATTTCATAGCCTAGTGGCCTTAGCCACCTTACCCTTGGAATGACAACTTCAACATATGATAAATTAGTGTCAACTAGAAATAAAACATCATAGAATTGTTTTTCAACTACTAAAACTAGTATCCTTGGTCTTTTCCTCATTGAGTGCTTGAACTATTCAAAGTAACAAGTCATTACTAACTCAAAATTGTCTTCTACTTGCTCAATAAATTCACCTATTTCTACTACAATGGATCTATTTTTTTCCATGCAACTTTACCAAATGTAGGAAATGTATTCTATAAATAAAAGAACATACATACAATAATTGAACCAAATTTACATGCTGCACTCCTGGTGTTCCTTAGTGCTCCCAAATTTTCTATCAATTTTGGCGACTAGAACTTGGCAAGGTCATAAGTATGATCATTCTTAACTATTTTATAGCCCATGTCAACAAAAATACATGGTACACTATTGATCTTGTTGGATTGATAAAATATGTGTGCTATAATCCTCACTACAAAAGAAATTAGGTACTTTGAGATAATGTCAATTATCATACCTTATTCCACACAACCCCTATATTCTTCTCAATAACCTCCTTAGCTTCACTTCTCATAGTTTTTGGTTGGTCTAGGGTTGGATACCCTATCACTCTATGGACAATATTCAGTGTTATTTTTATTGGTTCATTATCCAAAAATATAGAGTTATCATTAATTTTTCTTAGAACTATCTTTATCCATTCAGTTTTGAAAATGCTCAAGAAATCTAGGTCACAATTTAACCCTTTTGATTCTACAAACTTGAATTCATCTCTCAATGCTCCATTGTAACATAATTTCCCATATGTTTCCCTAACCTCCATGTCACCTACGCTACCCACCTTGCATGTGTAGCAACATCTTACATCTTGAATCATCAAAACTCGAGGTGGTATCATCAATAATGCATTGGATGGATCTTGTTTGTAAGAAATATCAGGAATGGCTCTAAAGTTTAGTTATTTTATCTCATTTCTTATCAACTATACATTCAAAACTTCCTTCTCATATTTAACCTTAGTTTCTAAAGAACTAGTTTCCATTACGAATACCTAGGGTTTGCAAAAATTCAAACTACGTAGCTCAACACAAAATAAGTACATTTGTAAATCTATTGAAATGATTTCAAACAACTATTGAATCCTATTTGCAAATTCTTGGAATGATCTCTTCAATTCATTTTTAGTTCTTTGAGAACTCTTTGAAATTGGAATGATACAAAATGAGTGCAAAGTGATCATATAGACCTGAAAACCTTACATTTAATATTTCATGCTTACATAGTTGTAAGATTGGCTTTAATAGAGATTTCAACTCATTCTTCTTCCATGATGCTTCCTTTACACTCAGCAACTACTACAAGCTTAGCCAACATTATCACTAATGATAAATTAGCATAAACTAACATTTCACTCAATAGCTAAAGAGAAACTCTTCATGCCTAGCAATAACATAATTTAACTATCACAAATTAAACATTTCTTCTAGGTTATAATCAACACTTTGCATCTTACTTTATGCATATATAACCTTTTCTAAACTAAATCCTTAGAACTGATGTTAGTATACCTTTTAAATATCAGTCCTAACATACATCTTGATTTCTTAATTGAAATTAGTGTGATCTCAAGTTACCTCATCTAAGCTTGATGTGCTACAATCTTCATTTCTCTTCCATGTCTTGTTCATCTCATTTCTAGCATTCTCAACATCTCTCTTTCCTTTTCCATTGTTGAATTTACTACTAGGTGCCTTTGACCTTGTTGGACAATACCTACTTATGTGACTAGTCTTCAAGTAGCTAAAGCATGTGGTTTTACTCAACCATTTTTCTAAGTCACTTTTGAAATGTATTCTTATGAAATTTTCAGCAACATTTCCATACTCTTGACAATAGTGACAACTATACCTAGTATTATAATCCCAATTATAAGAGTTACCATTTTGCTTTACCTTTGTCTACTTGTTTGATGACCATTTAGGCTTGGATCTACATTCATACACTTTATGTCCATACTTCTCATAGTCATGATAGTATCCTTAAAATATTTGTCTTCTTATAGTCTTGGTATTGCATTCATGTGCCTAATATCCTTGTTTGTTACATTTATGATAGTGACCCATGAATTTCTTCTTAGGATTTCTATTTACAATCTTCCTCCTACAAACATTAGCAGTATGACCTATCTTACCACAATTATGACAAGTAGGTTTTAAGTTCTTACCTTTGTTACTTATTTCTTCACCACTTTTGGATGACTCTCCTTCTTTAGTACTAGTGTAACCTAATCCAGTAGTATCACTATTGGATATAGGAGATCTCATCAATTGCTCAAGTACTTGATAGCTGCACTAGGTCTATTAAAGCTTTCAACAAAATATTTTTCTCTTTCCAGATCACTTCCTAGTTGTTCATTCTCCAACTTTAGTGTTGAGATCTCAATATCATTTTCATTTAGTTCATGATTTTCAATCATCATTTGGATCAATGTTTCCAATTACAAGATGGCAATCTTATTTACCTTTGATGTTTTTTCTTCCTATCTATTTGTCAAAATATTTTTCTCATCTTCAATCATGAATTTGTCTTCTATGGATTTCTTTTCTTGCAATGACTTCACATAGCAATATTGATTGAACCTCTTTCTCTATCTTTATATTTCTAACATCTTCAATTAGGGTGAACCATTCTTTTCCATAAGATCTATAACTATTGCATCAAATTCACTTGTGTTAGCATCTTCAAATAGTTCAGTAGTGTCAATCTCTTAGTAATGTTTGTCATTCTCTTCAATAGCTATTGCCTTCTTCCTTTTCAATGATCTCTTTAACTCATTTCTTTCTTTATTCAAATGATGTAGGGAAAGTGGTATTTCAATCTTTTGCTTCTCAATATTCTTTCACAACTTGTAGACTTCCATTTCCATGATCTTTCCTCGAAACTTTACTTCTAGAAAACTCTAGCTCAGATACTAGTTGTTGGAAACACAATAAGAAAGTAAATGCTAGGGGGGGGGGGTGAAACAACTCTTAAAACTTTGTACCTCAAAAATATTCATTGCACATCAATCTCACAATTTATGCATATATATCTAAATACCAAATAAAGCATATACATCCATAGTATGAAAGTAAAAAATCAACACATGTATGACACAAGATATTTGGTTACCTAGAAACCCTCCAAGGAGAATGTAAAACTAGGGTGGGGATGACACTCACAAATATCTACTATTTGAATAACAAAGTTTATCCAATAAAGGTTACAATTTTTTGATTATGATACATGATCTACCCTGTGAAAGGATTTCAACACCCTATTAGAAGTGTGCCTGGTAAAAGGACTTTAACTAAAAATGAAATAAGCACCCTCTTAAAGGATTTACAACAACTTGTTAAGACTACGCTATTAAGAGATTTGACTGATTCACCTTTTAGAATGTCTTAGTAATGATCCTTCGATTAACACTGTGTTGCTTGATGATAGATCACCTCTTTCTTGATGTGTACTTGATCCATTTTGATTAGATGTATCTTTACTTTCTTCTAATTCCTTTTCTTTGTTCTTCTATAACTAATTCTACTATGTATCTATTGGAATTTACAAGTAGGAAGTATACTTCTAAGAGGAGGAGGGGGTGAATCAGAAGTATCAAACTTTAAGCTATAAAACTTTTTAACTGAAATCATTACATGCATGTAACATTTCTAATTAACATGAAAGTAAAGGCATGCATAAAAACATATAACACAATATTTTATCACCCAAAAACCCTCCAAAATGAGAAGATAATACTAGGGTGGGGATGACACCCACAATTTATCACTGCATCAATATATAACTTGTCAAGCTTATAAAGTATGACCATCAACAATGGTCTGCCTTGTGAGAGGCCTGCCCTGTTAAAGGCTCCAACACCCTATTAAAAGTGTACCTTTCTAAAGTATTTACAAAACATTCACTAGGAATGTCGTCCTATTAAAAGATTTACGAAAATGGATGTTAAACCATACTATCTTCATAGGATTTACATTCTCCTAATACAATAGCTAGAAAGTATAGTAGAATGTTTTGACCTGATCACTTACAATATTCAATTTCTAATTTAAAATCAATATTTAGTCAATTTTGATCAGATCCTTTTTTATCTAATATGATTTTGTATGATCTTGATTCACCATTCTACTAACTGATACTGCAATGTTGTCCTTCATCTAAGTCATTTTGCCCCATTCACATCCTTCAAACTTCACTAGTATTCTCTCCTTGCATGCATTCCCATCTCACATACTCTCTCATACATTACTAAATCATGGGGTTTTCAAGCTCCTTAAAAAGGTTTCATGACTTAGGGTTACGTATTCAAATCTATGATTGAGATTTATCCATCTTTCCTGCTCAATTCTTTCCATTTTTCTAATTGGTTGCATGTTGATTTCATTGGCAATCAAATAGATTCAATTTTTATCTTGTAATCCTTCGAGATTTATCATATGTCAGCTCAAAAATGGTTTACATCTTAGTTTTTAAGGGCACGAACTCTTATCCTAATTTTTTGTTACTTGACACTTACAGATTATTGATGCTCGACACATATATAAATTTTGTCTTGCTCGACGCCTATACTTTACTCAACACATATATTGTCTGAACATCTATTAGTAACTCAATAGTCACAACTTGCTCAACACTATCTATCTGCTCGACATCTAAATAACTTGAAACATATTGAATTTTTGGCTCAACACATATTGTAACTCAACATCTATATTATACTCAACATCGACTTAGAAAGTTTCTTAAGTGTGTTGACACTCAATTGGCAAAACCAATCTTGGATCAACAATCTGCCCCTTTGACATGAGTGTCAAAAACACTTAACTTTACATAATGAATTTAATCTCTTTCAGTATAATATACATTCTATTCAGCATATATACAAAACTTCAAACTTTGTTTAAAATTTTGTGAAGAACTTTATACCTTAAAATTTTTAACCCCCCCTGAGTTTCTATGCCTTTGTTGTATCCCAAACTTCTCATGCTGATTCTAATACTCTTTATCTATGCCTTTCCTTATCATTCTTTCTCCATCTGATATGTTCTAATTGTTCAAAATTTGTAAATCCCCCTTTCACATATCTTCCCCTGCAGTTGTAATCTCCTTTTGGCTTTTTTATATCTCCTCCTCAAAAATTTTCTCCCCCCTTTCTTGACACCTCTGTCAATTGTCTATACATTAAATAAATATTTTTCCAAAAAGGATCTATTTACCTCCATTACTATCCTTAGAGTAGCATCCCAATTTTGTAGTGCAATTTCCAGTGATTTTATCAAAATGGTTGACTCTACTGTAAGGTGAACTAGGCCTTCTAATGTAGAAAGATTGGGGTCTTTCTTTAATATATTTTCAGCATAGACTAGTTCTTTTTGCAAAATTTCCATGTGTGGGGTTATGGCAGATTGTATTTGGATTAGTTTTTCCTTTATATTTTCCTCATCTGCTATTAACATAGCTAGTTCCTTCTAAGTGTGAAGCATTGTGTAAAAATGCTTCTCACTCTAAGTTGGATCTTTTGGTAGTTTCATAGAAAATAACTTCAAGTCTCTTTCCAAAGCTCATAATACTCTCGCTAATTTCTTGTATGAAGATGGAAGGATCAAATCACTTTGTATATAATGAGAAAATGTTCTCAAGTACTTTCTTCATTTTTTCAATTTTCTTAGCCAGTTCAACTTGTGAAAGTGTTATTTCAGTAGAGATTTTCTCATTTACCTTCACCTAAAATCTCCTTTCTAACCATTCTAGTAGTTTGGAATTTGTATCAAGGTCTTCATTCTACACCTAGTCCACTATATTGGATAGATGCCCCATCATGGGCTTAGTTTCATCAGTTGTTTGCAAGTTGAAGGCATCTAGAAAGATGTCCTTGGTTTCATGTAAAGCTTGCCTTTGCTTGTACTCATTTTTGAGTATTTCTTGCTTCTTTTTCCTCTCTAATGCCTCTTGCATTAGATTGATCTTCTCAAGAGTAATATTGTCATAGTCATACTTGGGGATGACTATGACCTCATCCAATGTAGGGTCTCCATAATGAAGTACCCTTGCTACTCTTGTTTCACTCAAGCCTAGTGTAGATATTTGTAGTGGCATTGCATCAGTACTTGGCTTCTAAAGCATTGTTGTTGGCTTCTAAAGCATTGTTGGAGTCCTTGTTGTAGGCAAATTTACCAATGTTTGTATTGCCTCTTGCTCCTTCTCCTTAGGATTTTCCTTGTCCTCTACAGATCTTTCTTGATCAATTACTACAATTTGTGGGGCTCCACCTTGTTCTTGTGTTGTAGAGACTAATGTATCCATCTATCCTATTTTCTCCCTTGTAGGCTCTTTCTCCTCTATACACTATGTCTTTTGTTCAATCATCAAGACTTGAACTATGTAGTTAACTATTGTAGATGTGTCTACTACTATTTGCACTATTGCTTGTCCACTTGTGGCTATATGGATTTGAGAAGGTGTTTCTTGTGGATTTACCTTATCCCTTGCTATATCTTCTATAGCCTTTTGCAGTTCTTCCACACTAACCAAAACTAGATTTGCACACAATTGTGTTTGCAATGTAGTTTGGTCAAGAATCTTTTCAAGATCCTT
This sequence comes from Cupressus sempervirens, assembly GCA_028749045.1. Classification (NCBI taxonomy): domain Eukaryota; kingdom Viridiplantae; phylum Streptophyta; class Pinopsida; order Cupressales; family Cupressaceae; genus Cupressus; species Cupressus sempervirens. Next base: position 738,086,480 of record CM053783.1, on the reverse strand, counting down.
TAAAGTCAATGCATTGATGTTCTAACCAGAGTTGTCAGGGACATCCTTTATAGTTATTGTATCTTTAGGTGTGGTGGTATCATGTGGAGGGCTTAAGGGTGGTAGTTGTGTGTCTTGCACACTCTATTCTTTTTGGTGCTCCTTAGTAGTTGCCACTTTATCTATCCTTTGTTGTGTCTCCTCCATTGTGTCTTCCTTTCACTTTTTCTCTACTTTGTCCTCCTTGTCATTCTCTTCTTCTTCTTCTTCATTTTCTTTATCTTCAAGGGGATCCTCTTCTTCTAGTTTCACTATTGTCAATCCATTTATCAAGTTCTATATTTTTGTTGATTTACTTAAAACATCTTCAATGTTATTCTGAAGAATGTTGAAGGCTCTATACTTGGGACAGAATTTACTGCCATGTTTTCTTCTTGCTTTACTGATATGACCTTTTGTTAGCTCATGCATTACCCTAGCTAAGGTGGATTCTCTTATTTCCTTTTCCATGTTAAAGAAGTAATGCCATTTATTTTCAAAAATTGAATACAAATCTTTCGGTATTGAGTTGTCAAGTTCAAGTGGAGTTGTCTTGAACTTGGACATCATGGTGTAGATAGATTCTTCCACCATGTTTTTCTCTTCTCTACTCAACTTACCAAAATCAACACTTTTCAAGCCAATCAAGTCAGCATTATCCTTAGTATTATTACAAATGTTCTCTAAATTGGATTTATATGCATGACTTACAACTCTGAATTGGCTTATGTCCTCTAAATCATTCTTCTCTTCATCAAAGTCAGGTTGAGTAACATATTTTCTTCTCAACTTTTTCTTTGTTGGATCTTGTTGCTCTGTTTCCTTCTTCTTCTCTTTGGCATGTTCTTTGACTTGTTGAGTGGTTGCCCTAGTGCTTTCTCTTGTTGTTGGCTTGGTAATTTTCTTGGGCTTTGCAGCTGGTTTAGTGGTAGCTTTTCTTTTCTTTGGTTGAGGTCTAGTAGGTGCTTCCTCGGCTACCTCTTCCTTGACATGTTCTTCTATGTCTTCTTGCATGCCTTGTGTCAAGGCAATTGGCCCTTGATCTTGCTCTCCCTCTTCCTCATCTTCCTCTTCATCCTCCTCCTCACCTTTTGTTGTGCCTTCACCAAATCTGGCCTTTAGCTTCTTTACTAATCTATCTTTCTTTTTCAAAAAATATGTTGTTTTCAATTCCATCTCCACCTTGGATCTAACAACATCATAAGTGGCAAATGGTTTAGCACTTTTATCCACTTCCACTACAAGTAAAATTTTTATTGTCATTGAAGCTTCATCAGTATTGATTTTAAGGCCAAGTGGCCTTAGCCATTTAACTCTCGGCACTCTATCTTGAATATATGTATAATCAATATCAACTAGGAAACATATGTCATTGATGTATTGCTCAACTAAGGAAATAGGTATCCTAAGCCTCTATTTCATAGACTTCTTAAAGTCTTCAAAATAGCTTTTCAAAATTTGTCCCCATCTGTTCTATGTATTCATTGATCTGTACAGTAGTTGATCTATTTGTTTTCTAGTTTATCTTGCCAAACGAAGGGAATTCATTCTAAACATAAAAGAATATACATATCAAAATTGATCCAAATTTGCATTGGGCACTCTTGGACCTTCTTATGGCTCTTGAGTTCTCCATGATTTTTTGTAGTTTCAGCTTAGCTAGGTCATATGTATGATCCTTCTCCACAATCTAATATCCTACATCAACTACAATGTAGGGAACACTATTCAATCTACTTGTTTGATAGAATTTGTGAGAGATAACTCTAAAATCAAATTCTATGAGAGGGTCCTTAACTTTTTCAATTGTCATACCCCTCTTATTCCATTGAGCACTAGTGTTCTTTTCAATGGCCTCCTTTGAGTCACTTCTTAAGGTTTTGGGCTGATCTAGGGTTGGATACTTGTGACTCAGTGAATGATTCTCTTGATTATCTTTACTGGTCCTCCTTCTAACCATAAGCAACCATCATGAATTATTCTTAGAAAAAGTTTGATCTATTCTATTTTAAAGATAGTAGGGAATTCTAGGGCACAGGTAAGTCCCTTTTTCTCAACTATGTTGTATTCTTCCTTCAACACTCTATTGTCATGTACTTTATTATATGCTTCCCTAATCTCTATGTCTCCTATCCTACCTACTTTGCAATTATAGCATTTTCAAACATCTTGGACCATGACTACTTTAGGGGGAATTATAGATAGGGCATTGACTAGATCATTCTTGTAGGTTACCTCACGGATTGGTTTGAATTATAGCTATCTTACATTCCTACTAACTAGTTGAACTTCAAATGGCTCCTTATCCTTGGGGTTTCTAGAGCTAGATGCCATTTTCACAAACTAGGGTTTTATAAATTCAAATGCTGCATAGCTCGACACTCAAATAAATACCTTTAGATCAATGAAATTTCTTTGAATCTTTGCTCAAATTTGTTTGAATGTTTTTCCTTTGCTTGAAATTGCATCTTTGCTCTGCTCATTCTTTTCTTTGCATTTGAATGACAAAAATGGTTGAGAAAATCAAAAAAATACCCTTCGATACCTAGCATTAAATGCTTAGTACTTGTATAGCTATTAACTCAGCTTGTATGCATTTCCTTGCATTTCTCAACATTTGAAAAATTTACCCTTACTCGACATCAACTATCACAGTTTTACTTGGCAACAAATAATCACTCAGCTTCCACTAGTTCTATCCAATAACCTGGCTCATACTATGATTTCACTTGGAAATTGAAGGTAACTTTTCATACTTGGTAACAATATGAAAGCTTTTGAAGATAAACATGCATCTTTATCCATGTTATTTATATCCTTTGCAATACTGACTTGTCCTGGAATTGATGTGTGATAAGCATTGTATATCAGTGCCCGATACCGTCTTTTACTTAGTTTGATGAAGTGTGACCACTTGACCATTTAGGTGAAGTGATCCCTCCATTGGATGTACTACTTTCATATCTTTTGTTCCATATCTTATTCATCTCTCCTTTGATGTGTTCAACATTAACTTTCCCTTTTCCCTTGTTGAACTTAGAGTTGGGTGCCTTTCATCTTGTTGGGAAATACTTGATGATGTGTCCTATCTTTAGGCAGTTGAAACAAGTGGTTTGACTCAACCACCTATTTTAGTTGCCACTAAAATGTGTTCTTATGTAGTTCTCAAGAATGTGTCCATATTCTTGATAGTAGTGACAACTCTTCCCAGTGTTGTAGTCCTGATTCTAGTTATATCCATGACTATCTACCTTTATTGGTTGGTTTGGTTTCCACATAGGCATAGATCTACATTCAAAGGCTTTATTTCCATACTTCTTCCAATTGTACTAGTGACCTTCAAATCTTGGTGTCCTAATGGTTCTAGTCTTGTAGTCATGTGCCTAATGACCTTGCTTGTTGCACTTGTGATAGTGACCCATGTTTTTAGGTTTGTCATATTGCACACATTAGAGGTATGTCCCTTTTTACAACAAAAATTACAAGTGTGTTTTGTGTTCTTATATTTTTCACTTCTTTCTTCTATAGTCATAGATGACTCTCCTTCTTTAGTGCTTGTGTATCCTAGTCTTGAAGTGTCATTACTGGATCTTGGTGATTTTAGTAGCTGCTCAAAGTACTTGATGGCTTCATTAGTTTTTTTAAAGATTTCTACAATTTATTTTTCTCTTCTCAAATCATTTTGTAGTTTTTCATTTTTCATCTTTAGTGTGGAGATCTCAATTTCCTTGACATTCAACTCATGATGGGCATTCATCATTTGGCTTAGGGTGTCTAGCTCCATGTTGGAAATTCTTGCAAGCTCATTTGACTTTCCCTCTAGTTTTTTGGAAAATTATCTCTTTTCATCTTCTATCATAGATTTATCTTCAATGGCTCTCTTTTTCTACTCAGTCACTTCACAAAGCATCATGGCTTGTTATTCTTGTTCGATTTTGGGAGTTCTGATCTCGTCTTCTTGAGCTCTATTCTTCTCCGTTAGGTTTTCAATTGCTGCATCATACTCCTTATAATATCCATTTCCAAACACTTTTGAGGTGTTAATATCCTTATACTATATATCATTCTTAGCTATGGCTATTTCTTTCCTTCTCTTTAGGTATCTCCTCAATTCCTCGCTAGCTTCTTCCAAAGAATATAGAATGAGATGTATTTCAATCTCCTGGTTCTCTATAATCTTCCCATCCCAAACTTGTAGACTTCAATTTCTAGATCTTTTCTTCAATATGTAAGGCTTCTCCTTGTAAGAACTAGGCTTTAATGCCAATTATTAAAATATACAAGTAGGAAGTATACTTCTAAGAGGTAGGTGAATCAGAAGTATCAAACTTTAAGCTATACATTTTTTTTAACTAAAATCATTACATGCATGTAACATTTATTATTAACATAAAAGTAAAGCCATTTATGAAAATAGATAACACAATATTTGATCACCCAAAAACCTTCCAAAATGACAAGGTCAAACTAGGGTGGGGATGACACCCACAACTTATCATTACAACAATATGTAAATTGTCAAGGTTACAAAGTTTGACCATCAACAATGGTCTACCCTATGAGAGGCTTGCCTTATTAAAGGCTCCAATACCCCATTGAAATTTTACCTTTCTAAAGGATTTACAAAACATTCACTATGAATTTCACCCTATTAAAGGATTTGCAAAATGGTTGTTAAACCATCCTACCTTCATAAGATTTACATTCTCCTAATACAATAGCTAGAAAGTATAGTAGAATGTGTTGACTTCATCACTTACAATCTTCAATTACTAATTTCATATCAAAGTTTAGTCCATTCTTATTTGATCCTTCTTGATCTAATATGATTTTGTATGATCTTTATTTACTGCTCTGCTAACTAATACTAGAATGATGTCCTTCTTCAGAGTCATTTCACCCCTTTCACTTCCTCCAAACTTCACTAGTATTATCTTCTTGCATGAATTCCCTTCTCACTTACTCTCTCATACATTACTAAATTATGAGGTTTTCAACCTCATTAAAAAGGTTTCATGACTTAGGGTTAGGTATGAATCTAGGATTGAGATTCATCCATCTTTTCTACTCAATTCTTTCCATTTTTCTGATTGGTTGCATGTTGATTTCATAGGGAATCAAATAGATGTGATCTTTATCTTTTAATCCTTCGAGATTTATAATATGTTGGCTCAAAAATGGTTTACATCTTAGTTTGTGATGGCACAAACTCTTAAGTTGATTCTGCATTACTTAGCACTTATTGATTATTGATGCTCGACACATATAATTTTTTTTGTCTTGCTTGGCACCTATAGTTTACTCGGCACATATACTAGCTTAGTAACTTTTAGTTGCTTGATAGTTGAAACTTTCTCAACATTATCTATTTGCTTGGCATTTGAATGACTTGACGCATATTGAATTTTTGGCTTGGTACATATTGTAACTTGGAACCTATATTATACTCTGCATCAATTTAGAAAGTTTCTTAAGTTTGTTGACACTCAATTGTCAAAACGAATCTGAGATCAATATTATCTCAATTCACAAATCCTTAGTCGCCATGAATGCTCTATTTGCACATGCAAACTTCTTCTATTTCTCTCTTCCACACAAATAAAAGGTTTAGGGTATGTCCTCCTTAAGAAGACCTAGGTGACTTAGGGTGAAGTATGAATCAACAATTGTAATTCATCCATCTAGCCGCTTAAACCTTCCCTTTTTCTGATTGGATGCATGTACTGCATGGTTATGTGCAGGATCATGGTGTGCCAAAAAGTGGCGATCTAAAAATTTTGAAGTTCTGAAATATCTCAAACCATTTCAAAATCTATTCCAACCTTTTTCCCAACCACCCTAATACTAAATGAAAACAATTAATATCATTATAAGGTCTACTATATCTTTTGATACCAAACCTATATGGTCAACTTTAAAAACATCCTACAAATGTCCTTTTGGCTGATTTTTATGTGATTTTTATTTCAAACATGTAGCTAACAACTTTTTTTTCACCAAAATTTGATGAAATGAAGAGGGTTTCTTAAGAATGTTCTTATCTTTCCATAAATGTAAGGTTTGTCAATTTATAAGTTTAGTAAGTAATTATTACTTATTTTTTAATGGAGTTATGTATAAAGTACTGACTGACACACTACTTGGAAAACACCCATAACTTTCAAATGCAACAACATTTTTTAAATCCAAAAGAAGCATCACATTCTATGTTTCTTCTACTATAAGGAAAAAAAATGAAAAATTGAATTTTGCAGAGTTTTGAATTAGTTAAGGTGGTCAGACACAAGATTTTTTTTATTCCAAAAATACTAAAGTCAAAAATTAATTAATTATTATTTATTTAGAATTAAAATACCCAAAAATATGTGTCCCATCTAGGCATGATTCTACTACTTATATCTAGAATATTATTAAAAAATATTATCGTTTGATTTTGATTAAGGTGGTCAGACATATGTCTACTTTTTATTTTTGTTCTAAAATTTTTGTAATATTGGATTAAAATTCAAAATTTTGACCAATCAATTTTTATTTTTTGAGATAAGTCCTAGTAGTTTAGAAACTAGATTCAATTTTCTAGAGATTATTTTCTCTCAACTTTTTGATATAAAGTTAATAACAAGTAGAAAATTGCATGTCAAGTTGACATAATCCTAATTTTTTGATTTTTTATTGCCACTTAAGAGCATAGTTTGGTTGACCATGATCTTACACATAACCGCATAGGGATTCACAATAAAGATTCATTTTTATCATCTAAGATCTAAAAAAAATCCTTAAGTTAGCTAAAAAATGATCTACATAGAAGTTTGTGCCATTAAGAAAAACTATGTCAAAATTGTATAACTCAACATGTAATGTCCCTAATACTTGGCATTAATGACAAATTCAATCTTGTAACTTGACCTCTAAGAATTTCCACATCCATTGATCACTTGACATTTGGATAACTTGGTACATACTATCTGCTCAGCACTTGAGTGGCTTGGCACTTACTAGTAACTTGGCACTTGACTCACTCAACACATACTATTGCTTGATACTTAAGTGACTCGACATGCACTATCTGATATGTTATGCTTAGCAAGCATTACTTGTTCACCATGAACTAAGTACACAACTTATAAATGACTAAAGTGTAGAGACATTCATTTTTCAAAACCAAACTAAGATTAACATATTACACAATAAAATAAAATAATACAATCTAAATAATATTATGTAATATATGTAACACCTGTAATCTCAATTTTTACATCTCTTACTTATTGTATAGATTGCATTTGATCAATTTTGTGCCACATAAATGATAAAGGGAACAATCCTTTCGAGCACATCCACCATCATGGATAAAAGTGCATCACATGATCCATCCTATTACTCACAAAAAAAACCAAAGAATCTAGAATATAATAAATAAATGGTCCCACCTCCTATCACAATAGTTCCACTAGACATACATCAAAGTAATCCAAAAAGAAAGCCATTAAACCCATCAGTTAAAAAATATAAAATCATGTATCAACTAAAATGTGAAGCATAAACACCTGATCCAAAGGTAATCACATGTATCCATAGCTAAAATAGAACCCACAACAAGCCCCAACCCATCAAACTATCCATAACTCCAAAGATATAGCAAGTAAATCTCACATCATCAACATATACAATCTGTAACCTATAGCCACAAGCCTCTATAGAAATACCTACCACACATACACCAAGAATCTCTTACTACAAAAGACAATATTAAATTTGTAACAAATCAACTTAGAAAATCTCATAGAAGTTAATCCATGTAGTATGAAGGACATACACAACACATAAATAGATAACATGTAAGAACCAACTCTTATAACCAGTCACCAATACTTTCCAAAGTTTTTAACAACCCACAACGGAAAGAGATAATGGAATAACCATTCCATCTCTCACATAACACAAATGAGCATAAACTAGTGATCACAATCTCCAACCAATACCAAATCCAATGTAAGTCAAATCAAATATCAAGGAAGATAAATAAGACCAAAGATAAACCATGCAAATAATAACATGTATCATGTAATTCTACACACAACTCTATTTGTAAATTGTATCAAGTAAGATATCCTCCATAAACCTTAACTAAGAAGCCACATCAACACCCAAAATATACCATATACATAATCGTATATGTAATCCTCTCACAAGAAGATTAGAGTCATAAAAAATTCTTAAAACAAGGAATAACCATTCTTAATCCTAGAATATGCCCAATATAGACCATCTCACAAACTGAACCAACATAAAAACATGTGCACAATGTGATAACAAATTCTAAACCATCTTTGAAATGAACCCTCTAGAAATAATGCATGCACCATACCTACGGATCCATATCAAGGAAAAATAAGAATAAACATAATGCTCCTGAGAGAAATAATGGGCTATACCTCTCTAGTCCATATAAGGAGAACGATCCTCAAACTTCTTTTTGAAACTATCAGCTGTCCCATTAAATACATCTATAAGCACAAGATAAATTAACAACATTGTCATCTCTAAGTATCTTTATCACTTGTAACCAATCAATCCATGCTAACTTGCAATACAACATAGCAATATCATGAAGTATCCAACAAATAATCAATTTACTCAATATGAAGAAATTGAACACAAATAAATGTCAAAGTTCCAACCATGACCTTAGGAACATAAACATGGTAGCATACTCTAAACCATCTCAACCAAAGAGACAACATGATCCATTTGAACACACCATAACATTTCAAAAACATAAACATGTAGAAGATTGAACCATGACATAATAAAAAATCCATCCTAAGACAAGGGATAAAATGCCTAATGAAAGCATAAACCACACCTCTAAAAAAAAACCTATGAGTCCTCAAGATTAAACCATTTCCACACACCTTAAAGAACCACATTTGCACACCATGAAAATATCAAAGACATTCCTCCAATAATAGGATCTAATACATCATCCAACATCTTCATATACTCAATAAATATATCAGTGCCAACAATGCCTACTCAACTATAGTATTGAGTCACCCATGTCATCATCAAATATATCTCCAAAATGAATATCATCTAGGTCTACACACAACCAAAATGTCAATCAAGTGAAACCAAGAAGATACAAAAGAAACTAGGAATCAATCCTGCATTTCTACCTCATCACAATCTGATGCTTCTACTAAATTTTGTGTCCAATATATCTAGTAAATCATGATCAATGGCTATCCTCTAACTATAAGAATAAACCAAGGCATTAAACCATTAGAGAACTAAAAGTGTGCATCATGATCTCCTAAACAAAAATCAAACAACCAGGATCCTTAGCCAAGAAGATATACCACCATATATATATATATATATATATATATATATATATATATATATATATATATATATATATATATATATATATATATATATATATATATATATATATATATATATATATATATATATATATATATATATATATATATATATACAAATATTGCATGCTAAAATTCTTGGAAATGTGATCACATCCATGAAACAACCATCTATCTCTCAAAGTGTCCAACATGTTAGCATAAAATAGTCAATCATAATCCTCCATCATGACTAAACCTAGTACAATATATCATCCCTTCTATTAAGACAAATCAATAAATCATGTATCAAAGGGAATACACAACCCAAATCCATGACATAAATATGAATATGAATATTTACTAAAAGATCAACAGGAAAAGAAAACCCATATCCAATCTGTAAATGTAACTTGTAAGTATACATTGCTTACAATACTTCATAAATTATATACTCAACAAGTCATTATACATATCCAAACTAAACACTAATAACCACATCCTCTCGAGACCAATATGAGGTATAAATTGAGTATATAATGACTTCAAATCTCAAATCTTGATGGAGGAGCATCCTAGGTGCAAGAGAAATCTTGCATCACTAAAAAATCCTTTTCTTTTTACTCTTTTCTATTTTGAAAAGGACTAGTAGACATGGTGGTTACTATTTATGGAAAATTGTTATTTTTAGTAATTTTTTCATATGAGCTTCAGATGTTATCATTTTCTACAGGAAGGTTCATTTTAGAGTTATAATCCTACCATAAAAATCTCATTGTTCAAGCTTAAGTATCAGAGAAGTTATTGTGGATTTTTGGTGAAAAAATTTGAAGAAAATTTTTTAGGCTCATCATTGGAGGCCTTAGAGTGCTTGGATAAGGTTCACAAACTCGATGGATGGGTGCTTGCACCATTTTAATCTTGTATATTAGGAGTCGGTGTTTCCAAAAAGTGGTTATAATAGCCAATCAAAGCAACAGATCAAGAGTTATGGCCATCAGAAGTTGGGCTACCCCAAATATCTAAAATAATTGTCAAAGATGTATTTGGCCAACTGTATATGTATTTTTAGGGTCTATCAGCCCTAGGTATTAAGTTGCAATGCCTAGAACCTTCCTAGATGGCATAAAAGTTCCTATTTAAGCAAGACCCAAACATTGTCTAGGACAACTTTTGGTGATAGTTTGTAGCTTGTCTTGCAGATTACTATAATGAAGGTGCCCATGTGGGTTAACATATTGTACTTATGAATTTTTTAATTCCACATTTTCAGCACAAATAAGAAGTCCATATTTTGTTCTCACATTTTCTATTGTTTCTTTGTTTCTATTATGCAGTTATGGTATTAAGGGGAGCACCCTTCATCAAGTGGTATTAGAGCTAGAGTTCTTGAGTGTGTGGAAAGATTGCCAAATGTGAGTCAATTTGCACTAGGACTAGGGTTTGAGTTGAGCATGTAGAAATATCACCAATTGTGAGGCATTTTGTACTAGGGTATTAGTAGAAGCACAAAATTGTCTCCATAAAGAGAGAGTGGTGGAAGAGCTCTAGGTGTTACACATGAGGGTTCCTAACCCTTCAAAGAAAAATGCAAGCATTGGAAGAACCAATGTGTAAAGGAATAAATCTTCCCATAAGAGATGAAACCAAGGATGAGGATGAAGTAGAAGAAAATTTCAGGGCAAAGGCCATTCAAAACCTAAAGGAAGAAAGGCTTTTTAGGGAAATCTCCAAGATTGGAAAAAGACATAACTTTGAAGTTTCCACATTTTTAAGAAATCTTAACCCAAAGGAGCTAATAAATTGGGTCAATGAACTAGAGGATTACTTTAAGTATGAACATAATGCAAGGGTTGAACCAATCAAGAAAATCTGTTCAAGAGTATACTAAAGAATTCTACCAAGTTCTCATTAGAACTAGCCAGACACAAGTTGACAAGGAGAAATTTTCCCACTATCTTAATGGGTTAAGGCCAAGTATTCAATACGAGCTAAGTCTAGTTCAAATGAATATTATTGAGTAGGCATACCAATTTTCCCTAAAATTTGAGGAGAAACTGAGCAAGAAGTTGGACAACAAGAATAATAGAAGAGGTCATGGTGGAAGATTTGGTAGACAATCTTATGGAGGTTGTAATGAGGATCACAAGAAAAAGGATGAAGCCAAAAGTAGCAATCAGAACCAAAGTAAAAATAATTCCAATCATTTCCATGATCAAAATAATAGAGATCAGAGAGGAAGATGTAGTGGATAAGGATCTGGAAGAGGAGGCTTCTATGGAAAATGTTTTCACAATGGAGAAGAAGGGCACAAAGTGTTTGAATGTTCCCAGTGCCAAGGAAGGACAAATTGAAGAAAAAAATACTTGGCCAGAGTTGTACATATTGATGATGATGCCATATCCTCACATTTTGAAGATGTTGAAAGAGGAGAAGTCCTAGTTAACAAAAGAGTCCTTTTGACTAGTGAGAACAAACCTAATAAAAAAAAGAACTTATTTTGCATAAGGTGAAAATATAAAGATAAGTGTTGCAAGTGATCATATATGGTGGAAGTACTAAAAATTTGGTGTCAGAAATGATGGTCACCAACCTAAAGCTGAAGAGGTAGAAACACCCATGTCCATATGTAATATTTCTTGGGTGCAAGAAAACCACAAGGTCATGGTCAATGAAAAGTTCTTAGTGAAGTTCAAGATTGGAAACTACTTGGATGAGGTACTTTGTGATATCATACCTATAGACAGATGCCATATGTTTCTAGGTAGGCCATGATAGTTTGACAGACATGTTGTACATGATGAGTGAGAAAATACCTACACTCTAACCAAGGATGGTGTGAAACATAAGTTGAAGCCATTGAACGATAAAGAAGGAAAGGTATGTAGTGCTGCCAGAATATGTTTTGTTGATGGAAAAGAGTTTCTCAGAAGTATGAAGCATGAGCATATGTAGTTTTCTATAATTCCAAAAGATAGTAAAGAAAAAGAGGATGTACTTGTACAAGTTGCAAATATGTTGAGAGAATTTTTTGATATTCTATCAGATAATGTACCTAATGCATTGACCCCAATGCGAAAGATCAATCATGAGATGGATTTGGTTCTAGGAGCCAATTTTCTAAACAAGTTAGCACATAAAATGACACCAGTAGAAAGTAAAGAGTTGAATAAACAAGTTCTTGATTTGTTGCAGAAGGGGTTAATTTGAGAGAGTTTGAGTCCATGTGTTGTACCAACAATATTAGCACCAAATAAGAATGGAGATGGAGGATGTGCATAGATTCTCACATTATCAAAACTATCACAATCAAGTATAAATTTCCATTACCAAGGATGGATGATATTATGGACTATCTAAGTGGAGCTAAGTATTTCACAAAGATAGATATAAAGAGTGGGTACCATTAGATTTTTATCAGAGAAGGTGATTAGTGTGTTGGCGCTCAAAATTGTAGTCTGAATTTTGAGGCCTATAAATGGTTTGTGAAGCCTATGTACCTAGCTGTACCTTTGAACCCCATGAGGTGTTTTATGCTTCTAGCAACTTTCATTTAGTGCATCTAAGTGTTCCATGAAGCTAAAGCATCATTTTGAACCATTCTGCGAAGTCTTGTTTTGAGTGAATTTCAAATCTGCTTTTTTCCCCAAGTGTCAAACAGCGACAGGAGGTTGTGTTTGCCATTGAATATTTCGCAGCCAAAAAAGTTTTTGTGACTTTCCACTGTGAGAGTGTTTAGTTTCCATACCCGAGAACCTATATTTCAGATTTTGAATCATTTCAAATCCATTTGATTAGGTTTTGAATCCCTCGAAGTTGGTCAGTTCCTGTTTTCATGATTTTGCACTTTGCGCATATTTTTGGGTAGGCCTGTTTGATGTACTATAAATTTTGACCAGTTGACCAAAGTGTTGAAATTCTTGTTGCATTATATTTTTGACGTCAGAGACTTGTTATGTTTCAAGTTTCAACTCTTGAAGAATCCATTTGAGTGGTTTTCAAACGCAATTCCAAACGCAATTTCTTGACTTTTTACTGGTGTCAGCATTTACAAATTGATTAGCAGCCTTGTTCGTGGTGTCATAACTCCTAACTCGTGATTGGTAAGATCGAACGGATTATACCACTGTATTGTCCTTTAAAAATATTGTAAGTGTGCCAGTTTTCAAGTCTTGATGAATCCATCTTCACACTTTTCCAAGGTCAGTCCTTTTGTAAAAATCACTTTCAGTCAGTGTTTCCAATCTGCAAAATCCAGGTAGCCAACTTGGACTGATCGCCATTTGCGCCCCGTGATTCTTCATGAGCCCAAATCATAGAAGTACATTTTCCTCATGACAGAGAACCAATGCCCCAATTTTTGTCTTCCCAAGTGTCAGTTTACCGAGTTTTCTGAGCTGAATCCAAAGCCAGTTTAGTGTTTTCTCACATGTTTGCTTGCAGGGAACTCTGAAATGTCAACTTTAATAGCGAATATCTTTTGACTAGGAATTCCTCATGAGACGAGATCTGATAGGGTAGAAGTATGCAGAGAAAATATTCAGTGTGTTAGTTTTTAGATGTTGATTGGGTGTTCGGGTCAATTTTTAAAGGCAGTTAATAGATCTCCGAACACCAAATTGACAGTTTGCAAAAGAGAGTTTAAATGAGTTTTTAAATTTGATTGCCTGTGGTCAAATTTGATTTGAATTAGTATCAGGCGTTTAGAAGATCAATTTGATATATCAGTTGTTTGAAAATAAATTTTCAAAGCTGGACCCGCTTTGGGGCCTGACTAGTATCAGACTGATAAAGACATTGGGATTTGAAAATTCCTACAGTCTGGTTGCCCTGGCATTCAAGCTAGAAGAGGGAAGATTTGGGACAATCATTTCTGGCATAGGAGAGCTCCATTCAGGCATTTATGTGGAGTGCATTAAAAGGGGATATAAAGTTTAAGCTGTAGTTATTGAACTTCAAGTCAACTTTTGTCAGACTATCACAAAACATGTTGAATTCGACTATCTTCATAAGAAATGAAGTGGTGGTCAAGGTCAATGTGGGAGGGTTGTTGAATGTATTCAACCATTATCAGAGGGTCGTAACCCAACATTCCTATTTAAAAAAATAATGGTTGGACAAGCAATACCTTCAGGTTTTATCTCAGCCAGTGAGAAAGGGTTTAAAGAGCCATGCAACTTAAGTTCATTGATTAATTATCCAATTGAGAATATAAGAGCAATTTTTACAGATGGGGCAACCCTACTATAGACTCTAGTGAACTTTCTTTCAAGTTTGCATCATTATATGCCTTCAGATTATGCTATTCAAAGGAAAAGTCAGTGATATTGGAGCCTATAATGCTCAGAGTTAAAGGTTCTTTCATAATTTTGAGGTCCACACTAAAGAAGGCAGAGTAGGCAGCTGTGGAGTAAATGGCAGTGTATAAAGATGGAGGACCCATCTTCATTAAAAGCAGTAGGGAGATGAAAAGAAAGAGCTGCTAGAATAAGTTAAAGTGCCCACATTTTCCAAAGGGAGCCGGCCAGTTAAAGGAGGAGGTTTCGGCTATGAAAATGCAGAGACCAATGTTTTGATTTGAAACGGACTCTCCACACTGAGCCAAGCTGTAGAGGCAGCGATATGTAAAAGGAAGTAGCCCGCACTTATGGAGGCGCCATCATATAAGAAGACCCACGCATGCATTTCAACCCAAAAAAGTAGCAAGCGTTTGAAAGAAACGCCAGCAGCACAAACAAAGTAGGAGTCGATGCCAATCAAAGAGCAACACACGTTTCAAATCAGCTCTCATGCCATGTAAACAAACCTACAGAACCCCCACATGGACAAGAAGAACACGCCGAAGACAAGGAAATCTGCCGCCATTGAAGTTAAAATTAAAGTCGTTGTCTTTTTTGCACAGGGCAGAAGTGTTATAAAGTTTTGTAGCACATGTACTATGGTGGGGAACATTTAGTTCTTCAAATACTCCAACGCCTCTACTTTAACATGTCTTGAGAAAAAAAGCCTTTTGTAAAGGCAACCACATGCCATGGACTCCTATCCGACCCAAAAAGGTGATGATGTCAGCTAGTTTCAACAAAGCATAATTTTGAAGTACCATGCAATTCAAAGGAGGCCAATGACATCAGCAGGAGTGGAGATCGGGAAAATAAGGAATCTGAAAGGTTGCTACCTCGTTAGCTGGAAATTTCTCAGAATTCTGGCTAGCGAAGTAGTGAGGTCGCCGGAAAAATGTAAAATTTGGCAAGATCCAAAATGTACTGTGGAGTCCATGTTAGTGCTGTCACCGAATTAGATCATGACAACTGGCAGCAAGCAAGAGGGGATGTATCAAGTTTAGAGCAGTTGAAGGAGATCGTGACACGTGGCACATCCAACAGTCCTCGCTTACTCGCCAAGCAGAAGATGCACGACAATTAACATAGCGAGTTAACGAGAAGACGACACGTGGCAGATGGTGCAAATCAGGTAGACCAATCAGCAAGTGACACGTGGTACCAGTCAAACCAAGGTTGACCACAGATTCAAAGGGTTAGGAAAATTTGTAGAGTTAAAAATAATAATATTTTATTGTTATTTTTTGTTAAAAATGCCTACGTCAAGTTTTATAAAAAATCAAATGGCAGACGTAACTTTCAGTTAGAGGAGTCATTTTCAAAATGATTTTTTCGGGGTTTCCTAGAGGCAAAATAGGCGATGTTATATATCGCCAGAATCATGAGAAGATGAACTTTCCAATTCTGGAGTCATTTTTTGCATAGGTATTAGCTAGTTTGAGCTACACGAGGTTTTCTATCAGGTACCTAAAGTGCAACCATATTCATACCAGGAAGTTCAGATTTGTTTTTTGTCAAGATAATGACCTGGATATCAGTAGATGGCAATGGAAATGCAGTTAGGGTCGAATTTGTTCTGATTTACTCAGTAAAAACTCATTTTCACTGGCTTTTTCATGGGGCAATTAGATATTTTGGCAAGTAAAGGGTTTTCATCATTAGGCAAGGATAGTTTGCAAGTTTGTTACAGATTAATGATGAAACAAAATCAGATCAGGTGGGATGAAAGAAGAAAGGTTTTTCAGTTACAGAGGATGGGATTTCAAGTGGACACCTGGCAATTGCATATCAGATCCGAGAATTCATTTCTTGCTATATCTTTCTTTCTTTCTTAATTTTGAAGGTTTCTAGTTTTGGTCACTGAGAAACCAGTTGGTTCCAGTCTTTGGAGAAAAACCAGTCACTACTGAGACCATTGGTTCCAGTATTTTGACATGTTTCCATGATTGTGACACCATTTTCTTCAGCAGAACTCTCATGTGAACAGCATTTTAGAGATAATATAGATAGTTCTGATATATTAGGTTGTTTCATGTTTTAAGTTTATGCATCTAAATGTATAGTTTTAAGGAAATGAATACATATGAGCAACAATCTCACTAGTTTTGTTCTAGTTCTAATCTCATGTCTCAGCAATCTGTAAGTCTTATGTGGTTTTGAAACAAAGATTTGAGACCCATTTGCATCCCATTCAGGTTGTATGTTTGATGTATTTTTCTATTGGACCAAAGGGCCAAGTAAATGCTCGGTATGTTTAAACAAGGTTACTGGTTGTTTGAGAAGGATATTTTGTGAGAATGAGACCTGAATGAACACCGATGTCTAAATCACAAGGTGGTTGGATAGATCTGATGTCTGGGTATATGAGATACGTCCTGATGTCACAGATGTATGTTTTGAATTCATGGAATTGCCCAATGGATTAGGCACTGATCAGTTATAGGATCACCTGTTATACTGCTGCATATTTGAGGTTTTGCTAAGATCAACATCATTAATCAAATAAATTTCCCTTTCATGTTGAAGAGTTATAAATAGAATGCCCTCACTTAGCTCATGAGATTCCTAGATCTGCATTTGGCTACTATAGATGGATGTCATTTCATGAGTTATCAGGAGAAATAAGGGTTTTATCTGCTTCATATTAGATTCAGTGTATGCTTTGACAACTGGTACCATATAGAGAATCTACAGGTCTACCTGCCTAGGTTTTGCAGAGCCTGAAGTAGAAGAAGGTTCATGCCTTATAGTTGGCCTGGTGTCTAAATGGATGTGTCAATAATGGGAGTTAGCTGCCCCTAAATGCATTTTTTTCTCATCAGGGTAATTGGAAATGGGTAACATTTTCAAACACCAACAAAATGGCGACTCTGTTGGGGAAATAAGATGGCAATCCATTTTGTTGAAAGAACAGGAGGCTCTGATGTGAAACAGATTGGATATATCATATCAATAGCAAGATGTGTTCCTTTTCCTTGCTGAAGTTTCATGTTCCCCAGTTAAGCTTTATTCATTATCAGCAATATGTTGAAACTGGATGAAAATTGTGTTCTATGACTGTCATAGGTCTATCTTCAATCAGTTCAGTTTTTGCAAATACTGTTGAGAAAGTTTCAGAGTCAAGAATTCATTTATAAAGTATATTTTCTTTTCAAGATGTCAGTGATCTGCAAGTTTCTCCTACATTGAAGGTTTGGTTCAGATTTGTCAAGTGACAAATTATGTTTTATTTCTCACCAAGTGTGAGTGGAAACTCTCAAATATCTGTACCAGTTTGTTCCTAGTTGATTTCATTGCAAAATTTTGAAGGACTTTCAGTTGTATGGGCAGATCTGAAACTGTTGATAGATCTTGGAAGAGAAGTTTTAAATTCTTGATAAGTTTTAAAGTGTTGTTTGAAATCTGCTATTATAAAGAAATTGAAATGTAAAAGTGAATCACAACAGTGATTGTTATATTCCTCTTGTAAAGAGGTGGCGGCTCTACAAAGTTATGACCAGTGGTGTAAAGGATTTTCAGTCTTGCATCTATGCCAAATCAGTAGATCGAAGTTAGCACCAGCACTCAAGGTATTTTGGTTTACATATTTTCTTTTCATGGAAGTCAAACATTAAAAACATGGTTGCCTCTATTCAGTGGTTTTTAGCACTAGGATAAAGAGGTAAAGATTTCATTCTCAAAATGGATTCAGATTGTAGATCTGATAATACTCTATCAAGCTATGAAGAGGTACATGAAATTTTTTTTATGTTGTATGGAAAGCTTCATAGTCAAGTCATTTCTTCTATCCGAAGGAATGTGGGAAGTGTAGATGACTTAGATGCAGTTCAGATTTACATGCAATTCAAGTTGGAAATCTTAGAGCTTCCCATTTCAGCAAGACCCAATGAATTATCATGGGATTTTGTGTTTTTATTAGTCTTCATGCCTAATTCAGTACATTGGACAGCGAAAGCAAGATTTGAAAAGATTAAATACTTTGAGAGAATATTCACAGAATGTGAAGGCTATTTAGAAAAGAATGGTTATTGTATTGTTGAAATTGAAAATGTTGATAGTCATAGTGAAAGTGATGAGTCCTATGACAATATGTTTGAGAATGAAAAGAGTTATATCAGTAGTCTTGAAATATCTTGCTGCAATGAAGTTGAATGTAGTGAAGCATCTAATGTCCAGACGTGGTGTAGAGAAGAGGATATATATTGTGAAAGTACTACTAATTGTTCAGATTGTATGACTAATGGTGTCACTATTATAAGTTCTTTAGATTATCTGAGAAATAATTGCAATCAACATGAAGAAGTTTGCGAAAGAGATCTGTTGAATACAAATGAGGTCTCAGGCTTGTTGCAACATGAGTTTGAAAGGTATATGTCAATGTGTGATTCAACTTCACCTTTATTAGTGCGTGCATCTTGTAAGGATGATGTAAGGTATGATGTATACCCCTATGTTTGTTCTCCTGCATATCAACATTGTTATTCTTTTGAAGACTTTCAGCATAAGCATGAAGATTTGTTTGAAGAAATGAAGACCAGCAGAGATGTATTTACTACTATCATGAGTGATGTTAAATCAGATCTATGTTATAGAGATGATAACGAGAGGTTGTTGATGTCTTTTGATTCTGATTTAACATTAAATGAAAAAATTCCTATGATTGATGTTACTAATGATGATGAGAGATCAATTGGTTTTTTATCTGATCCAGATGGAGTATGTGACAGTAATCTGCAATTACTTGAGATGAGATTTGATGATTCATGCAATAAAGTGAATACCGACGGTGGTACACATGAATCTATAGTTAAATCTTCTCTACAGGTTGGTGAGTCTTATGCTAGTGAGTTTGACGCATTCACAAGTATCTCTAGCAATTTCTTTGATAAGAATATTGATGTCAGTAGAGTTCCTGCTGATGAGAATTTTAATGAAGATTCTTTTCATATGTCTGATGAACCTTTGTTTGAAGACTATGGTGATAATTTTTCAGTAAGTTTCAGATCTAATTCGGTATGTGATGACATGATACATGAAGTTGATTCAGATCCATTGTATTTTTTGGAGTCGGAGGCACAAGGTGAGTTGCAAGTTTTTGGTGTTTACAATTTGGTGAATGATGTAGAATATCAAGCTTTTGTGTTTTCGGTGGAAGGAATCTATGACTCAATCAGTAGTGATCAGTTTCATTTTCAGTTTGGTGTAAGTTATTATGATCATGTTGATTCATATTTTCATAGTGAGCAAGGTGTAGAAAGTTTGTCTAATTTTTATATGCACTATGAAGATGGTATTAGCAGTTTTGTTTTGCCTAACGAAGTAATTGAAACTATTGATATGATGGTTGAAACAAATAAGGATGAGAGTTTCAGTTTGCCTCAGGAGAACGTAAATGAAAATAAGGTGTTTGACAGAGGTAAAAAGTTCTGAAACTTTTCGGTGGCCTGCAGCCATCACTTGTACATAGTTAAGATTAGTTTCCTGTTTTCAATAAAGCTGTTCGAGAAAGTTTTGCTGTTCAGGGGAGTTTTGAAGTTTTGAATGGTCTGCTTCTCCCAGAGACCTGAATCCTTGCCATGCCCGCAAGGGGCATGCATCCCCAGACAGAGCCACTGTTGGTGCTCAAAATTGTAGTCTGAATTTTGAGGCCTATAAATGGTTTGTGAAGCCTATGTACCTAGCTGTACCTTTGAACCCCATGAGGTGTTTTATGCTTCTAGCAACTTTCATTTAGTGCATCTAAGTGTTCCATGAAGTTAAAGCATCATTTTGAACCATTTTGCGAAGTCTTGTTTTGAGTGCATTTTAAATCTTCTTTTTTCCCCAAGTGTCAAACAGCGACAGGAGGCTGTGTTTGCCATTGAATATTTCGCACCCAAAAAACTTTTTGTGACTTTCCACTTTGAGAGTGTCTAGTTTCCATACCTGAGAACCTATATTTCAGATTTTGAATCATTTCAAATCCATTTGATTAGGTTTTGAATCCCTCGAAGTTGGTCAGTTCCTATTTTCATGATTTTGAACTTTGCGCATATTTCTGGGTAGGCCTATTTGACATACTATAAATTTTGACCAGTTGACCAAAGTGTTGAAATTCTTGTTGCATTATATTTTTGATGTCAGAGACTTGTTATGTTTCAAGTTTCAACTCTTGACGAATCCGTTTGAGTGGTTTTCAAATGCAATTCCAAACGCAATTTCTTGACTTTTTACTGGTGTCAGCATTTACAGATTGATTAGCAGCCTTGTTCGTGGTGTCATAACTCCTAACCCGTGATTGGTAAGATCGAATGGATTATACCACTACATTGTCCTCTGAAAATACTATAAGTGTGCCAGTTTTCAAGTCTTGATGAATCCATCTTCACACTTTTCCAAGGTCAGTCCTTTTGTAAAAATCACTTGCAGTCAGTGTTTCCAATCTGCAAAATCCAGGCAGCCAACTTGGACTGATCGCCATTTGCGCCCCATGATTCTTCATGAGCCCAAATCACAGAAGTACATTGTCCTCATGACAGAGAACCAATGCCCCAATTTTCGTTTTCCCAAGTATCAGTTTACCTAGTTTTTCGAGCTGAATCCAAAGATAGTTTAGTGTTTTCTAACATGTTTGCTTGTAGGCAATTCTGAAAGGTCAACTTTAATAGCGAATATCTTTTGACTAGGAATTTGTCATGAGACAAGATCTGACAGGGTAGAAGTATGCAGAGAAAAGATTCAGTGTGTTAGTTTTTAGATCCTGATTGGGTGTTCAGGTCAATTTTTAAAGGCAGTTAATAGACCTCCGAACACCAAATTGACAGTTTGCAAAAGAGAGTTTAAATGAGTTTTTAAATTTGATTGTCTGTGGTCAAATTTGATTTGAATTAGTATCAGGCGTTTAGAAGATCAATTTGATATATCAGTTGTTTGAAAATAAATTTTCAAAGCCAGACCCGCTTTCGGGCCTGACTAGTATCAGACTGATAAAGACATTGGGATTTGAAAATTCCTACAGCCTGGTTGCCCTGGCATTCAAGCTAGAAGAGGGAAGATTTGGGACAATCATTTCTGGCATAGGAGAGCTCCATTCGGGCATTTATGTGGAGTGCATTAAAAGGGGATATAAAGTTTAAGCTGTAGTTAGTGAACTTCAAGTCAACTTTTGTTGGACTATCACAAAACATGTTGAATTTGATTATCTTCATAAGAAATGAAGTGGTGGTCAAGGTCAATGTGGGAGGGTTGTTGAATGTATTGAACCATTATCAGAGGGTCGTAACCCGACATTCCTATTTAAAAACATAATGGTTGGACAAGCAATACCTTCAGGTTTTATCTCAGCTAGTGAGAAAGGGTTTAAAGAGCCATGCAACTTAAGTTCATTGATTAATTATCCAATTTAGAATATAAGAGCAATTTTTACAGATGGGGAAACCCTACTATAGACTCTAGTGAACTTGCTTTCAAGTTTGCATCATTATATGCCTTCAGATTATGCTATTCAAAGGAAAAGTCAGTGATATTGGAGCCTATAATGCTCAGAGTTAAAGGTTCTTTCATAATTTTGAGGTCCACACTAAAGAAGGCAGAGTAGGCAGTTGTGGAGTAAATGGCAGTGTATAAAGATGGAGGACCCGTCTTCATTAAAAGCAGTAGGGAGATGAAAAGAAAGAGCTGCTAGAATAAGTTAAAGTGCCCACGTTTTCCAAAGGGGGCTGATAAGTTAAAGGAGGAGGTTTCAGCTATGAAAATGTAGAGACCAATGTTTTGATTTGAAACGGACTCTCCACACTGAACCAAGCTGTAGAGGCAGCGATATGTAAAAGGAAGTAGCCCGCACTTATGGAGGCACCATCATATAAGAAGACCCCACGCATGCATTTCAACCCAAAAAAGTAGCAAGCATTTGAAAGAAACGCCAGTAGCACAAACAAAGTAGGAGTCAATGCCAATCAAAGAGCAACACACATTTCAAATCAGCTCTCATGCCATGTAAACAAACCTGCAGAACCCCCACATGGACAAGAAGAACACACCGAAGACAAGGAAATCTGCCGCCATTGAAGTTAAAATTAAAGTCGTTGTCTTTTTTGCACAGGGAAAAAGTGTTATAAAGTTTTGTCCCACATGTACTGTGGTGGGGAATATTTAGTTCTTCAAATACTCCAATGCCTCTACTTTAACATGTCTTAAGACAAAAAGCCTTTTGTAAAGGCAACCGCATGCCATGGACTCCTATCCGACCCAAAAAGGTGATGATGTCAGCTAGTTTCAAAAAAAGCGTAATTTTGAAGTACCACGCAATTCAAAGGAGGCCAATGACATCATCAGGAGTGGAGATCGGGAAAATAAGGAATCCGGCAGGTTGCTACCTTGCTAGCCAAAAATTTCTTAGAATTTCAGCTAGCGAAGTAGCGAGGTCGCCGGAAAAACGTAAAATTTGGCGAGATCCAAAATGTACCGTGGAGTCCATGTTAGTGTTGTCATTGAATTAGATCATGACAAGTGGCAGCGAGCAAGAGGGGATGTATAAAGTTTAGAGCAGTTGAAGGAGATCGTGATACGTGGCGCATCCAGCGGTCCTCGCTTACTCGCCAAGTGGAAGATGCACGACAATTAACATAGCGAGTTAGCGAGAAGATGACACGTGGCGAATGGTGCAAATCAGGCAGACCAATCAGCAAGTGACACGTGGTACCGATCAAACCAAGGTTGACCATGGATTCAAAGGGTCAGGAAAATTTGTAGAGTTAAAAATAATAATATTTTATTGTTATTTTTTGTTAAAAATGCCCACGTCAAGTTTTATAAAAAATCAAATGGCAGACATAACTTTCAGTCAGAGGAGTCATTTTCAAAATGATTTTTTCGGTGTTTCCTGGAGGCAAAATAGGCAATGTTATATATCGCTGGAATCGGAAGAAGACGAACTTTCCAATTCTGGAGTCAATTTTTGCACAGGTATCAGTTAGTTTGAGCTACACGAGGTTTTCTATCAGGTACCTAAAGTGCAACCATATTCATACCAGGAAGTTCAGATTTGTTTTCTGTCAAGATAATGACCTGGATATCAGTAGAAGGCAATGGAAATGCAGTTAGGGTCAAATTTGTTCTGATTTACTCAGTAAAAACTCATTTTCACTGGCTTTTTGATGGGGCAATCAGATATTTTGGCAAGTAAAGGGTTTTCATCATTAGGCAAGGATATTTTGCAAGTTTGTTACAGATTAATGATGAAACAAAATCAGATCAGGTGGGATGAAAGAAGAAAGAGATTTTTCAGTTACAGAGGATGGGATTTCAAGTGGACACCTAGCAATCGCATATCAGATCCGAGAATTCGTTTCTTGCTATATCTTTCTGTCTTTCTTCATTTTGAAGGGTTCTAGTTTTGGTCACTGAGAAACTAGTTGGTTCCAGTCTTTGGAGAAAAACCAATCACTACTGAGACCATTGGTTCCAGTATTTTGACATGTTTCCATGACTGTGACACCATTTTCTTTAGCAGAACTCTCATGTGAACAGCATTGTAGAGATAATATAGATAGTTCATATATATTAGGTTGTTTCATGTTTTAATTTTATGCATATGAATGTATAGTTTTAAGGAAATGAATACATATGAGCAACAATCTCACTAGTTTTGTTCTAGTTCTTGTCTCCTGTCTCAGCAATCTGTAAGTCTTATGTGGTTTTGAAACAAAGATTTGAGACCCATTTGCATCCCATTCAAGTTGTATCTTTGATGTATTTTGCTATTGGACCAAAGGGCCAAGTAAATGCTCGGTATGTTTAAACAAGGTTACTGGTTGTTTGATAAGGATATTTTGTGAGAATGAGATCTGAATGAACACTAATGTCTAAATCACAAGGTGGTTGGATAGATCTGATGTCTGGGTATATGAGATACGTCCTGATGTCACAGATGTATGTTTTGAATTCATGGAATTGCCCAATGGATTAGGCACTGATCAGTTATAGGATCACCTGTTATACTGCTGCATATTTGAGGTTTTGCTAAGATCAACATCATTAATCAAATGAATTTCCCTTTCATGTTGAAGAGCTATAAATAGAATGCCCTCACTCAGCTCATTAGATTCCTAGATCTGCATTTGGCTACTGTATATGGATGTCATTTCATGAGTTATCAAGAGAAATAAGGGTTTTATCTGCTTCATATTAGATTCAGTGTATGCTTTGACAACTTGTACCATATAAAGAATCTACAGGTCTAACCGCCTAGGTTTTGCAGAGCCTAAAGTAGAAGAAGGGTCATGCCTTATAGTTGGCCTGGTGTCTGAATGGATGTGTCGATAATGGGAGTTAGCTGCCCCTAGATGCATTTTGTTCTCATCAGGGTAATTGGAAATGGGTAACGTTTTCAAACAGCAACATAGTGGAAGACTTATTTCAAGATAAAAGAAGGACTATATAAGTGGTTATTCATGGCTTTTGGGGTAACCAATGCACCAGGTACTTTCACATTACTGATGAATGAGGTACTAAAGGAGTTTCTAGGTAATTTTTTCATTATTTACCTAGATAATATTTTAATCTTTAGTAAGACATTGGAGGAGCATTTGATCCATATTCACAAGGTGTTTGACAAGTTGAGAGAAGAAAAGTTGTTGTTAAACCTGAAGAAGTGTAGTTTTGTAAAGAAGTAGTTGGTGTACCTGAGATTTGTAGTTTCAAAAGAAGGTCTAAAAATGGACCCAATGAAAGTGAAGGCTATCCTTGAATGGCCTACTCCAAGGAGTGCAATAGAGGTGAAATCTCTTCATGGACTAGCTAGTTTTTATAGAAAGTTCATAAGAGGTTTTAGCAGTATTTGTGGGTCCCTACTTGAAATGGTGAGATGAGATAGGAAAGATTTTAAGTGGACTATAGGAGAAAATAAGAGTTTTAATCTATAGAAATGAAAAGTTACTCAACAACTTATTTTAGCACTTCCTTATTTTAACAAGGTGTTTCAAGTAGATTATGATGCTAATGGTACTACAATAGGAGCTATTATGATCAGAGAAGGTAGACCTATTGTTGACTTTAGTGAGAAGTTGAATGATACAAAAGGAAATTGTTTTGTTTATCATTAGGAATTTTATGCTATAGTTCAAGCATTGAAGAATTTGAGACACTATCTTCTTCCTAAGGATTTTTTTTTGTATGCTAATCATCAAGCTTTGCAATATTTGAATAGTCAAGGAAGATTGAACCAAAGACATTTGAAGCGGGTTGAGTTTTTGCAGGGTTATACATTTTTTTTGAAACATAGAATTTTGAAGTTTAACAAAGTTGTACATGCTTTTAGTAGAAGACAACTTTTGCTAATAGAAATGGAGACAAAGGTGGTTGGGTTCAAGAAACTCAGTAATTTGTATCTAGATGATCCTAATTTTGGTGAAGTGTAGAAGACTTGTACAAAACATGTTACACGTGATAGATCAAAGTGGTTGGATTTCATGATCCAAGATAGTATGTTGCTCAAAGTTAGCTCAATGTACATTCCTAAAATTTCAATGAAAAAGAATCTCATGAAGGAGAATCATACCGGAGGACTAGCTAGACATTTTGGTAGAGATAAGACCATTTCCTTGGTTGTTATGAATTATTACTAGTCACAGTTGCAACAAGATGTGAAGAATTTTGTACAGAGTTGCAAAGTATGTCGCATGACGAAAGGAGTGAAGTAGAATATAGGGTTGTATCATCCATTAACTATACCAAAGAAGCAATGCATGGATTTCAACATGGATTTTTTTCTTTGTTTACCAAGGACTTAGTTTGGGCATGATTATATTTTTTTGTTGGTTGATAGGTTTTCAATGATGGTGTTGGCGCTCAAAAGTTGTAGTCCAAATTTTGAGCACTTTAGAAAAAATTGAGCCCTATAAATGCATATGTACTTAGTTGTACCTGGCTATACAATTCAATCCCTAAGAGGTGTTTAATGCTTCTAGAACTTTTCACTTAGTGTGTTTTCATGTTCCATGAAGTTAATTTATCATTCTGAGCCTTCTTGTGAAGTCTTGTTTTCAGCAATTGTCAAATAGACATTTTACCCTAAGTGTCAAACAATGACAGGAGGCTGTGCTTGAACCTGAATATCTTGCACCTAGAAATGTGTCATAACTTCCCACTTTGCGAGTATCTAATATCCATACTTGAGAACTTATGTTTCAGATTTTGACTCGTTTCAAGTTTGTTTGATTAGGTTTTGAACCCCTCAAATTTGGTCAGTTACCGTTTTCGTACTTATGCACTTTGCACACTTTTTTGGGAAGCCCTGTTTGACGTACTATAACTTTAACCTAGTTGACCCCAATGCTGAAATTACAATTATGTTGCATTGTAGACATCAGAGAGTTCTTACGTTTCAAGTTTCAGCTTTTGACAAATTTGCTTGATCAGTTTTTAAACGTGATTCCAAATGGAATTTATCTTTTTACTCGTATCTTAAAGTGCATATTGATTGCAACCCGTGTTCGAGACATCATATCTTTTGATCCATGATGGGTGAAGTCAAATGGATTGTATCTTTCTATTGTCCTCTAAAAATACTCCAAGTGTGTCATTTTGTAGGTCATGATGAATTCATTTGCACACTTTTCCACGTCCATTCCATTTGCCAAAATCACTTTTCAGTCATTGTTCCAATTGACAAAATCCAAGTAGCCCACTTTGAACATCCACCATTTGCACCCTATGATTCTTCATAAGCCCAAATCATAGATCCATAATGTCCTCATGATAGAGAACCAATGCCCCAATTTTTGTCTTTCCTAGTGTCTGTTTGTCCAATTTTCCAAGCTAATTCTAAACCTAGTTTGTTGTTTTCTGACATGTTTTCTTGTAGGTAAATCTGAGAAGGCAAATTTGATATTCAATATCTTTTGATTGGGAATTTTTCATGAGACGAGATTCAACCTGGTGCAAGTGTGTGGTACAAAGATTCAGTATGCTAGTTTTGAGAGCTTGGTCAATTGTTCGAGTTAGTTTTCAAATGCAGTCAACAGACTTCTTAGCATAAAAAGTGACAATTTGTAGAATGCTGGTAAAATGAGTTTTAAATGTTGTTTTAGTGATGGATTTTGTCTTTAATCAGTATCAGATGTCCAGTGGGTTAATCTGAAGGATTAGTCGCCTAAAAACAAATTTTTTTTTTAGCCGAGCCACCATGTGACCCAACTCATATGATCAAGATATGGTTTTATCATTACTGATAGATTGGAGGGGTGACTTAATCTTAATGGGGTCCCCATTTTTAAAAAAAAAGGAGATTCGAGCCCATGAAAGGATGATAAACCTAAGCAACAATCTGTATGGTCTAAATAATGAGTCATTTCTTATAGAATCTTAGCTTGTTGAAGGTTCAGTTCCAAGGGATAGAGATTCTCAGTATCTTGAGGTTGGGCGTGAGTTCAAGCAAAAAATTCAGAAAGGCCTTTCTTCTTCTATCAAAAGTAATACATGAAAATCCAAAATATCCCAAAAAAAAGATCACACCATACAAAAAGAAGACTCATGTTTTAGTAATCCAATGCATGTTTAAAGGAAAGCGCAGCTCATGCAGAGATGAAGATGCCTAGTCATTAAAGAAGGGAAGACAACGTTTCAAGCAATAAAAGGAGAGTAACAACCAATCAACACAACATAACAGAGCCTCATGTATAAGTGAAATCCCTAGAGAGTTGAAAGAGTAGACTTGTTAGAAGATAGAGGCGTGTCCAGTTCACAAGTTATGCATATAAAAGGAGAGCTCACATACGTAAAGCTGACAGTCAATGTCAGGTAATCCACAGAAAAGTAAAGATACCATTTGAATTTGTACAAGCACAAAAGAAGAATGAGGTAGTCAACCTTTTAATGGAAGCCCACACTTGAAAAATAAAAGGCCAATGAGATGAGAACTCGTGCACTTAAAGCAAGACAGAATCACAATCCATTTTTATGCATTGATAGGGGAATGGAGAAGTTTTATAGCCAAGGCACGATAAAAAGAAGTAGCTCTAGTCAAATGAAATTGCTGATCCAAGAGAGTCAAGAGGTTTCGTGATGTGGAGAAAAATGCAGGCAGTTAATGGATAAAAGAAGTAAAAGCTCCAAGCCACCGCCTAGAGGCAAAAGATAAATAGTAAATATAGAGAAAAGTAGAAGCCACTGAGAATAGAATGCCCACACATAGTAGAGATGAAAATTCATAACAGGAACATGTAGCATTCAAAAGAGGAGAAGGCATTAGGCAAGGCCAACAAGAAATAGAGGGAGCCACATTTTCAAAGGAGCCTACCACGATATGAAGAAACAAGGAGTTGCTACCAAATGATATGGAGCTTTTCCCACCCAAGTAAATAAAAAGGGTAGCCTCATGCGAGAACAGGGTAAGCTGGAGATGCAGAGGATGACTTCTTGCAAGGAAAGCAGACCTCGCTAACAGAAAAAAGGAGGCAGTGATAGATCATGCTAATGAATAACATGCATAGAGGATGGGGGCATGTGAATCCAATTATCCTACATTGGGGGTGCCAGAAGATTTTATTTTTTTTATATTCAACTGTGCACAATAAGCTTAATGTCTATTAGACAATGCCTTTTTGAAGTGAAGACTTGCGTAGTGGGGCCCCATGCACCAGTGAAAGCTGGTTGGCAGATTGTCAATGAATAAATTTTAATTGAAAAGACATGCACACTTATGTGGTGAAAAGTGAACACAATCACGCCACGTGGTGGATCAAACAGTGCTCACTTCCTTGCAATAATAAGTTATGCACTAGATAAATAATGCGAGAAAGCAGGCCATCACCAAGTGGCAATTGCCCCAGGTCGAGAGATGATGTGGCAGGGTCTATCAACATTTTAAGAAGGTGGTTGGGTAGAGGATGAAAGGCTACCATTTGGTGAGGAAAAAAAACTAATGCGATGATGTGGTACCCAAAATGGAGGTTGAAGGAGATGTCACCACGTGTTAAAGATCGACGGTGTCCACATTCCCACAATATGGAGTTGTGCAGACATTAAATAATGTGGGCAAGCAGGCTGTCGCCATGTGGCAAGTGGGTCTCAGGTGTGATGACATGGAAGATGAAGCATATCGAGCAACCAATTGGAAACTGCCACATGGCAGTTGGTCAAACATTGGGATAATGAACCGCAAACATTATATCATACTTTTATGACTACTAGAGATATTGAGAATAATATGAAGTATGGATTGACTAGAGGTCATTTTTCCTTGAATGATTGCTGATATAATGTGTTTGAAAGAAAAGTGGAACATAGTGTTGATGTTTCAGTTTCAAAATAGAATGTCAACACCCCTGTTGTAGGTTATAATCAAATTGAGAATTCAAATCAAAATGTGTGTATGAGAAAGGTTAGTCCAATTACAAATAGAAACACACATGTTCATGATGCTACAATAGTGAGTAATTTTTTAGACTCTGATAGGTTTCAGCAATATGTTGATTTTACAAATCAAACATTAGTTACAATAGCAAGTTCTTCTCATGACAATTATGCATATGATGGTGTTACTAATGTTTCCAATTTTGAAGTTGTTGAACCTAGATCTTAGTTTTGTCAAGTGAGGAGGCTGAAAGTTATCTCACTGACAATGAGTTTGGTATTGGTGATCCAACATGCCATGGAGAGTTAACACAAAGTGAAGAGCGTGTGTCACAATTATCTCAGTCACAATCAGAGGAACAAAGTGCATATACTTCTAATGTTTCAGCAGTAAAGGGTAAGATGTATTCTTTTAATCAGTTGGATAGGCAAGAATTGAATTCTTTTATTGAGAGGTTGCATAATGTTGATAATGAATTAGAAAGATATGCATCTCAATGTGGGTACAAAGAAGATAGAAGTCATCTTCCAAGTGATGACAATGAAGTTGTTTATCCTATGTACAATCAAGAAGCATCATATGAAGCTGATGGTGAGAGTTTTTGCTCAAATCATAGTGACAAAAACGACACTGTATGTTCTTCTTCATATGAGTTTGATCTTGATTGGGAAGAAGAAAGCAATGATGGTAGTGAACGTTCATTCAAAGGTGAAGGTATGATTTCTTCTTCTAATTCTAAAAAGGAATGTGCATCTCAACTTTTGCATCATACACATTAGTTAGCCAGTGAAGAAATTATGAGTGATTTTTCCTCAAAATATGAAGATAAGAAAATGTTGAGTCCAATTAATGAATCTGAATTTGAAGATTCCAATGAAGAGTTGTCAAATGCTTTTACATCAGACAATAAAGATCCAACATGTAGTGCAATGTTTAGGACTGATTCACAGTGTGTTCGTAATGGTTATCCTAAACAAGTTGATAAAGAGGATGTGACTATGGATACTATATGTTTGGTAGAAGAAATAGAAAAGGAGTCTTCATTTAATTTTGACTTTTCTTCATATGCTAAAAGTTGCCATGAGGATAAATTGGGTAGTTAATTCAAAGTATATAATAATGCTTTATATGATGAAGCTTGTGATGATGAACAACCCATGTTTTGTCATTATGTTCAAAAGGGATTACTGTATGGAGTCATTAACCCATTGTTTGAAGATGACATGGAGGTTTTGGATGTAGCAGGGTTAGATGCAAATTGTGATACACTGTCATATTGTTGTAACATATCAAAATATTGTTCTTCCATTTCTGATATTGAATCTTCTAATGATGTTGTATTTGGTGAGTGTGAAGATGAAGTATGTGATGGAGTTGTCTTTGAAGAGAAACTGACACTTCATGGTAAGTTCTACGATGATTCAAATGAGGTAAAAGCCAATCAACACTTCGATTATGAAGATATATCAGGTGGTTGTCAAGTGATGTCATATTTTGATGATGATGTCATGTGTGAATATAAATCTGACTACTCTTTTGACATTCAACTAGAGATACTTGAAGAGATGCAAAGTCAAGGTGAGTTGAAAATTCATGATATATATAACTTTTTCTATAGAGTTGAGAATGAGGATTTTGTGTTTCTGCTAGATAGCATGCATGAATCAGTCAGTAGGGATGAGTTTCAGTTTGATGTCGATATTCATGAGCATGTTGATGTTCTTTTTTATAGTGAGAAAAAGGTTGAAATTATGTCAAGTTTTAATATGCACTATGAAAGTGAAGGTATTGATTTTGTTTTGCCAAATGATTTGTTATATGATGACAATATGATTGGCGAAACTTACAGGAGAATAAATTTCAGTTTACCTCATGAAATTTTAGATGAGAATTATGTTTATGATAGAGGTAAATAGTTTTGTTGAAGTTCGGTGGCCCAGGGCCATTGTGTGTACATAATCTTGGTAGTTGTAGTTGTTTCCCTATTTTCAATAGAGTTGTTTGAGAGATTTTTTGCTATCAGGTGTGTGGTTTCCTTCTCCCAAAGATATGAAATCTTGTCATGCCCGCAAGTGACATGCATCCCCAAACAGAGCCACTGTTGGTGCTCAAAAGTTGTAGTCCAAGTTTTGAGCACTTTTTTAAAAATTGAGCCCTATAAATGCATATGTACCTGGTTGCACCTGATTGTACCATTGAAGCCCTAAGAGGTGTTTAATGCTTCTACCACTTTTCACTTAGTGTGTTTTCATGTTCCATGAAGTTAATTCATCATTCTGAGCCTTTTCGTTAAGTCTTGTTTTAAGCAATCATCAAATCGGCATTTTACCCTAAGTGTCAGATAGTGGCAGGAGGCTTTGTTTGAACCTAAATATCTTGCACTCAGAAATGTGTCATAACTTGTTGCTTTGGGAGTATCTAATATCCATACCTAAGAACCTATGTTTCAGATCTTGAGTTGTTTCAATTTCATTTGATTAGGTTTCGAACCCCTCAAAGTTGGTCAGTTGCTATTTTTAGGCTTATGCACTTTGCACACTTTTCTGGGAAGCCCTATTTGACGTGCTATAACTTTCAACTAGTTGACCCCAATGTTGAAATTCCTATTGTGTTGCATTGTAGATGTCAGAGACTTGTTATGTTTCAAGTTTCAGCTTTTGACAAATTCATTTGATCAATTTTCAAACGTGATTCCAAATAGAATTTCTATCTTTTTACTAGTATCTTAAAGTGTAGATTGATTGGAACCCCTATTCGAGACATTATATCTCCTGATCCATGATAGGTCAAGTCAAATGGATTGTATCCTTGTATTGTCCTCTAAAAATACTCCAAGTGTGTTAGTTTGTAAGTCATGACGAATCCATTTGCACACTCTTCCAAGTCCATTCTGTTTGCCAAAATTGCTTTTTAGTCATTGTTCCAGTTGACAAAATCCAAGTAGCCCACTTTGAATGTTCGCCATTTGTGTCCTGTGATTCTTCATAAGCCTAAATCATAGATCCATAATGTCCTCATGATAGAGAACCAACACCCTAGTTTTCATCTTTCCAAATGTTTGTTTGCCTAGTTTGCCAAGCCAATTCTGAACCCAGTTTGTTGTTTTTTGACATGTTTTCTTGTAGGTAAATCTAAGAAGGCAAATTTGATAGTCAATATCTTTTGACTGGGAATTCGTCATGAGATGAGATTCAACACAGTGCAAGTATGTGGTACAAAAATTCAATATGCTAGTATTGAGAGCTTGGTAAGTTGTTCGGGTTAGTTTTCAAAGGCAGTCAACAGACTTCCCAGCATAAAAAGTGACAGTTTGTAGAATGCTAGTAAAATGAGTTTTAAATGTTGTTTCAGTGATGGATTTTGTCTTTAATTAGTATCATATGTCCAATGGGTTAATCTGAAGGATCAGTCGCCTAAAAATGAAATTTTTTTTTAGCTAAGCCACCATGTGACCCGACTCATATGATCAAGATATGGTTTTATCATCATTGATACATTGAAGGGGTGACTTAATCTTAATGGGGTCCCCATTTTTACACAAAGGAAGATTCAAGCCCATGAAAGGATGATAAACCTAAGCAACAATCTGTATGGTCTGAATAATGATTCATTTCTTATAGAATCTTAGCCTGCTGAAGGTTCAGTTCCAAGGGATAGAGATTCTCAATATCTTGAGGTTGGGCGTGATAGGGATTTCTTTAGGTCTGAGGGTCTTGGTAGGGAAGACCATCTTTATAGGAATCTGGGTGCTACCAAAAACAAGATCACGCCATACAAAAAGAAAACGCAGGTTTAAAGGAAAGTGCCTGGTCATTAAAGAAGGGCAGACATCGTTTCAAGCAATAAAAGGATATTAATAGCCAATCAACACAACATAACAGAGCCTCACATATAAGTGAAATCTGCAGAGAGTTGAAAGAGTAGACTTGTTAGAAGATAAAGGTGTGTCTAGTTCACAAGTTACGCATAAAAAAGGAGAGCTCACATACGTAAAGCTGACAGTCAATGTCAGGTAATCCACAGAAAAGTAAAGATGCCCTTTGAATTTGTGCAAGCACGAAAGAAGAAGGAGGCAGTCAACCTTTTAATGGAAGCCCACGCTTGAAAAATAAAAGGCTAGTGAGATGAGAACTCGTGCAGTTAAAGCAAGGCAAAATCACAATCCATTTTCATGAATTGATAGGGGAATGGAGAAGTTTTATAGCCAAAGCACAATAAAAAGAAGTAGCTCCAGTCAAATGAAATTGCTGATCCAAGAGAGTGAAGAGGTTGCATGATGTGGATTAAAATGGAGGCAGTCAATGGATAAAAGAAGTAAAAGCTCCAAGCCGCCACCCAAAGGCAGAAGATAAACAGCAAATACAGAGAAAATTAGAAGCTGCTGAGAGTAGAATGCCCACACATAGCAGAGAGGGAAATTCATAATAGGAACATGCAGCGTTGAAAAGAGGAGCACGCATCAGGCAAGGCCGACAAGAAATAGAGGGATCCATGTTTTCAAAGGAGCCTCCCACAGCATGAAGAAACAAGGATTTGCCACGAAATGATATGGAGCTCTGCCCACGCAGGTAAATGAAAAGGGTAGCCTCATGCAAGAATAGGGTAAGCGGGAGATACAGGGAATGACTTCTTGCAAGGAAAGCAGACCTCGCCAACAAAAAAAAGGAGGCAGCGACAGATCATGCTAATGAATAACATGCAGAGGATGGGGGCATGTCAATCCAATTATCCCACATCAGGGGTACTAGAAAATTTTATTTTGTTTATATTCAAATGAACATAATAGGCTTATTGTCTATTAGACAATGCCTTTTTAAAGGGAAGGCTTGCGTAGTGGGGCCCTATGCGCTAGTGAAAGCTAGCTGGCAGATTGTCAATGAATAAATTTTAATCAAAAAGACATGCACACTTATGTGGTGGCAAGTGAACATGATCACGCCACATGGTGCCTGCTTCCCCACAATAATAAGTTGTGCATTAGATAAATAATGCGAGAAAGTAAGCTTTTGCCAAGTGGCAGCGGCCCCAGGTTCAGAGATGATGTGACAGGGTCTATCGGCGCTCCAGGTTCAGAGATGATGTGACAGGGTCTATCAGCGCTTTGAGAAGGTGGTTGGGCAGCAAATGAAAGGCTACCACATGACGAGGACAAACAATTGATGCGATGATGTAGCGCCCAAAATGGAAGTTGAAGGAGATGCTGCCACATGTTAAAGATCGACGGTATCCGTATTCCCGCAATATGGAGTTGCGCAAATGTTAAATAATACAGGAAAGTGGGTTTCCGCCATGTGGTAGGTGGGTCTCAGGTGTGATGACATGGTCGATGAAGTAGATTGAGCAACCAATTGGAAACTACCACGTGGCAGTTGGTCAAACATTGATTGACCTAGAGTATAGGGTAATGGCAATACTGAAGTATACAAAATAATAATATTTGTATTATTATTTTTGTTAAGGATGCACGTCACAAGTTTTAAATTTTAGAAAGGTGATTTTAATATAAAGTCTAAGGATTTTTTAAATTTGAAAATTTAAAATTTCAATGAGTTGTAGACCTAAGTTCTTATACCAGAGGAATGATTTTCAAATCGACTTTCAGGGGGTTTTCGATAAGCAAAATAGGCAATGTTATATATTGCCAAAATCAGGAGAACCTAAATTTTTTTATTCTATGGTTAGTTTCTGCACAGGAACCCATCTGCTTGAGCTATACAGGGTTTTCTCTCATATTCCTATTTTGCAACTATATTTAGGTAATGAAGTTCAAAACTACTTTATAACATAGAAATGACTTGAATATGGTTAAAAGGCAGTGAGAATTCAGTTTGGGTCAAAAAAATTTCAGATTCATTTAGTAAGAACTAAAATTTCACTAGCATTTTAGTGGGCAAATCGGATATTTTGGTGACTCAACAAGTTTTCATCATTTCATAAAGATATTTGCAAATTAGTTATAGTAATGATGAAACCAAATTAGATTAGATGGGAAGAAAGAAGAAAGAGGTTTTTCAGTTGCCAGAAGATTGAATTTCAAGTGGACACTTGTCAAGTAAAGATCAGATCTGGGAATTCTTTCTTCTCTATATCTTTCTTTTTTTGATCCATTGCAAGGGTTCCAATTTTTTGTTACTGAGAAACCAATAGGTTAGCAGTTTTCTCTTGGTAATACCAGCAGGGTTCCAGTGTTTTACTATGATACCACATTCTTCAGCAAATTGCTCTTATGTAAACAGTATTACAAAGAATAATATAGATAGTTCAAATTTTTTAGGTGTTTTTCATGCTTTCATTTCATGCATATGGTTGTATTTTTTTAAGGAAATTAATACAAAGGAATAACAGATTTAGTTTCATCTTGAATCTTGTCTCCTTTATCAGTGAATTTCAATGTTTTATGGCCTTTGAACAAAGATCTTAGGTCATAGTTGTAGTCCCTTAAGGTTTTATGTTATTTCATTGTTGCTTATGATTGAAGAAGTTATGTAAATGCTTCAGGGAACTAACAGGGTTGCGAGTTTACTGATGGGGATATCATGTAAGAATGAGGTTCAAATTGAGCATTGATGTTTATTTACAAGTTGAATAGATAGATCAAATATCTAAATATATGTATAATCATATATCCATATGTATGCATTTGATTCATGGATTTTCCCAATGGGTTAGGCATTGGTTAATTATAGGATCATTAAAGTCTTACTGCTGCATATCTGAGAATTTTTTGAAATCAACATTATTAATCAAACATTCTTTCTATTTTATGTTGAAGGACCTAAATGTTTAACCCTCACTCAGCTTGTGAATATTCTAGACTTGCATTTAGCTACTACAGATCTATGCCATTTCATGAGTTACTAGGAGATATAAGGGTTTCATCTATTTAATAGATTCAGGGATATGTTTTGCACTAGTACAATATCATTTGAATCTTAGGTCTACCTGCCTAGGTTTAGCAAATCTTGAAGAAGAAGAAGGGTTATGCCTTATAGTTGGCCTGTTGTCAAATATGGCATGTTGAAAATGGGAGTTAGCTACCCCTACATGTGTCACTTTCCCAGTAGGATAATTGAAAACCCTCCAGCATTTTCAAACACAATTAGTTGGCACATTTTATTCCTTGCAACAAGACTAGTGATGTTGTTCCTGTAGCAGAGTTGTTTTTCAAAGAAGTGGTAAGACTACATGATCTACCAAAGAGTATAGTTTTAGATCAAGATACCAAATCTTTTGGGTATTTCTAGCATACAATGTGGAAGAAAATGAAAATAGATTTGAAATTTAGTTCATCACATAAACAATAGACTAATGGACAGACACAAGTTGTGATTTATAATTTTGAAAATTTTCTAAGATGTTTGGCTGGAGACAAGCCAAAAGGATGGGATATAATTTTACCACAAGTAGAATTTGCATGTAATAATTCTCTCAATAGGAGTATTGGTAAATCACCATTCCAGACTGTATATGGAATTAGTCCTAGAAATAATTTTGAATTGAGGAGGATAAAGGACAGATAAGTAGTGTTGATGCAGAAGAATTTGTTGAATATTTGAAGAACATCCATGAGGAGGTAAGGAAGCACATCATAAAGATGAATACATAGTATAAGGCTAAGGTAGATGTGAAAAAGAGATATAAAGAAATTTAGATTGGAGATGAAATAATGGTTCATCTATGAAACACATGTTTAATAGTGGGTACATATAATAAGATGAAGATGAAGAAGTTTGGACCATGCAAGATAGTGCAAAGGCGTGATTCTAGAAATTCTTATGAAGTGGAGTTGCTTGCTAAATTGAATATTTCACCAGTACTTAATATTTCAAATTTGATAGAATATTATGAAGGAGGTGATGGAGATGAAGTTGGAGAAGTGTAGTGGAATATTCAAGTAGCTAGTTTAGCTACAAAGGAGATTGAGGAGATACTGGAAAACCGTGTTGGTAAAAGTACTAGGAACAAAACTTATGAGGAATATTTGGTCAAATGAAAAGGGAGATCAGTAGAGGATTCATCATGGACAGAAAAGGAGGATAACCATCTTGGTATTCCTCTAAACACCTAAGATGTGATAGGGTTACCTCTCAAATTACCTTAGTTGTTTGATGTAGGAGCATCTTGGGTGTAGGAGAAATATTGCATCACCCAAAAATGCTTTTCCTTTTAGTCTTTTCTATTTTAATAAGGACTAGTAGACAATGTGGTTACTATTTATGGGAGCTTTCTATTTTTAACAAGTTTTTCATATGAGCTTGAAATGTTCTCATGTTCTATAAGAAGGTTCATTTTAGAGTCATTAGCCTACCATAAAAATCTTATTTCTTAAGATTAACTATCGAAGAAGTTATTGTGTATTTTCGATGAAAAATTTTGTAGAAAGATCTTTAGGTCTAAAAGCTCAATAGAAAGGTGCTTGCGTCATTCCAATCATGTAGATCAAGACGTGGCATTTCTAAAAAGTGGTTGCAATAGCCAATTAGAGCAAAAATGTGAGAGTTATGGCCTTTAGAAGTTGGGCTGCCCAAAATATCTAAAATAATTGTCAAAGATGTATTTGGCCAACTCTATATGTATTGTTAGGGTCTGTCAGCCCTAGGTACTAAGTTTCAATGTATAGAACCTTCTTGGATGGCATAAAAGTGCCTATTTAAGAAAGGCTTTCACATTACCTGGGACAGCTCTGAGCAATAGTTTGTAGCTTGTCTTGCAAATTATTGTAATGAAGGTGCATGTGTGGGTTAGCATATTGTACTTGTGAATTCTATAATTCAACATTTGCAGCACAAATAAGAAGTCCATTTTTTTTCTTGCATTTTCTATTATTTTTTAAATTTATGCTATGTGGTTATGGTATTAAGGGGAGCACCCTTCATCAAATCTCGAAAAACATACAATATCTTAAACTCACAATGTTACCACAATAAATATATATCAGAGCACCTAATAAGTCATATAAAACTTGCACTACATGTAAACCAATGTGCATATATCTTTAAAAAAAGGTTGGCCTTTTAAAGTCTAAAATATGACTTTGTATGCCAAAGTTATGCCAACATCTATGTTAAAAATAAATAAATTATGACTTAAGGGTGATATAACTTAAGTAAAAATTGATATTAGAAAATCAAATCTATACCATGTTCTAGTACTCTAAATTAGTTTTTCAATGACTATAAGAAGTATGAAATCCAATATCTTGAGTAAAAGCTAAGACCATTTTACAATTTTTACTACTTTCAAAGTGATTTTTTTGTGATAGATTATTTGATGAAATTAGATGTGATGGTTTTCATAGATTGAAATTAAAAATGCTTTATATTTTCTCTCAATTTCATCAAGCTCATCATTATATTTTTCGTTATCACTCTTCACATGTTTTCCTTTCTTTTTTCTGAGAACTAGTTATGACTTTAAAGAAGATTCAATAGTAGTAGTCATTTAATGGATTGAAATCTATAATGTGACTTTAATATGAGTTAGTAGATATAAATAATAGGTTTTTTTTTCATTAGATATTAATTTTAGTTTCATTTATTTGCATGTTTAAAAATGTAGTTTCCCTAAGTGTTGGCTTGAATTGAGGAATTTTTGAATATGGAGTCATAACTCACCTTTCCACCTGGCATCTATATGGTCTCTTGGAATGTGTGAGATGACTCCTTGTAATATACATGTGAAAGTGTGTGGGCTATAGGAAATAGGTTTTTCATTTCTATAGTGATGCCCTAGGAAAGCCAAATGAGCATGGCTAGGGATCACAATGATTCATACAACATTTTATGGGATTGAGTGCATTGGTTTCTTCAATCAAAGTTCATGGAGAGAAGAATATAAGAGTTAAGAAGTCCTATACCCATTAGGTAGTTCTAGTGACATTTTTTTTAGGAGTCTAATCTACCCCATTTGAAAATTATTAGCACATTGGTGAAACCCTTAGTTTAAGGCTTAAATATAGCAACCCATTGTATGGATAATTTGGAGAAGTGAGACCAAGTGAATCTAAAAGGTCTTACAAAATTGTATTAGGATATGAAGTTTATTTATCACCTTGTTAAGCCTTTTTCTAAGTTATATGCCAAAAGGTGAGTTAGTTTGGAGGCCTGATTATTATAGCTCCTTTAGGCCTAGTTTCAATAAAACTTCTTGGGATGGATAAGAAATTGAATGTATTTTGGGTTGATGATCAATTTTGTGCACCCTATGAAGTAACATCAAACCTTCCTCTCAATTTTGGTTTGTTTTGGTCATCTTTGATCATGTGATGTGGATGAACAAAGAAGACATTGATGAATCATGTTAGAGTTTAGTGGATTTCATCATTGGTGTGGACAAGTTGAAAAGTAGGAATGGGAATAGAGTCCTTTAGAGCTAGGGATAGAAGAACAACCCTAATAGGCTAGAGAAGTATCCTATAAATCCTAAAAGAAGATAGGGTTAGGAAGCAAGACTTATTCTTACATCATTACACCTTAAAAGAAAAAGTGTTACCTTGAGTACAACTCAGTTCTTAAATTGCAGAAACTCTTATGGAATATATATGGAATAGGGTACTCAATACTTTTCTTATCACTATTTCATCTTCATTTTTTCCATTTCCACCTCAAATTGCATTGACAAATTCCATGATTTTTATGTACTAATGTACTATATTCTCAACTTCCATCATTCTCATTTCATCAAATTTACCTCTTAGATTTTTTAATTTGGCTCTAAAGAAATTATCATCGCATCCATATATATTTTTTATTTTGTCCCACATCTTATTTTCACTATCACATTCTTTTATATCATCAAACTTGGCATA
The DNA here is from genome assembly GCA_028749045.1 of Cupressus sempervirens. NCBI lineage: Eukaryota > Viridiplantae > Streptophyta > Pinopsida > Cupressales > Cupressaceae > Cupressus > Cupressus sempervirens. Next base: position 738,045,617 of record CM053783.1, on the reverse strand, counting down.
GCTTAGGGATGAGGAAATCTCCAACATTTCTTGATTGTTCTTGTTTTTGCTTCAGTTGTTCAACTATCATAGGAGTCATTGTTATCTTTGCACAGTTATTTTCCACAAAATTTATAGCATTATAACCTATATTGGATATATTAAACCTTTTCAATTTATTCCATGCAAGAAAATTCTCCTTGTTCATCTTTGGCACCTCTCTTTTGTGATTCATGATTTTGAGCTTCAAGTAACTTCAAAATTTTCTCTATAAGAACCTAATGCTAATACGAATTATTAAAAATGTTTATAATAACTTAAACATGGTGTGAATCAATTACTCAAGGTCCATAAGTATCATTTGAACAATTAAAAATTCAAGCATTCATTGTTATGCTGATCCTACTATTGCTCGGTCTCTATTGTACTGATAAAAAAAATATTGTCCTAAACATTAAAAACTTGCTGAATGTAAACTTCATCAATTGTAAAACATATAAAATATTCATCACAAGTTTGACACTAGGATTTTGTGTGAAAATCCCAATTTAGGAAAAGACACTAGCAACATGTCACCACTTTTTCACTCTTTCAAAGTGAACTCTCCTACAATCCCACCCTTTGAAAGGTTACAATACACACTTTTAAATGTAACTTCATAAGAGGACTTAATCACCATATTAGGTGTGGCCTTAATAGAGGAAATTGATCATTCTATTTAGAATGCACTTTCTAAAGGATTTACATAGAATATTAAGTCCTTAAAATGATTACTAGGTCAACCTCTATGAAAAGTATTTCAATACATATTATTTACAATTATTTGAAAGAAAATATTAGGGTTTCATCTATATGATTACAAACCACATTTACAAGTTTAGATCACTATTTTCTTTATGTGTTGCTTCACTAATAAGTTCCCCATTGCCTTTGAGTTATCCTTACCTTTCTTAGAAATGCCTCAAGAAATCATCCCCTTCACATAAAAAATTAAGTCTTCTTCTCAGATTTACTTATCAATTTAAACAACATTTTTGCATGCATTTCTTTTCTCTAATTCTCTTCACTCTTCACATGTCACACACATTTTCCATCAACTCTATGCCTCCTTAAATAGGTAATCTATTCTTTGTCATTTTCCATGATGACTGCAGATCTTATGCTTTTTTATCTAGTTCAACATGATTCATTGTATCTGTCAACCTTCTTGATGATCCTCCAGAAACTTCTCTATAATCCATCTATTAGGTCTTTACCTAATCCTCTCCTTGAATTTATTTATCCAACAACATAATCTTATCTTCAAAATAGTGTACATATCCCAATAAATGAATTGAGTCAAATAGAAATCATGATTTCCTATATACATTCAAAATACTCTCACTTGTTAATCACTTAATTCTAACACTCGGTAATCACATAATCACTTAGTCACTATAGAACTTCTAGGTTGGCATCAACTAACTTTCTTGATAAATAATTATTCTTAGTCAACACAACATTAGATTTTCTTACTTTGCACTAGAAATTGGTTAACACTAGCATTAATTGGAATTTCTTAATCTTTTACTTTTTTCTTGGTTAAGCTTTACATCTATGACATAAACAATCACTATGTCTTATCAAAGTCTAACAAATCAAATTTCCATTATAGCTTCATTTTCATAACTCAACCTTTCCTCTTGGTGCTATTTTTATGAGAAATATCTCAAATCCTTTTCATCAAACAAATAGATATGAAATTTAGATTAGATAGTGACATGTCTGATCAGTACATTTGACATTAATGATAAAACTACAATTGCTCCACTTGTAAGTTTCCAACAATCTCCCTCTTTGGCATTGATGGAAACATCTCAATACAGCTTAAAATACCTATCTATGTAGGAATATAATCTCCCTCTTTGCTACCATGCAATCCAAAATGTTTGACTATCATGAGTGATCAATACCCTTAGTTTCATTCTAAATCTACTTCTAAACATACTCTCCTAAACATAATATACTCATTGAACGCAAAATTCATCAAATGTTTTATATTTTTTACATTTGATACCTCTTCTCCTTAAGTTTCTTTACTTAGGAGAATCACCCCTAATTTACCTATAAGATATTCATGAAAATATTCAGGTAAGGCATTAGTGAATACGTCAATAATTTTTTCTTTGGTGTGGATATATTCTAACTTCACTTCTTTGTCTTCAACTAGTTTCCTCAAGTAGTGCTCCTTGATAGAAATGTGCTTGTTATTAGTGGGCATCACTAGATTCTTTGAAATTTTAATAGCACTTGGGTTATCATAATAAATGACCATTATATCTATAATCTCTTATTTTATTCCTTTGAGTAATTGATTTATCCACATAATGTTTGAGCAATTCATTGCATCTGCAACATAATCTACTTTTATTGAGAGATACAAATTTTTTCTTGTATTTCCATAATAGCAATCTCTTTCCTACAAAGGATGCACCTCCACTAGTTCTTTTTATGTCATCAATATTTTTTTCCTGATTAGAGTCAGTTTGAATATCTTGAGCTTAAATCTATAACTTCTCTTGTAATACAATCCATAATATCATGTACCTTTTAGATATTGCATTATCCTTTTCACTTCCATCATCTGATTTACCTTAGGATTTGCTAAAGATTTAATAACTATCCCAGCTGCTAATGTAATCTAAGGTCTACTATGAACAATGCATTGCAATTTTCAAATCGTTGATCTATATAATATCTAGTTGATATCAAGAGATTCATAATTCTTGGATAACTTATGTCTTATAGACATAGTTGTACTCACTGGTCTTTATTATTCCATTTCAAAAAAAATTAGTATTTTCTTGATATATTTTAATTGAGTAATGAAAATACCAATCTTAATTTGATATACTTGCAATCCAACAAATAATTTTATATAATGATACATATCCATCTCAAGTTCCTTCTTCATTTCATTAGCAAATGAAGTGTCTCTTCTCCTCCAAATATAATGTCATCAAAAAAAAATTTAGATAGCATTACTTCATTGTTCTTACTAGTCTTCAAGTATAGATTGTTATTGTCATTTTTCCTTTCAAAATCAATTTTCACCAAATAATAATACATTATTTCATACCATGTTCATGGGGCTTGTTTCAATGCATATAGATTTTTGTTCAATTTGAATACCATGTTCCTCTTTTTAGCATCCAAAAATCCTCTAGGTTGTTCAATATACACTTCTTCCTCAAGTATAGCATTTAGAAATGCAAATTTGACAGCCATCTGATACACATTGAAATTCTTGTAGGTTGAATATGCAAGTAGGGTTCTAAATCCTTCAAGTCTTTCCATGGGAGAAAAAGATTCTCCATAGTCAACTCCTTCTTCTTGAGCATATCCTTCGCATACTAGTATTTCCTTATTCTTTGTAACTTCACCATTTTCATTGAGTTTTTTTATCTTCTGAAAACCCATTTTGTTGTAATAATATAATTTTGTTTAGGTTTTGGAACTAGGGTCCAAGTATTGTTCTTCACAGTCCATTTAATTTCTTCATTCATTGCCCGAATCCAATCTTCATTGTCTATAGAATCCTTTACTAGTTTAGGCTTGAATTCACAAAGTAATCATGTATCATCTTTAAGTTTTTTTTCTTTTCATAAAACTTGATTCAACATCACCACTAATTTGTTCAAGTTTGTGATGTCTTCTAACAAATTTGGCTAGCATCGGTGGTTTTCACCTCTATTCTTGAATAGGGTCATCTTTTAAAGTAATTTCAAGTTCATTTCTTGTTTCTTGTTGAGGTTTTGGTCAATGTTCATCATATTTGGCATACTCTCTTTAATGGTCAACATCATCTCTCCGTGAATTAGTATCTTTAGTTTGTTGATCAACACCCACTATCACTGGCTTAGAAATTTGTTGTTGCACTTCATTATTTCTTATCTGCTAGGAAACTGGAGCTTTATTTATTTCTTCATTAGAGTGCTAGGAGAACCATCATTAACATAAATGAATCTACTATAATATTCAATTTATTGTTTGCATCTATGGTCACTTCTTTCTATAAACTAATCAACATTCACATTTTAACTTTCAATTACTTTGTTAGTGTTAGAGTTTAAAAAATTGTAAGTTTTACTCTTGGTGGAATACCCTAGGAATATACCTTCATCACTCTTTGCATCAAGTTTTCCATTCCTATTATCTTTGAATATATAGTATTTGCTTCCAAATATTCTGAAATATTTCACATTAGGAACATATCCCTACCATAGTTCAAAAGGTGTACATTTTATACCTTTTTTACTTTTACTCTATTTAGGGTATAGATAATAGTATTGACGGGTTCTCTCCAATATTACTTTGATACATTCTTCTCCATCATCAATGTTCTTGGATAGTTCATTATTAATTTGTTTCTTCTTTTAGCTCTCCCAGTATAAAAGGGGTCCATGGTGCTAACATATGTGTTTTGATTCCCCTATCATTGCAAAAGATATTGAACTCAATTGAAATTAATTCACCACCTCTATTAGATCTCAAACACTTAATACTCTATTTCTTTTTCAACGATGGCTAAATACCATTTAAATAATTGAAAACAATCAGATTTATCTGTAAGGAATATCAAAGTCATCATCCTAGAATAATAATCAACAAATAAAATAAAATCCTTATTTCCACAATAGGTTTGAACACAAATAGGTCCACATAGCTTAGTATGAACCAATTCCAAAATATTACTAAAATTTTTGTTTTCCTCTTAAAACTAGATTTGGTAATCTTTCCCAATTGATATTGTTGGCACATCACATTGTTAGGCTTCTTCAACAATATAACAAGATTTCTCATCTTTTTCATTCTTTTTTTTCTTGAAGTCTTGATCATCTCTTCTTCATCTTTTAAGAACTATTTGTGACTTAAAAGGAAATTCAACTGTAGCAAGTGTGTAGTTATCAAAGTTAACTATCTCAAAACAAATAATTCTACCAATTACACCTTTTAAAGTCAAAGTTTTACCACTAGTACATTCTTGAACTACAGAAACTCTATGGAATTTATAGGGACTAGGGTCCTCAATACCTTTCTTATCATTGTTTCATCTTGAATAGAATTGACAAATTCCTTAATTATTGTGTAGTACTATTTTATATTCTCACTTTTTGTCATTCTAATTTCATTAATTTTACCTCTTAGACATTCTAATTGGGCTCTCAAGACATTTTTATCACATCCACATATAGTCTTTAGTTTTCACACATCTTCTTTGTAGTGTCACACTCTTTTATATTATCAAACTCAACATAGCTTAGGGCTAAGGAAATCTCCAACATTATTTGATTATTTTCTTTATTTTACTTTAGTTGTTCAACTGTCACAGGAGTAATTATTATCATGACATACTTATTGTCCATAAGTGCCATCTTAACAATTAAAGATTCAAGTATTCACAAATGTTCTTATCCTATTGTTGGTCAGTCTCTAGTATACTAATAAACAACTTAGTCTCCTAAACATTATAGACTTGTGGAATGCAAAATTCATTACATGTAAAACATATAAAACATTCATCACGAGTTTGGCACTAGGATTTTACATGGGGACCCTATTCGGGAGAAACTACCACCAACATGTCACCACTTTCTCACTCTTTCAAAGTGAGCTCTATTGCCTAAGGATGTTAAGGGGTATGATTGCTTGAAGGGTTTCCAAGAAAGTCAAGGAACAACATGATCCAAATAGTGATCTAAATCTTTAAAAGTGAGCTGTAATCATCATATCAAACCTTACTTTTTTCTTTCTAATGATTGTAAATAGTTTTTATTTAAATCCTTTTAACAAAGGTTGACCGAACAGTCATTTCAAGGAATTAATAGTCTATGTAAATCCTTTAGCAAGGTGGCATTTTAGATGGAATGATCAATGTTCTTTGACAAGGTCACTCCTAATAAGGTGATTAAATCCTCTAACCATGTCATATTTAATAGTGTGTTTAGTAACCTTTAATAGGGTTTCCTCTTGATAGAGCTCATTCTAAAAGAGTGAACAAGTGGTGACATGTTGATGGTGGTTTTTCCCAAATTGGTATTCCATGTAAATCTTAGTGTTAAACTTGTGATGAATTTTTTATATGTATCACATTTGATGAAGTTTGCATTCAAAATATGTATTATGTTTAGGAGATTAATTTTTGTTTATTAGTACACTAGAGACTAAGCAACAATTGTTTAATTTTTTAATGTTTAATTGTTTAGATGGTATTTGTGGACTTTGAGTCATATCTCAAGGTCCATAAGTACCATTTGAGCAATTAAACATTCAAGAATTCATTGTTTTTCTTACCCTATTATTGCTCAATCTCTAATCTACTAATAAACAAATTACTCTACTAAACTTAATAGACTTGTTGAATAGAAACTTCATTAAGTATAAAACATATAAAATATTCATCACAAGTTTGATACTAGGATTTTACATGGAGACCCAATTTGGGAAAACCACCACCAAAATGTTACCACTTGTTCACTTCTTTAGAGTCAACTCTATTAGGAACCAACCCTGTTAAAGGTTACAATACACAATATTAAATGTGACCTGGTTAGAGGATTTAATCACCTTATTAGAAATGGTCTTGTTAGAGGACTTTGATCATTCCATCTAGAGTGTCACCTTGCTAAAGAATTTACATAGACTATTAATTCCTCCAAATTAATATTAGGTCAACATCTATTAAAAGGATTTAAATACAAACTATTTACAATTATTAGGAAAAAAAAAGTAAGTTTTGATTGTATGATTACAACTCACTTTTAAAGATTTAAATTACTATTTGGTTCATCTCTTTCCTCAACTTGCTTGGAAAACCTTCCAGTTTTCATCCCTGTTCACATCAAAACTTAAGCCTTCTGCTCATATTCACCTATCAACTTTAGCAACATTTGTGCAAGTGATTCTTTTCTCTTGCATCATTCTAGGTTTCTTCAATCTTCACACTTCACACACATTTTCCTTTAATTGTTTGCCTTCTTAAATAGGTCATTCTTGCTTTATCATTTTTCATAATCACCATAGATCTTAGGGTTTTTAATTAGATTCAACATGATTCATTGTATATATCTACCTTCTCTATCCTCCTCTAGAAACTTCTCTAGAATTAATGTATTAGGCATTTACCTCATCTTCTCCTTGAATTCAATGATCCAAGTCATCAATATTATCTTTAACATGGTTTAAATATCCCAAAAAATCAATAACTTAGCTAGAAATCAAGATTTCTCATATACATTCAAAATACTACTCTAAATTCACTAATTTTTTACACTTGGTCATCACTTAATCACTCGGTCACTATAGAACTTGTATCTTGCCATCAACTAACTTGTTCAATATATACTAATGCTCGGTCATTATTAGATATTGTGAGCTTACACTAGAACTTGGTTAATACTAGAATCACTTGACATTCCTTAATCTTTTACTCTTTTTCTCGGTTGAGTTTTACATCTATGATATAAATACTTACTTTTTCTTATAATTTAGTCTAACTAATGAAATTTCCATTGTAGCTTCCTTTTCATAACTCAAATTTTCTTCTAGGTGCTATTGTTATGAGAAATCTCTCAAATCCTCTTCATTAATCAAATAGATATGACATTTAGATCAGATAGAAACATGTGTTATTAGTATATTTGATATCAATGACAAAACATGTTCCAATTTTAAGTTACCAATAGTTGTAATGCTCGATTCAAGGGAGAATAATCAGATTTCAAAGTTAGTATTATATGGGCACTAAGGTTAATTACAAGGATGATTTTTCTAATGTTAATAATAGTTTTTAATGACTATGTGTATGTATGTACATTAGTTCACATGGTGAGTAATATACATACATGCACATATATACATTTCCTAGGCCTATCCTTGAATTCTAACAGACACTACCATATCTTAACATAGTATTAATTTTATTAGCATTTTCCATTGGAAAAGGCTGACACAAGTTTGTACCTAATTGTTCAAAAAAATTATACACTCCCTATGATAGTTTGAAAAAATTCTTACTTTAGCAACAATGTAAAGAATGCCTCCTCTTCTCATTCTTTTGAATGTTGTACACAGTGGCACATAGGGTTCCATGACCATTCAAACAAGTATCCACTTTTATTCACAAATGAAATGATGAATGTATTTCCTCCTCATATATTTAGGAAATTAAAATAAAATAAAAAACCTCAATGTTATAAATTCAATAATCATTACCATTTACTGAATTCATAGGAATTTTTGTATCTATACTAAAATATTTCTTGCAATGGAATGTAGCTTGAACATTGAAAATAACTAATGTGAACCTTTTGCCATACTAGACACTATGTGTTTTGAGCCACAAAATAGTTTCCATATGTCACACTTTAGCCAACAACATCACTCACTACATCAAATGTGCCACAACCAAAACTATTTCATGTCAAACCTTCTTTCAATGCACAATTACAAATAAAGATGCTCTTGACCACAACTTGTACAACAACTCATAAAAGAAAACTTTTCCAAACTTGCAAAAAATTCATTTGAAAATTATAAGAAATACTTGACTACAATTATCTTTCTCATGCAAAAGATTGAACTACAAGAAGGTATGTACAGGGTCATGGTGTGCCAAAAAATGGTGATCTAAAAAATATGTAGTTAGGACATGCCTCAATGCATTTCAAAATCTATTCCATTATTTTTCCCACCCATCATAATCCCAAACCCAAAAAGTAATACCCTTATAAGGCCTATTATATCTTTGAATACCAAACCTACATGTTCAACTTTAAAAATGTCCCAAAAACATGTTTTTGGCCTATTCTTGGGGTAAAACAAAGGAAAAGGCTAACAAAAGTATAATTGTTCACCTTCAATGACATAAAATTGGTACTATTGTTTATAATTTGAAAATGAAGTAAACTAATGAAACATAAATTTTAATAATTATTTGGAATAATAAATGATATATTTTTCTATTTTTTAATGATAACTTTTTAGATGCTGAAAAATGCTGAAAATTAGGGGTCTAGTTCCCACCACAAAATTACATGGAAATAAACTTATTTCTCTCTGATCTCATTTTATATTATCGATAACATATGTAGCTAGAACAATCAAAAATAAAAATTGGCTTTAGACCTATATTTTCTCTTTTATAATGATTCAAACTAATAGTTTTCATCTCCCACCACATTTTTCAAAATAATTCTATTCCAACGAAAAGAAAACTTGTAGATTCTAAAAGAGGACTCTCTCCTCTAGAATGTCATATAATTTTAAATTTTTATTGATTTGATTTAATATTTTTTCTTTCTCAAAATCATCTTCTTGAGTGTTAACATATGTACTTGTAGAATTTTTTAATTAAAAAATACTATATCTAATTAAAACACTATGAACAATATATGTGAATATTCCTAATGAACAATATATGCGAATATTCCTAACTTTGAGCTCTATAAAATGGTGTTTCTATTTTATTAAAAAAAAATCATAAAAAATAGTAAGAGTTATTGAAATGTCAGCCTTCTGAAATAAGTGGATAGTAACTAGTATAAAAGATGCATTTAATAGACATTTCCAATTGAAAAAGTGCGAGAGCATATATGACTTAGCTAGAATAAATTTATCAAGATCATATGTTTGAATGAAATTGAATTTTAAATAGAAATACTCAACTTGAGTCATTCCGATAAGTTATCCTGAAAGGTGACACAAATTTGTACTTATACCCCATGTCTATATTTTACTTCAAACATGTATCAAATGACTTTTTTTTCTCCCAAATTTGATGAAACAAAAAGGGTTTCTTAAGAATGTTCTTAACTTTTTATAAATGTAATTTCTATCAATTTATGAGTTTAGTAAATAATTATTACTTTTTTTTCTCATGGAGTTACATATAATGTGTTGATTGACACATTGATTGAAACACAACTATAACTTTGAAATGGTACAGCATTTTTCAAATCCAAAAGATTCATCACATTCTAGGTTTCTTCTACTATCAAGAAAAAAGAAAAGAACAAATAAATTTTGCAGTGTCTTGAATTAGTTTAGGTGGTCAGTGTAATGCCCTACCTAGAGATTCTTGGAACAAGGATTCAATTCAAGCCAAGAAAACTCAAGAAAACTAGGCGATACACATGATGAGGTAAAAATCTCAAAAAACTTAACGTTGACAAAAATCAACAAAAATAAAACCCATTCACCCAGTGCATGAATAAGCCACAAAAATGTAATAAAATTTAGGTTCAGACACCATTTGCAAAAATGACTAACATAATGGTGTGAAATCCCCAACCCTCATATTGAAACTCAAGGAAATGCTCATACCCACCCAACTGAGTAGAGCCAACATACCAAAAGGGAACAATACTTGTCAACCACTTAACAAAAAGCTATGAAAAATAGAAGTAGAAATGAAGATGAAACATTAAAACAAGAGAACCCTACCTCACAGCCAAAAGGGCAAAATGGGAATCTAAAAAATAAAATAAAAATCTCACAAAAGTAGCCAAAAATTGTAGTAATCCAAGATCTCCCAGAGCTAGATCCAATAAGATCGATCTCATGATAATTCCATGCGTATAGCTCCCACAATGAATAGAATAGTCATTCCTCATAAAGAGAATTTTGGGTTTTACTCTCAAACTTACTAATTCAAAAGTGAGAAGTAAGCAATTAAATTCCTTTTTGGATACTTATTCACTTTTCAAATGAATAAAGGATTAAGGCAAATAACCAAGAGAATTAGTTAAATCTTCAATCAACACAAACAAAAATAGGCTATTCCAAATAATCATAATTCATCTATGCCAAAGCTACCAGAGATTAAAATTAATTAAAATAAATCCCAAAAACCCTTACACCAAAAATCACAAAAAAGCCTTAGCAACTTTGTGTATATGTGAAACTCTAAATGCACAAACACATTTATTGGTCTAATCACATAATACAAATGAGTCTAGATTTATCAAATCACTAGAAGGTTTAGTTAAACAATTAAATAAGATGTGTTGAGCATACAAGGATGACATTGGTAAAATATAAACTGTTGAATAAATAACTCCATGTGCCACTACTAGGGACATAAATCTGCACACTAAAACACATGACCAAGTGCAATTTGATATAATTACATAGATGAGAAATAAATTCATTAAATAACCTAATTTAACCATTTATTTAATTATACTAAAATAATCTATTTACATCACTCACTTTCGCATCTAGCATCACAAAGCAAGAATGAAGTAAATAACCATAGCATTAAAACTACATATAACATAATCAAAGATATGTCCAAATACTAGATAACTCAATATCATCATAAAACATATTATCATCTCAAAAGAAAGCATCATCATGTAGATATGATCAACTAAGCATCATAGTAATCTAACATGGACAATTCATTTCTAATTATTTAAGCATTTAATAATAGTTGTTTCAACAATAAGAAAAGGCACTTAAAACACATAAGAGAACATATTCGTAGACATGACTAACCACTACACTACAACAACCTAGTTTAGTGTAGAAAGATAATAATACACAATGCAATCTCTACACACATGTCAAGATAATCATGCAACAACATCATGATACCACATTGATCCTAATAACCATTGGCACAAACCTCAGTGAAACCATTTCACACATCATAATCTCAAAAATCAGCCATAATCATAACAAAGCATCTAAAATAGTAACATAAGTCAATTCACCTCAAGGGTGTAGACCACTTATGGTCCCAATCATGATCACTCACCAAGAAAGGACATCGAGGTTGTGTCTATTGGTAACATGTTCTATTTTTCATTAGTGACAACACTTATTCAATTTAGAATGCTTATCGATCTCATCACTTAGTCTATAGTTTATACCAAACATTCAATGGTTACCTTGTAAGCTTAGCAGTTAAGTAGTTCACACCAAGAATTCCTAAAGCTACCAAGTAAATACAGGCAATGTGAAGACCAGCAGTGTCTATCAAGCAGTAAGTTTGTGTCATGGAGATCTAGTGTAAATTGAGCATTGGAAGAAGTAGTGTTTACCGAGTGAAGCAAGTTGAACTCAGTGTGCAGTATCTACCAAGTGACACTACATCTACTGAGTCACTATTGGTTATCGAGTTTAGAACTACATTGAGTCATTAGTGTAGATTGAGCCTTCACTTCTATTGAGTGCATGATGATGCTGAGTAATGTAATGGATGCCATGTATCAGAAGGTCACCGAGTCAGTTCAGTGAACTCGAGCTATTTACTGTTGGGCCGACTTTGTAATGTATTTGTTCACTTGTGTTTTGGCTAACCTTGAAATTTTGTAAATTTGAAAAGTATATATGTAAGGTGCATTGTAAGATATCAAAGGTATCAAGTAATAGCGAAGTAATGTGAAGTAATTTCAAAAAGTACCTGCGAAGGATTTTCAGTGGCAGTTCAAGGAATACAACAAGGTCAATATAGAGGCAGAAAAGATATATCCATCACATGAGGTGATTAGTGCATAAAGGATCTTATTAGCAATCAATTGTAAGTAGTTCCACTACTTCATCTTAATAGGTGAATCAACTTCTAAATCCTTTAACAAGGTAGACTTAACAATCTTTGTATAAATCTCTTAACTGAGTGCATACTTTATTGTAGGTTTATAAATCCTTTAACAAGGTGGAACTAGCAGTCCTTTGTGCTCCTAATAGGGTAGATCACCAGAAGTGGTCAATGTAAGTCTTAAGATGCCAACTTTATGCTGCAGTATTAAAGTTTTGAGGGTATCATCCCCACCCCAATTTTACTTTCTATTTGGAATGTTTATGAGTCACCAAAATATTGTGTTCTTTTGTGTGATGAATGTTTTATCTTTCAATACTAATGTATTCTATAGTATAGATGGATGTGTGGTAAATTTAAAAGAAAGTTTTAAAGTTATTGATTCACCCTTCCCCTCTTAGTGACTTGTCAGATCTTGAATATTTCCAACAATTGGTATCAGAGCATTGTGGTTCTCAAGATAAAAGTTTGGCAGCTTGAGCAATGATCTAAAGATAAATGAAGATATTCAAACTTGTCGAGGCAATTGAAAATGAAAAGCTAGATCTAGAGATGGCAATAATTCAACTCAAAGAAGCAAAGGAGCATCTTTCCCAATCCCTAAAATGAAGAAAGAAACTTGCAAGAAAAATGGATGACCATTAGTATGTTGAAGAAAATATTGACAACATTTTCCCATCAAGAAACTCAGATGAAGCTAATGAGGTAATCAAGGGACTCCTAGCAAAGAATGGCTCTCTAGAAGAAGAAGTAAGAAAACTCAAAAGAGAATAAGAAATCCAATCAATCAGGCTATGTGAAATTTTGGAAAAAAGGAAAAAGGCAAATGAAGACTTGGAGAGAAGAAACAATGAAGAACATAACCAATCCAATCAGCATGAAGACCTCATTGATCAAATCACTAGAGCAAATGAAGAAATCAGAATTCTCAAAGCATCGAATGAAAGAATAAGAAGTGATCTAAATTATGAAAGGGAAATTAATGAAAGAATAATAAGAGAACTAAGATGTGAAAAGAAAATCATTGAAAAATTGAAGAATGACCTAAATTTTGGAAAACAAATCATTGAAAGAATGTAGAAATCATAAGAAGACATGAATCAATTGAATCGACAAAATGAGAAGAATCTTCATAGGCAAAAAGGTAAATTAGGACTTGGATACAATGAAGAAAAAGGTGAATCCTCCAAGCACGGTGAAAAAAGGAATAAAAAACCCTCATATAATCATTGTGAAATTTTTTTTCATACATCAAACAAATTCTAGAGAAATGGAAAAGAAAAATTCAATTGAAAGTGCTACAATTGCAATCAACATGGTCACAAAGCTAACCAATGTAAAGAAAAATCAAAATTTGAAGGTAAATGTCACAAATGCAAAAAGAATGGTCACAAGGAATCTCAATGTAGATCCAAATCATTTAATCCAGCTAAACAACTTGTAAAGGCAATATCTTGATGGGACTACAATACCTAGTGCAGACAGTCATTATTGTGGAGAATATGAACACACTGGTACAAATTGTGCAAGACATCACCTAAGGAAGAAGGATACTACTATGAGGTGTTACACATGCACTGAACTCATTCATATAGCTAAAAGATGCATGAATATAGGCAAAGTTAAAGATGAAAAGAAATCAAGGGTTGAGAACATTAGGAAACAAATGAAGTAGCAATGGATTTTGAAATCTGCTGAAGATAAAAGCTCAAATTATAGAAGTGAAGTCACTCAAGAAGTGGGTGAATCCATCCCCTCAAACTCAATTCCTAAGAATTTTTTGGAGCTGTATTCAACAAGAAAATCATAAGAAGTTCCAAGAAATTTGATGAATGCAAATGATCCAATCAGTATCCCAGATACACTAGGATCACATAAATGTTATCTTTAAACTAGTTGCATCAGACTCCACCAAGGAAAGTTGGTAGTAGATGTTACTGAGAAAGGTCTAGAGTAAAAGGAATTGAGTTCGTGTATCAAGTTGATACTCTTACTGAGTTAGGTTAGTCGATGATAGTTTATCATGCACTACATCAATATGGTACCTAACATTAATGGAAATTTTTCATCAAAAAGGGAAAAATTCAACTTCATTTTTCACTATGTCTTTAGAGAAAAGAGATTCTAGGTGCATTCAAGAAATTTTGAGAGAATTTGCAATTAGGGAATTTGTTCAAAGATTTCCATCACTTACCAAACATCAATGGCATCTAGAAGCACCAGCAGTAGCAAGGTGAAAAGAGGATCAGAGCTGTTGGTCAAGGGTGTAGAGTGGAAAGCGCCAAATTTCAAGTTAGTTCTAGTAGTGGCGGAGGCACATGACCCTAATGACATGCAATCACAAATTCCACCAAAGGTACTTCTAATTAGTGATATCTATACTCATTTTAAGTGTTCAATTCAAGAGATAGGAACCTTAGAAATGGATAGTGCTTTAGAAGAAATGTGTGTTGATGGTTCATTAAAACTTGAGCACAAGCATTTGGAAACTAAAGGGTTGAAACACATATCACACCTGCCAAGAAGCTTTCAGATAAGATTAGGTATATTCTTAGCCATGTACACAATGGTCATTTATGATTGGAGCAGTCTGTATTGATCACCAAAAAGATGATTCACAAGATTATTGGCTCTTTCCCATTCTGAGCAAAGCTAAATCCACCAAAACCCTAGGTCGGGATGAAATCTAGAAGAAAACCCTAGCCAAGTGGGATGGTAGAGGTTTGAAAATTAACACCATTACTGATGTGGAGCTAAGGTTTTGAATTCATGTAATTTCCCACAAGAGGTAGTAGACATAGCATTCAAAGTTGTGATGAAAAATTTGGAATTTGACTTGTCAGAGCTACTACTAAAGCAACTAAACAAGAATATGGATAGCATCAGGTCATCAAAGAACAATCCCTACAAATTTGGTTCTTTATTAACATGTCTCTTCTTTTATGTGAAAAAATTCTTTCCATCCAAAGGTTTTTTCATATGGAGAAAGGATGTTCCCATTTTGTATCAGATAAATGAGTTTATAGCAGAAATGGGTGTAAAATTGAATGGTTTAATGGATAATTATTTTGAAGAGTTCAAATAAAGAATGAACAATGGGTTCAGGATTCCTCCTAAACTTGTTGAGGACTATGAAGATGATGTGTGTTTCATGGTAGACTATGATAGAGTATACATTTAGGCAGTCAGGCCTTGAGTTGCATGGGTGAAACCTCTCCCTTATGAGGTCAATATTGATGAAACTAGGGATATCATTAAGCATTGGTAAATGAGCTTGTAGATCCCAAGCAACCAATATTTGGCACTTATGATGAGGCAAAAGCTAGAATTGAATTGGAAATTAAGCTACCTATGGAAATCAACAAAGGTAAGAGGAATATTGCTAAGATGAAAACTGCGACCGGTCCCTTAATGCTTACCAAGGGAAAAGGAGAGGATGGCGAAGAGGATAAAGAACAAGAAGATGAAGAGAAAGAATAAGAAAAGGAGGTAGAGCGAACAAAGAAGAAAGGGAGGGTTATCATTATTAAACCTCCAAAGGCCTCCATAGATGTTTTCACTAGGAGAGGCAAAGGCAAAGATAAAGGTGAAGTAGTATTCAACAAGCCCCAACTTACCTTCCAAGAAAGGCTAAAAAAGATGGAGGAAGGAGTTGTCATCACAAAATTCAAGGCTTTAAAGTTTGAAACTGGACCTGATGCAGAGAAGATGCAAATTGAGTAGTTGGTACTCACCAAAATGGGAAAGTGGAAGTATTCCCCAAACTAGATTGCTCCTCAGATCTCAAAAGAATTATTAGTGAGACTGCAACTGAGGTGGGAGTTAGCCACACAGATAGCCAAGGAAATCTATTTGTAATCCTTGAAGAAACTATTTCCAAATCTCACTAAGGCAGAGGAAAAGGAAGCCATGAAGAATAATGAAGGTAAAATGATGATCAGATTTCACACATGTTTGATTCTAATTAAGGACATTGAGCATGTTGTAAGAGATTCAAAAAACATGTGGAAGAATATCTATCATTTACATAATCCTAGTGATGATCCGGTTGAGATCAAGGATGATGATGGTAACAGTGATGAAGAAGAAGATGATAGCACTCCATGTACTACTTTTGATGTTGAAGATTATCAGGCACTAAGGGCTAATGATGAAGAGAAAGGGGAAGAAGCTAAAGAGGAAGACAAGGAGGAAATGGATGAAGAAGATGACCAAATGAAGATTGTAGCAGAAGTCATTACTTCCCTTCCTCACTCTCCACCTAAGCCAGCAACATCATTAGGGTTGGAGTCAGCTTCAGTAGGATTGATTGCATCTACATCAAAAATATCATCTACTCCTACTACCCCATAGCTCTAGGAATCTACTGATTTGTAGCCCTCTTCATCAGTACCCAAGAAATCCATCACAATAATGTGCACAACTGTAAGTTTCACAACTATGTCAACATCTTCTACTTCATGTACAGTAAGTCTGCCAACCCATTCTACAATTTTGTCTACCATAGCTCTAACTACATCAATTTCTATTAGTTCTTCAATTGTAAATATTCCATCTTGTAAATTACCTATTGGTACATCATTGTTGGGAAATACATCAATTTTGGATATAGTTGGTACTTTTCTCAAATTTCCTCTAGCTAGATGAATTCAAGTTTTTTCTTCTAGTCCATCTATATCAACTATTGTTTCTATTTCTAAATCCAAGGAAGTAACCACTGAAGTAAAACCAAAGACTCCTCTAAAACTTCTACTTACTGGTAAGGAAATTGATGAAGATATAGACTTGGATGAAGAAATTATTATCCCCAAGATAGATTTGGACACTGCCTCAACCAATGAAATGAGATTGGTTAGTCAGCTTTTAGAGCAAAAGGCAAGGCAAAAGCAGTTAAGAGAAGAGAGGGATAGAGAATTCACAATAATCGAGAATGCCAAAAACATAATTAATGAAGCTATAGGTTTTTATGTTGATCCATCTCAACACATTTTGTTACAATTAGAAGAGGCTATAACTAAGTTCAATGAGGACACTTTTGGCCAAGAGAATCTCATTGAAAAGGTAGAGAAGAAATTTGACAATAAGGTGTTTGAGCACATTGCTCAGCACATTGCAATAAAGTAGGTAGAATTATCTACAATTTTGAGCAACCTTGAGCAATATTTTACAAATTTAATATTACTTTTTGGAAAGCTTTGTGATGTTACTGAGTACACCAAGGATGTTAAAGAAAAAATAAATAAAATTGATGTGGACATGAAGGCAAGTGCTCAAAAGTTACAGCTTGACCATAGTTCAAGCGCATCACACCACATGAAGGTGATTTTTTTGTCAAAAATTCAAGCAGAGCTACTTAGAGAAGATGCCAAGATTAGGTCTACACTAATTGACATCTAGAATATGATCCTTCCAATCATGGACCAAATGTAGAAACATATTGCTTATTCAAAAACATTGATCCAAGACAATAATTTTTCTATAGAAAATCGTATCATTGAACTTTCTGCAGAAGCTCAAGTGGCACTCTCCAGCTACAAAATTTTGCAAGATAATTGGGATAAGACATTGTCTCTTATTCTCAAGGTACACTCTAAATTTCTCTCACATTATAGTGTCTCTGTTTGAATTTATTGTTTATACTCTTTGGCATTATTGTTTAAAAGATGGAGTATGAGATGAACAAGAGAAGAGAGCAAGGGGAGTAAAAGAGACTTGTGGAGAAATAAGAAAGAAAATAAATTGACATATGTACAGATAAAAGCTATGCATATATTATACCATATGTATGGGGGAGATATGTAAGATATGTATATACAACAGCTTTACAAAGATCAATTTTGAAAAATCAAAATCAGAATGTCAGTTAACATAAGTTTTGGTTCATAAGTGTTTTTGTCACTAGAGCCAAAGGGGGAGACTATTGGCATTATGTTGTATTTTTCATTAGTGACAACACTTATTCGATTCTAAATACTTACCAAGTTCATCACTTAGTCTACAATTTATACCAAGCATTCAGTGGTTACCTTATAAGCTTAGCAGTTAAGTAGTTTACATCAAGCATTCCTAAAGCTATCAAGTAAATCTAGACAATGTGAAGATTAGTAGTGTCTACCATGCTCCATAGTATCTATCGAGCAGTAAGTTTGTGTCATGGAGATTCAGTGTAAACCGAGCATTGGAAGAAGTGGTGTTTACCAAGTGAAGCAATGTAAACTTAGTGTGTAGTATCTACCGAGTCACCAGTGGTTACTGAGGTCAAAACTACATTGAGTGATTAGTATGGACTGAGCCTTCACTTCTACTAAGTCCATGATGATGCCAAGTAATGCAATAGATGTCGTGTATCAGTAGGTCACCAAGTCAATTTAGTGAACCCGAGCTATTTACTATTGGGCTGAATTTGTAATGTATTTGTTCACTTTTTTTTTGGCCGACCTTGCAATTTTGTAAATTTGAAAGGTATATATATAAGGTGTATTGTAAGATATCAAAGGTATCAAGTAATAGTGAAGTAATGTGAAGTAATTTTGAAAAGTCCTTGTGAAGGATTTTCAACAGTAGTACAAGGAATACAACAAGGTAAATATAGAGGTAGAAAAGTTATATCGAGCACATGAGGTGATCAGTGCATAAAAGATCTTATTAGCAATCAGTTGTAAGTAGATCCATTGCTTCATCTTAATAGGTGAATCAACTTCTAAATCCTTTAATAGGGTAGACTTAACAATGTTTTTATAAATCTCTTAACTTTGTGCATAATTCATTATATGTTTGTAAATCCTTTAACAAGGTGGACCTAGCTGTCATTTATGCTCCTAACAAGGTAGATCACCAGAAGTGGTCAATGTAAGCCTTAATAGGCCAACTTTATGCTATAGTATTAAATTTTTGTGGGTATCATCCCCACCCTAGTTTAACTTTCTATTTGTAAGGTTTTTGGGTCACCAAAATATTGTGTTATTTTGTGTGATGAATGTTTTCTCTTTCAATACTAATGTATGTAGTAGTATAAATGGATGTGTGGTAAATTTAAAGGAAAGTTTTAAAGTTACTGATTCACCCCTCCCCTTTCAATAACTTGTCATTGTATATGAGCAATGTTAGTATGCTAATAGAAACCAAATTTAAATAAAGCTTCTACAAACTAAAAAAAATTCATAAACTTCAAGATAGACTAAGATGAGCTCTCAATTGAGAATATGAGCCATTAATGGACTCTCTCAATAAGAACCTCTCTTGTTGAGTGGCTTTGTCTAAATAGATAGGATGTATGCTCAAGCTTATGCTTCAAAAAGGGCTTCAAATGGAGTTAGAATTTGGGTGTGAGTGTATGGTTTTGATGTAAAATGGCTTCTTAAAATGGCATTATGACTTTACTTTATGGATTGTGTTATTTTACAAAGGGGAAGGATCCAATTTATAGGCAAGAGGCTTGAGGGATTGAGGGCTAAGATGCAAGGATGGGAAAAAGCTCATGGAGGGCTTAGATTGCATGAGAGGAGAGCACATCGATTGTGCTTCCTTACAGCCAATCAAGGAGTGACACATGTCACATGGTGAGAGGATGGAGGAAAGGGGAAGGATGAGTCAACAAAGGAGGCTCAAGGGATAAAATCTTCATAAAGACCCTCATAATGACTTGTAAGAGCAATAAAAGGGCTTGGAAGAGTCATTTATGGCCTAGTGGGCTTCATAAAGTTTTATGGTTGAGATATTTTGAGGGAGATGAGAGAAATTTTGACTTGGGCTTGATTAGGAGGGTTTTAAGCTTGCTTAGGCTTGTGCAAATGATTAGGGGATGGATTAAGATGGTTTAGGATTAGCTTAGGGATAGGCAAGTGGATGGCATTTAATGAGGGTGGGTGTAGGAGGAGATATTTGTTAACTTTGGCTTGGGTTAGTAAGTTTTAACCCATGTTTAGGGAATGTGACAAGGTTAGGAGGGGATTAAGATTAGCTTTAAAGACATCTTCTAGAAGAGTCTAGACTTTGGATGAGGATAAAGACTTTCTAGAATAGTCTAGAATTTCCTAGGATGAGGATGAAGACTTTCTAAAAGAGTCTAGAACTTCTTAGGATGAGGATAAATTAGATTTTTAGGAAATAAATAAAGTTTTATTTATTTCAAGGGTTTAGGTTGAGGAGATATTTATCAAAATTTTTTTAATAAACATGAGGATTAATCTTTAATCTTAATTAAATATTTTGAGTTGGGATTAGGGGTAGGAAATGATGAGATTAGCCTATAATTAAAATTAAAGAAGGATTAGAAGATTTTGGAAGAGGTTAGTGGTCTTAAGGAAATTGGCCAAGTTTTGGGCAAAAAATAATTTTTTTATTTATTTTGGGTTTTTTGGTCAATTTATTAATTAAATAATTAATAAATAAGGCAATAATGTTTAAATAAGGTTTAAACATTTTTGGAAGGGATTCCTTAATTAAATATTTTTAATTAAGATAAAGGGATTTAATGGCATAAAAATAAATTAATTAATTAAATAATTAATTAATTAATAAATGATGATGTCATCAGAAATTTTTCAGAAAATAAAAATACTTTATTTTGTAAAGGTTTTTAGGTGTCTACATTTTGCCCCTCTTTGATGTGATGCCGCAAGTGGCATGGCATCAAAGATAAGAAAATAAGATGCCCAAGGCTAGAGTAGAAGAGGAGAGAATGGACTGCAAGATGCCCCCTCAAGAAGGTGACAGGGAGAGAAAGCGAGGCTCGACAACTTCTTGAAAAGTACAAGAATTCGAGATGAGTGAGGAAACTCAGATTGACAAAGAGAAGGGGTTGAATTAGCTCAAACTCTCACTATGGGAGAATGATAAAGGAGAATTAGATCCACAAGAGGAAGCAAGCTTAAGAGTTTAGGGAAGGTGGAGGATAAAGGAGCGGAGCAATATAAAAAGGAATCCAGGATAGGGAGATGGATGAGGGGATTATAAAGCTGATGCAATAGGATTTCAAAGAGTCAGATTGGTGGAAGATGGGTTTTGGAGATCCCTAGGACTAGGATTGTGGATCTCGAAAGATGAGGCTTGGTGGATTGATTTGGATTGGTGGATCCCTAAGACTAGGATTATGGATACCTAAAGCTAAAGGTGAGGAGTGATTCAAAGAGATACTGATGCATAAGCTGGGGTAGGAGAGATGGATGCTAGATATGGATGGGGGATAATGGAGATGAAGGAAAACCATTGAAGCTTTTTGAGCGGGGGGATACTTCAAAGAGAAGTACCACCATGTAGTTGAGCACTAGATTTGCTATAGGACTATTGGTTAATTGCCAAGGTTACCAAGAACATCAAGGCATTTTTCACCAACCATCCAGAGGACTGACAGACTGACTCAAAACAAACACGCAAGGATTGCCCCAGCATCACACATGAATCTTGAAAGAATCAGTGTGGAAATGACACTAGGTAACCCACAAGAAGAAAAGAAAACAAGCAAAAGACATGATCAAGACTTTACGCACTGATTGCCCCATTTGTAGTATACCATGATATGGAAGATCATGGCAACCTTGAGGAGGGAACAAGGAGATTGCTTGGAAAAGATATTTCAAGACCCAACAGGGAAGAGTCCAAATCAAAAGAAAGCGAAAATCCAAAAGAGAACCATTTTCCAACAAGATGGGTAGGACGAGGTACTAACGGACCAAGATTAGACATGAGGAAAGCTATATCCTACAAGGACCTATTGGAGAGCACCTAAGCTAGTGGATTTGAATGAGTGATGTGTCTGCCAAGCTGAACTAAGAACGATAACACTTTGGGGACAGGAAATCTAGCTAAAGGATGCATTGGAATAGCTAACCAAGATGTGCGATGGGTGCAAGATGCTGATCAAGGATGAACTGACATGAACACTAGATAGATACAATGGTACTAAGCTAAAGAGGATGTACAAGCTGACAAATCAAGATATTTACAAGCTGAAGCTGACCAAGATAGTTACAAGCAGGCAAAAGCTCAAGATGATAGGATAGCGGGATGGTTCGATGTTGTGCAAGATGCAAAAGCTAAGGATGAGTTGATAGCATAAGATATGGATTTGGCAGGATGCATCCAATGATGATGAGAGATTTTGTGACCAAGGATAGCTAGAGGAGCAAGATGAGATGGCTAGATAGGATGGTAGATAGCTAGGATTATGATGGATATAAAGAGATAACATTAGGTTTGCATGAGGATAGCCTAGAGCTAGATACCAATGACAAGGGAGGATGGACAAGACAAGATCTCCAAGGAATATAGTGCCCCCAATCAGAAGATAACATGTAGAAGGAGGTCTTATGATGGATGTGATAGGATTGAAGCTGGGATGGAAAAAGCTGAAGGGGCTAGGGAGATGGATGATAGCTGGGATGGTTGGCTGAAGCTGTAGGAGATAAGAGGATGGTGTGAGATGGAAGATGGAGGGTGGAGGAAAGGTGGATAGATTGGAAGATGGAGTTGGATGTCCAGAGATGACCAAAAGCATGAGGGTGATAGGCTAAGCTGGGGATGGCGGGATTACGCATGGCGCTTGTTTGCCAAGTTTTCATCATGGTACTTGTCCAAGGCACTTGAATTGCCAAGTTTTCACCAGTGGATGCTTTATTTTTTATTTTTTATTTTTTTTGAATTTTTGACTTTAGACTTAGCTGGAATGATTTTGGCTTTCTTCAGCTATTTTTGGCTCATAGATGTTGGTAGGATGGATGAAAAAGGATTGGATTGAACAAGCAGAATGGTGGGTGGGAGTTTGACAGATAATGGATGCGAAGACATAAGGTTTGTGGGTAAATGGATGAGGAAAATGGAAAGATCATCATTGGCACACACCTTGAGAGGTGATAAAGTAGTGGGAAAGATGGTTTTGAGCGAGGTTGAGGAGAAAATGGAGGAAGAAAAAGATAAGGACTAAAAGTAGAGTTGGAAGATGGAGGATGGGAAATTTAGGATAAGAAGCATATGGACTAAAAGTGGATTGGGGGGATGAAGGATGCTTATATGGGGATTTGGATGAAGGATGGATGGATGAGGCTTTTTGAGTAGCATGAATGGATGCCAATTGAGATTTTTCTTTGAGATGCATTTCTTTTATGAGCATCTTGGGTATCCACATGATTTTTGACTCTTTTAGCTTGGGCTTTTGTGGCCTCTTGACTTTTTCTTTGATTGGGATTAAATGTTTCTTGTTTTGAACATCTATTTTAGAAGGAACATGTTGAGACTTGGATTTTTGTGGATTTTTGGATTTATGCTTCTGTATTTTGGCATCCAATATGCTTCTATTAGCCATGGGATGGGAACAAGAGCATGGAGGAGATGGAGGGATAATTGATGGAGTGATAGGGTTTAAAGGTTGGAAGGGATTCAAGGGTGAGTGCCTTTGATGATCTAGCTCATGGATTAGAGGGGATGGAAGGATAGATTGGAACATAGGATATGGATGGATATAATTTCCCGAAATGGATGGAGGGAAGGAAGGATATGGGCCCAAAATAGATGGAAATAGGGAAGGTGTAGCTCCCAAAATAGATGGAGGGGATAAAGGATTCATATTAGGTATGTAAGGACCCAAAATGGATGGAAAGGGTGTGGGATTTAGATAAGGGATATATGGACCCAAAATGGAGGGTTGGAGATAAGGAGTAGGATGAGGGCCCAAAATAGATGCGGAATAAGATGGATGGGAACTTTGGGGTGGAGATGGAAGGACTTGGGACCATGCAGGAATAGCGGGGATACCAACATCTAGAAATACATTTTCATTTCTTTTTTCAATATGATGTTCATTATTTGGAACACAAGATGTGAGTCCATTACTAGCTGAAGGAGTTGGAGCTTCAGATATGATAATTAGTTCTTTTTCAATGGATCTATCATCATGGATTATGGGAGACGTATGATCATGAAGCAGAGGAGATGGGAGGATAGGATCTTGAGTTGGGTGGGCTGAGGGAAAGGGATCTTGAGATGGAGTAAGTAAGATGGTAGGATTTAGATATGGAGGGGATGGTAAAAGTGGATCATGTAGGGGAATAAGTGGGATGGCAAGATCTATTGTTCTATCGGAGGATATTTCAACATGCTTTTGGACAAGATCTTGACAGGAATGGATGGGAGTGGATGCATGAGGTTCACTATATGGGATTTGGATAATGCTTGGAGGAGGAGAGGTGGATGGGATTATGAGCGATTTGATGGGTGGTGGGATTTTGACGCTTGTGGGAAGTGGAAGGATTTTAAGCAATTTGATGGATGGTATGGGGATGGTAGCTATGGGAGATGGAGGTGATATTATAGATGGGGAAGCTTCATCACTGACTACTTCACATGGTTGGATTAGATGACATGGCTTATCGACTGTTGGAGGCAACTTTTCTTGTATTTCCTCTAGGAGATTCCTTGGAGACTCATGTGTCAGAGGTGGAGGTGGTGGATTGATAGGAATAGCTAGTGTGATGAGGGTGGAAGATTGGAAGCTTGGTTGATTGGCTGATGGAGGAGAAGCTGGGATATTAGATGGCATGACTAGATAGTTTGGAATAACTCTTGGATTTTGGGGGATGGTTGGTGGAAGGCCTCTAAGACTCTCAAGATACCCGTCATAGTCAACAAGATTTTCATCATCATTGGAATAGGATGTAGCGGGAGAAAGGACAATACAACCAAACACATCATGATAGGTTTGGGATTTCATGTTTTAATGATGAGTCGAATGGGGATGGGGTCTTGCATATGGATGAACACGAAAGCTCATGGTTGGATTTTGGATTAAGCACAGATTTTGGATTGGCTAATGAAGGATTTCCTAGGGAGAGTCAAAGTTGTATGACATACCTAAGGAGGATTGGCTGGAGATTTTTGGCTTTCCTGTGGATGGAAGACTTCAAGGGCATGCTGTCAAAAAGTGAGAGTTTTGCTTTCCTATGTGCTAGATTGGTGGAGATTGTGTCAACTTAAGGATAGACTAATGATCCTATGGGCATGACACGAGATTGACCACTTGTGGATCCCAACCTTTAGTTCAAGGTGATGAGGGATAACAAGTGACAAAGCTAGATTACCCTAGACAAAGCTCTGTCAAAGGGATAACCTTGGTGAGGCTAGTGGATTGGTTAGATTGATTGGATAGCAAATTCTAGCAGAATGACAACAACTCTCTAAAGGCTTGGGTGTGATTTTGGATTGGGTTGCTAGCTTGCTGGGGGGGATGATTTGGAGAGACTTTGGATTTGGAATTTTTCTAAAGCAAGGAACTAGATAGATTCGATTGCAGCGGGGGAGCTTGGATGATTTTTTGATGAGGCAGTGACTACACTAAGTATGCCTTGAGCTGGGAGATTTCTGCTTTTTATTTTTGGGATTTTGATCGAAGTTGGAAAACATTCATTCAAAAGCTATGAACAAAGAAGCAGACAAAATTTTGGAGCAAGCATGTCAAACACACCAACATCCTAGGAAGCTTTCTACAAGGATGAAATTTATTATAGCTAGGGAGTCCTCGATATATGCAAGGTACGTGAGGCCCAAATCCATAGATGAAACCAAAATGATGTCACATAGCCAAGAGGAGCGGTAACCCACTTCTCCTCTTTCACTTCTCAATGGTATAAAGTTCCTTGAGGCTTAGCCCGAGTGACAAAATCTTGATTCCAAGAGAGGTGTCTTTGAATTCACCTTCCAATTTTCATACTCTGCAAAAACGCTGGAGTTGAGGTCATCCCAAGGGGTGATGAAATCCCCAAGCAGGCCTCCTAAAAAGTGTAAAACAAGACCACATACATGATCTTGGGCTTTAAAAGACACACATTTATTCTAATTGATGATTTAGATTTTTTAAGCTATGATTAAAGACTCTTGTGATTATGGCATACAATGTTCACTCCAATTTGACAGCATCGTCAGCATAATGAAAGTCGAGAGATCATCAAAATAAGAAATGCGAGCGTCATTGAAAATGCGTCCAAACCATGCAATGTTCATTGATTGTTAGGCATTCAAGATTGAGTGTGAGTTTGTTTTAAGCCCAAAACAAAGATGTGTGAAACTCGATTGCCAAGCGCGCGCCTGGAGGCCCTCCATGTTAAGATTTGCCCACTTTTTATGCCCAAATGAAGTGTGAGCAAGATTAATGCGCATTCAAGGAATTTTCTAACTTAGAAAAACCACTAAAGACCCAAGTGAGTGGAGTTTGATCTTTGTGGAGCAATTAACACCCTCTTAGGTAGACCCGTCCTCATAGATGGTGCTTAGATTGCAACCAATGGTTAAATTGATGGGTGATTAAAGAGGGTGAGTCCAACTACAAACTTACTCAAAGTGTCTTTATTAGTTTTTATAACTTAGAAGATTTCAAAAATGTGGATTCTTTTTATGCCCCAAAAGATGATTATTTGATCTATGGAATTCAAGATTGGATTTGTTGTTTTAATCATGCATTCATAAAAAAAAAAAACTTGATTTTAATCCATGGAACTCAAGAGTGATTTTAGCAACATGCATTCAAAGAAAAGTGATTAAACATTCAATTTTTTTCCTTTGAGCATTCAAGATTGAGATTTTGTGTGTTGTTTTAAGAACTTTGAAGTTCTTTCTTTTAACCTTAGATCGTTCAAGATTGTTTTGGACTCAAAAGTGATAATGACTCTTTGGACTTTGGTTTTCATTCAAGATTTTGTGTTCTAGTTTACATATTTTAAGCCCAAAAATGATATTCCTTAATTTTTTTGATGCATGAAAAACCTAAGAAACATTCAAGATTTTGCAATAATACATTTGTTTGGAACAAATAACAAAGCTTTTAGGACAATTTTTGGCAACCATTTAGGACTCTTAGTTTTCACGAGATTTTTAAAAGAACTTTAAAATATTTGCAAATGAGTTTCATTTTATCCTTGATTGATGCTTTAAGTTTGATTTAGATTTTAGTGTGCACTTAGTCTTGATTTTGAACCTTTTGAAATGGAAACTTGAAGTTCTTTTTAAATTTCCAAAAAGGAAGTGTTCCTAACTTTGCATGAATGCATCTAAAACCTTGATGTTGCAAGGATGCAAATGATTGGATTGGTTTAGTTTCACTTGTTAAAAGATTTTTTCTTTTTTGCAAATTTTTAATTTTTTAATGGATTTAAGTATGATTTGGAGGTTCATTTTAAGCACTAAAAAGAAGTGTGTATGATTTTACTTCCTTAAAAAAATGGCCAAGATCTCCCACGAGAAGAAGAAGAAGAAGTAGATGGAATAAGAAGAATATAGACAAGAAGAGGAAGAAGAATTCCAAGTGCTTTGTCCACATATAAGCTTGAAAAATCTGCAAATACTATGAGATAGAATATGAGTTCCTTTGTCTTTTTCATGCTCATGTGGACCTACAAAACCAATTTATACAATCCTACCAATCACAAAAACAAACAAAATTAGCCAAGATTATCAAATGACATACAAAACTTGACTAAAAAAGCTAATGAAGATAACCCATGCGGAGTCCCACTGGGCATGCCAAAATGTATATGAGCAATGTTAGTATGCTAATAGAAACCAAATTTAAATAAAGCTTCTACAAACTAAAAAAAATTCATAAACTTCAAGATAGACTAAGATGAGCTCTCAATTGAGAATATGAGCCATTAATGGACTCTCTCAATAAGAAGCTCTCTTGTTCAGTGGCTTTGTCTAAATAGATAGGATGTATGCTCAAGCTTATGCTTCAAAAAGGGCTTCAAATGGAGTTGGAATTTGGGTGTGAATGTATGGTTTTGATGTAAAATGGCTTCTTAAAATGGCATTATGACTTTACTTTATGGATTGTGTTATATTGCAAAGGGGAAGGATCCAATTTATAGGCAAGAGGCTTGAGGGATTGAGGGCTAAGATGCAAGGATGGGAAAAAGCTCATGGAGGGCTCAGATTGCATGAGAGGAGAGCACATGGATTGTGCTTTCTTATAGCCAATCAAGGAGTGACACATGTCACATGGTGAGACGATGGAGGAAAGGGGAATGATGAGTCAACAAAGGAGGCTCAAGGGATAAAATCTTCATAAAGACCCTCATAATGACTTGTAAGAGCAATAAAAGGGCTTGGAAGAGTCATTTATGGCCTAGTGGGCTTCATAAAGTTTTATGGTTGAGATATTTTGAGGGAGATGAGAGATATTTCGAATTGGGCTTGATTATGAGGGTTTTAAGCTTTCTTAGGCTTGTGCAAATGATTAGAGGATGGATTAGGATGGTTTAGGATTAGCTTAGGGATACGAAAATGAATGGCATTTAATGAGGGTGGGTGAAGGAGGAGATATTTGTTAACTTTGGCTTGGGTTAGTAAGTTTTAACCCATGTTTAGGGAATGTGACAAGGTTAGGAGGGGATTAGGATTAGGTTTAAAGACATCTTCTAGAAGAGTCTAGAGTTTGGATGAGGATAAAGACTTTCTAGAATAGTCTAGAATTTCCTAGGATGAGGATGAAGACTTTCTAAAAGAGTCTAGAACTTCTTAGGATGAGGATAAATTAGATTTTTAGGAAATAAATAAAGTTTTATTTATTTCAAGGGTTTGGGTTGAGGAGATATTTATTAAAACTTTTTTAATAAACATGAGGATTAATATTTAATCTTAATTAAATATTTTGAATTGGGATTAGGGGTAGGAAATGATGGGAGTAGCCTTTAATTAAAATTAAAGAAGGATTAGAAGATTTTGGAAGAGATTAGTGGTCTTAAGGAAATTGGCCAAGTTTTGGGCAAAAAATAAATTTTTTATTTATTTTGGGTTTTTTGGTCAATTTATTAATTAAATAATTAATAAATAAGGCAATAATGTTTAAATAAGGTTTAAACATTTTTGGGAGGGATTCCCTAATTAAATATTTTTAATTAAGAAAAAGGGATTTAATGGCATAAAAATAAATAAATTAATAAATTAATAAATGATGATGTCATCAGGAATTTTTCAGAAAATAAAAATACTTTATTTTCTAAAGGTTTTTAGGTGTCTACAGTCATATATTGAATATTTCCAATAGCGTCCATCAGGATGACCTACAATCCAAGAATAGAAAGCAAATACACCAAGTGTAAAAAACAAAAAATAAGCAATAGGAATGTCTCACCAACCTCTCCACATGTCAAACCCAAATCACTCCAACATTCTCAAACCATCTTGTCAACCCCCATATAGGTAAAACACAAGAGAATAAGTGTCACACTAACATAAGATCCTCCCGCAAGGAATTTTCTATGTGCTAGGAAAGTCCATCTAGCCATAAAGTCAACACTTCAAGGCAAGGAAAAAACCACTCTACCTCATCAATAGGTA
Source organism: Cupressus sempervirens (assembly GCA_028749045.1). Taxonomy (NCBI): domain Eukaryota; kingdom Viridiplantae; phylum Streptophyta; class Pinopsida; order Cupressales; family Cupressaceae; genus Cupressus; species Cupressus sempervirens. The sequence continues at coordinate 738,015,736 of CM053783.1, read as the reverse complement.
TCTGACTAGTCATGCACCTACCAAAGGACCATAAAACAAGGTCAAAACACTACACACTTCCAACTAGATATGGAATTATGGGGAATAACCATCCCAAATTCCCAAGAATGCTATCATGTCACACATGATCATTGTTGAATCCATGTAAAATCACCCTTTCAACAAAGAGGCTGATTATTTACTAGAACAACATGCACTCCAAAGGATACTCACCACTACTGACCACCAAGCATACTAGTGCTTAGTCTTAAGGATACTAAAAGCTCAACTATCACTGGGAACTCAAGTTACATAACCCAACTAGATAAGATATCACCTTTACATAAGGTTGGAAGGAGTTTCATTAGTGGAAAAAATCATGTAGTATCCTAATACCAACCCATCATATAGTAATATTTGTATAATGATACTATACCCCTCCTGCAACATGTTGGGAATACCACACCCCACCTACAAGTAAACTCAATCTCCATCCTCATGTGAATTGTCAATGAGAAACTTGAATGAGATAGTCCTCTTGAATATATAAGATTAGAGAGGAAGAACTATAGAGTATTAGGATTGAGAGGGAGTCTCTTTCAACCTCTATACTAAATCAGCCCAGATGCATTAGGGAAACTCACAATTCCACCAACCATCAAAATATTCATCCAACACTAATTGAGCTAGTGGAATAACTACATTAGACTACTTCCTCAAGAGAGGCAAGGATATGGAGATCCTCACAAGAAAAATTCAACATCAACAAGGGGGATCTAGACTCACCAAAAGACTAAGTCACTCTCCAATGACAAGGTAGTATTAACTTCAAGCAAGGAACACTCACAGCCTACACTTCTTCTTAGAATGGTGGGATGGTATTATATAGAACACACAAACCATAGTACGAATATCAACAAGTACCTAGTAGATTACAAAGGCTTGTTAACTCCTCCCTTAAGATAAACATGAAGTGTTAAACTTCTCCAACAACCATAAATCTGATATGTCATGATTGAATCAACCTCTACTCGATAAAGGGTAGTTGGAATATAAATTTACATCTTCTAAAGTATGAAAGAGTGCATTTTGTTCCACTAGAAATATTTTGCATTAGCGCACTCTAAGGTGAGGTTTCTCACCAAACTAAGCAAGATAATGCAAAGAACTAGACTAGAAAATCCATGACCACTTGTTTCTTACGTAAAATTTCAAAACAACACAAAAAGTACCTTCACGTCAAAGGCCATAACTTTTGTAGACACCTAAATCCTTTAGAAAATAAAGTATTTTTATTTTCTAAAAAAATTCCTAATGACATCATCATTTATTAATTAATTATTTATTTAATTAATTAATTTATTTTTATACCATTAAATCCCTTTATCTTAATTAAAAATATTTAATTAAGGAATCCCTCCCAAATTCCTTATTTATTAATTATTTAATTAATAAATTGACCAAAAAACTCAAAAAAAAAAGAAAAAAAAAGCCCAAAATGTGGCCAATTTCCTTAAGACCACTAACCTCTTCAAAAATCTTCTAATCCTTCTTTAATTTTGATTAAAGGCTAATCCCATCATTTCCTACCCCTAATCGCAACTCAAAATATTTAATTAAGATTAAATATTAATCCTCATATTTATTTAAAAAGTTTTAATAAGTATCTCCTCAACCCAAACCCTTGAAATAAATAAAACTTTATTTATTTCCTAAAAATCTAATTTATCCTCATCCTAAGAAGTTCTAGACTCTTCTAGAAAGTCTTCATCCTCATCTTAGGAAGTTCTAGACTATTCTAGAAAGTCTTTATCCTCATCCAAAGTCTAGACTCTTCTAGAAGATGTCTTTAAACCTAATCCTAATCCCCTCCTAACCTTGTCACATTTCCTAAAAATGGGTTAAAACTTACTAACCCAAAACAAAGTTAACAAATATCTCCTCCTTCACCCACCCTCATTAAATGCCATCCACTTGCCTATACCTAAGCTAATCCTAAACCATCCCAATCCATCCTCTAATCATTTGCACAATCCTAAGAAAGCTTAAAACCTTCCTAATCAAGCCTAAGTCAAAATTCCTCTCATCTCCCTCAAAATATCCCAACCATAAAAGTTTATGAAGCCCACTAGGCCATAAATGACTCTTCCAAGCCCTTTCATTACTCTTACAAGCCATTATGAGGGTCTTTATAAAAATTTTATCCCTTGAGCCTCTTTTGTTGACTCATCCTTCCCCTTTCCTCCATCTTCTCACCTTTTGAGATGTGTCACTCCCTGATTGGCTGTAAGGAAGCACAATCCATGTGCTCTCCTCTCATGTAATCGAAGCCCTCCATGAGCTTTTAACCATCCTTGCATCTTAGCCCTCAATCCCTCAAGCCTCTTGCCTATGAATTAGATCATTCCCCTTTGCAGAAGAACACAATCCATGAAGTAAATTCATAATGCCATTTTAAGAAGCCATTTTACATCAAAACCATACACTCACACCCAAATTTCAACTCCATTTGAAGCCCTTTTTGAAGCATAAGATTGAGCATACATCCTATCTATTTAGACAAAGCCACTCAACAAGAGAGCTCCTCATTGAGAGATCCCATTAATGGCTCATATTCTGAATTGAGAGCTCATCTTAGTCTATCTTGAAGTTTATGAATTGTTTTTAGTTTGTAGAAGCTTTATTTAAATTTGGTTTCTATTAACATACTAACATTGCTCATATACATTTTGGTACACCCGGTGGGACCCCGCATGGGTCATCTTCATTAGCTTTTTTAATCAAGTTTTGTATGTCATTTGCTAATTTTAGCTAATTTTTCTTATTTTTGTGATTGGTAGGATTGTATAAATTAGTTTTGTAGGTCCACATGAGCATGAAGAAGACAAAGGAACTCATAGTGTTTGCAGATTTTTCAAGCTTATAGGTGGACAAAGCACTTGGAATTTTTCTTCCTCTTCTTGTCTATATTGTTCTTATTCTATCTACTTCTTCTTCTTCTTCTTCTTGTGGGCGATCTTGGCCCATTTTTTTTTAAAGAAGCAAAATCATACACACTTCTTTTTAGTGCTTAAAATGAACCCCCAAATCATACTTAAATCCATTAAAAACTAAAAATTTGCAAAAAAATAAATAAATCTTTTAATAAGTGAAACTAAACCAATCCAATCATTTGCATCCTTGCAACATCAAGGTTTTAGATACATTCATGCAAAGTTAGAAACACTTCATTTTTTGGAATTTAAAAAGAATTTCAAGTTTCCATTTCAAAAGGTTCAAAATCAACACTAAGTGCACACTAAAATCTAAATCAAACTCAAAGCATCAATCAAGGATAAAATGAACCTCATTTACAAATATTTTAAAGTTCTTTTAAAAATCTCATGAAAACTAAGAGTCCTAAATGGTTTCCAAAATTGTCCTAAAAGCTTTGTTATTTGTTCCAAACAAATTTCTTGTTGCAAAATCTTGAATGTTTCTTAGGTTTTTCATGCATCAAAACAATCTAGGAATATCATTTTTGGGCTTAACACATGCAAACTAGGACACAAAATCTTGAATGAAAACCAAAGTCCAAAGAGTCATTTTCACTTTTGAGTCCAAAACAATCTTGAATGATCTAAGGTTAAAACAAAGCACTTCAAAGTTCTTAAAACAACACACAAAATCTCAATCTTGAATGCTCAAAGGAAAAAACTTGAATGTTTAATCACTTGTCTTTGAATGCATGTTGCTAAAATCACTCTTGAGTGCCATGGATTAAAATCAAGTTTTTTTTTTTTTATGAATGCATGATTAAAACAACAAATCCAATCTTGAATGCAAAAGGTCAATTAATCATTACAATATCTAACACTTCATCTTTTGGGGCATAAAAAGAATCTACATTTTAGAAACTTTATAAGTTATAAAAACAAATAAAGACACTTTCAGTGAATTTGTAGTTGGACTCAACCTCTTTAACCACCCATCATTCTAACCATTGGTTGTAATATCAACACCATATATGGGGATGGATCTACTTATGAAGGTGTTAAGTGCTCCACAAAAATCAAATTCTACTCACTTGAGTTTTTATTGGTTTTTCTAAGATAGAAAATTTCTTGAATGCACATTAGTCTCACTAACACTTCATTTGGGCATAAAAATTGAACAAATATTGAGGTGGAGGGCCTCTAGGTGTGTGTTTGAAACTGAGTTTTACACATCTTTATTTTAGGCTTAAAAAAAACTCACACTCAATCTTGAATGCCTTAAAGAAAAATCAATCGATACTTGAAGTGGAGGGCCTCCGGGCACACGAGTTTACTTTTGTTGACCCTAAATCTTCTTGGTGTATTCATTCTTCGATCAATTTTACTTTTGTTAATGCTTCAAGTTGGAATTGAACATTTGCATCCTAAGCATGTGTGTTTGCAAGGTCTAGATCAGAAAAACTTAAGCGTTAGTTGGAAAAGAATTCTATCTTTTAGCCCAAGATCATCCAAGTCTTCTCTCCCCTTGTCATCTTTCAAGGCCATCTTGGGTGCATAAGATTAGGATCCAAAATCTTGTTTAAATTTTAAGAGCCCCACTTGGGGCTTTCATCACCCCTTGAGATGACCTCAAATCCAGCATTTTGGTGGAGTATAAAGATTGGGAAGTGAATTCAAAGACACCTCTCTTGGGAACAAGATTTTGTCACTCAGGCTAAGCCTCAAGGAACTTTATACCCTTGAGAAGTGAAAGAGGAGAAGTGGGTTACCACTCCTCTCGGCTCTGTGACATCTTTTTTTTTTCATCTATGGATTTGGGCCTCACATACCTTGGGTATATCGAGGACTCCCTAGCTAAAACAACTATCAGCCTTACAGACAACCATCTAGGGTGTTAATGTGTTTGAAGTGACTGATTGAAACATTTGTAAAACATACACACTCCTTGGCACAAGCATCACATTCTAAGAATCAAAAACTTCTATCTGGTTGTTCCTATCTATTGCTTGATTTTTTACTTGTTGAATGAATATTTGCCAAACTTGGTCAATCCTAGCTTAGGGCATACTTAGCATAGTCATTGCTTGTTCTAGAAGGTGAACGAGTTGAAGAAAAACAACCAAAATCTCTCTAAGCCAAGCAGATTCGGGAATTTATGTTAGAACAACCCAAACCCAAACATAAGTTTCACAAAGCCAAACTCAAGCCATCTCAGGCATACCAAGAAATTGCAACTAAGAAAAAGGAAGTAACACCAAGCTCTTGAATTGACAAACTCCGCAAAGCAGAAGAAAAAGCTGCCGACGAAGCCCTTCAAGATGCCTGGTTAGATCACACTATCAAATTTACCAAGCATCCAGGAGTTAACCCTGCTTATGCCTTACTAACTAGGCATGATTTCTATGATTAGGCCCCCTTGTTCCTCCACATCTTATTGCATAAGCTCCACTTTAGAGTCATCCTTGTAGGTAAGCCAGCCACCCTTAGTCATCCCATTAAGAATTTTAGCTCACCCACCTCATTTAGATCTTTTCCTTAGAACAAAACCAATCCCCTCAAACCTAGCTAGCATCCCAAAAGCCTAAACTTCACATCCAAGCCTTCAAAATTGTTGTCACCTTGCCAAAGTCTGCCATTCCTACCATCTTGAAAATCCACCAATCTCACCAAGATTATCCCTTTGATAGAGCTTTGTCTAGGGTAATCTAGCTTTGTCACTTTTTATCCCTCATCACCTTGAGGTAAAGGTTGGGATCCACAAGTGGTCAATCTCATGCTTTTCCTAAAGGATCATCAGTCTATCCTTAAGTTGACACAATCACCACCAAGCTTACACATAGGAAAGCATACCTTTCATGATTTGGTGACATATATTTGAAGTTAGAATCCCCAACCCAATCCTCCTTAGGTTTGTGGGTAAAAGAATAGATCTGTGTCACCGTTTGTGATACAAAAACCTGTTTTGGTTAAATCACATTTCTCTAGCAAAACTCATTTTTTTTCAAAAACTAAAAATACCCTTTTATAGATCTCAAATTCAATATCATCATTATATAAATTTTTGAGTGTTTTCATTAGTTATAATATGTTATAATATCAAAATATTATAAGTTGATATTTCAACACTTCAGAAGATGCTCTCTCAAAAAATTAAAAAAAAATAGCAAATCATACCAAAAAAAAAAAAAAAAATTATATTTATCACTGGAGGAGAGAAACGTCTTCACGAATATGTAATTTTTTTTCAAGAAGGTATAGATTTGATAAGGAAGTTTTGACGAGAGGAAAAAACTGTTGGATTCTGACAAGGTCGAACTTGAGTACTTATAACAAAGAAAATATACATCGAAAATAATTTTTTTTTTTTTTTCACTAGCTATACATGTAATCTATAAAATATTTTCAAATTAGAACAAAAAGAGATGATTTTCACATACTTGTTTAACGGGAACTACATCCTATATTTTTTACAGTTAAAAAAGGGACTTCAAAATAAAATAAAATGAATAAATTCTTAGTCAAAAAAATTATAAAAATTATAGGCATAAAATTCATACAATTCTACACATTTCATTAGTTTACATCATCTTCATATTTTAAACACAAATACCATTTTTTTTCATTAATGTTGAACTGTCACATTTTGATATCACATTTCTTTATAAAAGATGACACAGGTTTGCGCTTTTACCATTGTCATATAGCTTTGTCTCAACCTAGGAAATCGTTTGTATAGAAAAGTCTTCCCCCTTTGCATCCATCAGCATTGTTGCATCTCATCCTTAGGAACATTTTCATGCCACCCATCACTCACTTAGCCAAGAAGAAGAAAGAAACAATGGAGCCCTATTATTTGGATCAAACAGCATCACTCCCCTTGAGTAATCAACCATCCTTCAACCCAGAGAACACTATACCATCACCTACTAACATTGAAGCTTTAATGAACCAATCGAGAAATGTAGTATTGGTGAACGCCATTATAGACAAGAACAAAGAAACAATCATGCCTAACTTTTGAAGGGACAATATAGGAGCCTTCAACTTTGGAAGACCTCCTCCCTTATCAGATCCATCCCACCCATTTTTTGGACAACTACCACACCCAATAGGCTCTTATGATTCAAATTATCCTCAATATGTGCCAAAAGAAGAGCCTCAAGCCAATCCTTTTGATCCAACAGACCCAAATATACCATCCTACACCCAAGTTGAAATCTCCATTCTGCAAGCAAATCCAGCCACCACCACTCTATCCTTGGTTCATACCTCACCACTCCAAACTATCTTTCCCCAAAACACCTCACCATTAACTCCCTTCACTATTACTACTACTGCTCTCCAATCCAACCTTCCAAATCCACCCATCTCCCAAATCAGTGCTAGCATCTTTGGCCAACCTCATCAATATACAACAAAGATGCCACCCATGGGGCCAAGTAATCAACCTTTCATCACCCCCATCTTGTTTACCTCAGGTCAAAACATAATTCCATCATTTCCACTAGGTCCTTGGAGCTTAGTCCCATCAACCACAAATCCACAAGCTACTACCAATGTTCTACCAAACTCTCAAGTGACCAAAGCTCCTGCCACCACTCTACCAAGCTTTCAAATCCAACCACCAAGCTATAAAACCCCATCAGTTCCATTCCCAAGCTTTCAATTTCCACCACCTCCACCACCAACTAATCCATTACCTCCTATTACTAACTATTTTTCTATGCCACTTCTAGGAGGAAATCCACCACCACCAACCACCACCAATTACTTGGCCTCCTTTTCCATGATACCCTCCCAAATGGGGGCACAACCCACGTATATTGGTCAAACTTCTCAAATCCCAAGTCAAGTTCCACAAGCTCCCTGATCCTTTCTCCAAGCTTCACAACCATCTTATACCTTTCCTCCACAAAGAAATCCATTTATCCCACAACCAGCCTATGTCCCTCAATCCCTATCCCAAATCCCATATCAACAGCAAGCCTTGCAACACATGCAGCAATATGTGCCTCCTCCACCTCAGCAACCCATCATCCACCATTCAATTTCCCAAGCCATATATAATCCCTACTAGCCCATACCTCAAAGCCATGCATGTTCCATTGCCCCATCTAGCACATACCTACCTCAAGGCACTCTTACATTGGGTGCACCCAAGCCATCACCCATTAATTTAGAATGGGAAGCCATGAAGATAGCTTCGAAGAACATCCTGGAGGGAAATGATCCAAAAACCTTCAAGTTTGAGAATGTGTTTCCTTACCCATTTGACAGAGCCATTAGCATGACACCATTTCCCAAACACTTTGAGATACCCAAGTTTGACAAATTCAGAGGAAACGGAGACCTTGTCACACATATCAAAGAATTTTACATGCACTGCCAAGAAGTGGCATACAGTGACATCTTCCTCTTGCGTCTCTTTCCCAAAAGCTTGGCTAGACTAGCTCTTGAATGGTTTTATAGAATCCCATATGGAAAAATTAAAAACTTTGCTGAATTGTCTGAGGCATTTGTAGCCCAATATGCCCATCTTGTTGAAACAGAGTTCTCAGTAGTTGATCTTGTCCACACTAAGCAAAAAGGTGGAGAAAGCCTTCCCGAATATGTGCAAAGATGGAAAATGCTTACCACCCACAGATCTTGCACCTTGCCAGAATGACATTTGGTGAAAATGTTTATTGATAATGCCCATCCCAACTTGGCTCACCACATGATCATGAACTGTTTGCATACCTACAAAGATATCAAAGAAAAAGGAATGATCCTTGAGCAAGGACTCATTAAAGATTGTGTGGTCAAGATTTACAAGGAAGCCAACCAAAATCAATCACATTCCAATGACAAGTCTAGGTATTGGAACAAAAACAAGCACATTGCAACAAACAACGTCACTGACACCAGACATGTGAATATTGTTGGTCCTTCCCAAAATTAGTCCAACCCACCTTATCAACCAAACTATCAACAAACTATCAACTACCAACACCAAAATTACAAAAGCCATCAAGGCCATAATCCAAGACCCAACTTTCAAGGGTCCATCAATCAAGCTAATGCCATCAATGTAGCTGCAGGACTAAAGCCCAAGTTCCAACTTGCACCTAGAAATTATACACCCCTTGGTGAGCCATTGGATGTCATTTTTGAGAAATTGACTAAGGAAAATCTCATCAAATTTCCTCCTACCCAGCAAATTGACCTAGGCCAATCCAAAGTTGCATGGTACAAAGACAATGAGTACTGAAAATTTCATAGAGTAAAAGGTCACACCACCCTTAGATGCATGAAACTAAAAGATTATGTGGAGGACCTCATTGATCAGAAAGAAATCATCGTTCATGCACAAACCTCTCCCAATGCAGGCTTACATATCTATCAATATGCTTTTCCTCCTCACAGCAACCAAAATCTTGGAAAAGCACCTATCCAAACCAACAACAACAATACCAACAACCTCCAACCAAACCAATAGCATGGGAAGAAAAATAAGCACACTTCATCCTATATAGATTATGGTAGCCTCATAGGTTGTATATCTAAGAAAGAGCCTTCTGTCAATGTTATCAATATCCAAGGACCAAATAATGAGTGTGTAGTCACGACTCAAAGAGCATGATTTAACATCGCAAGCCCACCAGTTTCACCAGCACCATCAGCACCATCAAAAAGCCAATACAATATCTTGGAACACCTGGGGAACATGCCAGCCCAAATCTCCATTTTAGACCTTCTCCACACTAGTCCTGTGTACAAAAACATCCTTGACAGTGCTCTCATAGAATCTCATGTCCCTTCAGATATCAATGCTACTAATTTTCATAATCTCATTAGACACATATCCTCCTCATCTGCCCTATCATTCAAACCCACCGACATACCTGTGGTTGAGCCAGATCACACCCTTCCACTCCACATAGCCATTATGGTATCCAATTTTGTTGTAAAAAGAGTAATGATAGATAATGGATCAACCTTGAATATTTGCACCCTAAAATTCATAAAACAAGCTAGGTATACTGAGGCAGATATCATCAGTGAGGTTATCACCATCAAAGCTTATGAAAACTTGGAAAGAACCACAAAAGGAACTATTTTGCTGCCAATCAAGGTTGGGCCAGTCATCCAAGAAACACTCTGCCAGGTTATTGATCTAAACCTACCATTTAACATCCTCCTCAGTCGCCCATGGATTCATGCCATGAAATCCATTCCATCCACTTACCATTAGTGCGTCAAATTTCTACATTAGGGCACTGAGGTAACCAACCATGCCGATCCAGAACCCTTTGCTTACTACAATGCAGTTGAAGCTTCATATGCAAACCATTACCTTGGAATTGATATCGGCATAGCCATTGCTAGCTCATCCCACACTTGTAATGACCCAAAAACCATCCTTGCCTCCACCCTATATACCATGAAGATCAATAACAAAGGCAATGGAGAGTATAGTCTGTCAGATGCATTTGCTGTTAGGGCACTCCCACTTGATCCACACGCCCATGGATGATCGACATATCACAAAGCTAAGGAGATTCCACCTCCTTGATACAAACAGTTTGGCCCAACAACCTTTGTATCCTTGAAAAACCCTTTTCATGAGGAGCTCACTCTAGATATCAACAATTGGTTACATAAGGATGCACCTCCAAGAAATCAAGCATGCCTTGATCACTTCAACCAGAAGTATACCCAAGAACATAAGCTCATCATTGTCAAATGGAACTATCAAGGTGGTGGTCTAGGACTAGAAGAAAGAGGCATGCATTGCCCCATTGATGCACACAAGTGGGAATCAATGTTAGGTCTTGGCTTTGGCATACCCACAACTGGGGGCACCAATGAGAACAATCACACTTTTTCAAACATTCACTGTGACCTTTTCGAAATTGAAGACATTCCTGAGGAAGTTGAAAAGAGAGCCTACAACGATATCCCAGACCAAATCTTCCTCGAAGACTCTATTCTCCAAGAACTACCCATCCATTTCATTGACCTACCACTCACCCATCCACATCTCATAGATTGAGACCAACCAAGCGTCATACACATTGATGAGTTCACATCAGAGGAAGTGCTTCTGAGCTTCATGGGAGCCAAAACTCCTCACAAGAAAACAAAGCCAAATTTTGCCTATATCTATAAGGTAGATCCCAAGGGGTATTTTGGAGAAAATCCCCAACCTAGTTCTGATACACCCAAAATTGGAACTAAGGTGAATCTAGGACTAGTTAAGGCAGCGAAGAGAACCCCTCAGCAAGAAAATCCAGAGTCACAAGCAGAACATGAGGATTTAGCATTGCCTCCTCAAGTGAATCGATGAGAGGTGTCTTCTATTCTAATTGAGGATACTAGAAAAGTCAACATCAGTTCTTCAGAGATCCCCAGACTTGATCACATTGCTGCATCCATATCACAAGACCAAGCTGACCTCTTCTTTGAGGTCTCAAGAGAGAACATTGGCTAATTTGCATGGTCATATTAGGACATGCCAGGACTGGATTCAAAGCTTGTAGTTCATCATCTTGCAGTTGATCCGAAGATCAAGCCCGTCAGACAAAAGCTTAAAAAAATGCACCCCAAGGTGGCATTACTGGTCAAAGTTAAATTAGAAAGAATTTTAGTTGCTAAGGTTATCTAACCTATCAACTACTTAGAGTGGATCTCCAACATGGTCCCCATCACTAAGCCTTCTGGTGACATCAGAACCTACACTGATTTTAGAGATCTTAACAAAGCTTGTCCAAAAGATGATTTTCCCTTGCCCAACATAGATATGATTGTAGATCTTACAGTTGGACATGTAATTTTATCCCTCATGGATGGATTTTCTAGGTATAATCAAATCAAGATTGCAGAAGAGGATTAGCATAAGATAGCATTCACTACCCCTTGGGGAACCTTTTGTTACAACATGATGCCTTTTGGCCTAAAGAATGCTGGGGCTACCTATCAAAGAGCTCTGACAACCATTTTTCATGATCTCATTCATAGCATTTTGGAGGATTATGTGGATGATATCTTGTTAAAATCTCATACCTTCATGGATCATCTTACTGACCTAGAGAAATTCTTTGATAGGTTAGCCAAATATCATCTCATGTTGAATCCCAAGAAATGTGTCTTTGGGGTCACATCCGGCAAGCTTCTAGGCTTTATAGTTTCTAAATGAGGTATAGAGATTGACCCCAAAAAGGTCAAAGCTATTGTAGACATGCCTACTCCCCAGACATTGTGATAGCTTTGCACTCTTCAAGGAAAGCTTCAATCCATTTGGTGCTTCATTTCCTAGCTTGCAGATAAGTGTACGTCATTTGCACACTTACTGAAGAAGGATGAAAACTTCAAGTGGGACCCTTTATGTCATCATAGCTTCGATCATCTCAAGTAGTATCTCATCAATCCCCCTATCTTGGTTCCACCAATTCTTGGTCGTCCCTTTATCTTGTACATATCAGCAATGCCTACTTCTCTAGGGGCACTTCTAGCATAGCTCGATGACCACGGTAGAGAAAGAGCCATCTACTGCATCAGTAGAACCCTGGTCGATTATGAACTCAATTATACTCCTATAGAAAAATCTTGTTTAGTAGTTGTTTTCTCAACTCAAAAGCTTCGCCACTACATGCTAAGTCATACGATCCAACTAGTCTCCAAAATTGACCCTCTCAAGTATATTCTCTCCAGAACAGCACTTACAGGCCATTTGGCCAAATGGGTTATTCTCCTTAGCAAATTTGACATATAGTATGCGGACAGAAAGGAAATCAAAAGGAAAGCTATAATAGATCACCTAGCTGATGCACCTCTAGTAGATACATATCATTTGATCACAAAATTTCCAGATGAGGATATTTGTCTAATTGAAGAACAACCCCCATGGAAACTTTATTTTGATGGCTCATATACATCTCATGGATTAGGGGCAGGAATATTGTTGGTCACACCTCAAGGAGATTACATTCCAAAAGCCTTCAAGCTACAATTCCATACCACCAATAATATAGTTGAATATGAGGCTCTCATAGCAAGATTAAAGATAGCTACAGAATGGAACATCACTAAGTTATAAATCTTTGGCAATTCTTAGCTCATCATCAAGAAAACCCTAAATGAATATCAAACCAAAGATGAAAAGCTATTACCACACAAAGAGCTACTTGATCAACTAACCCAACATTTTACAAAGCTTCAGTTTACACAAGTGCCTCAAATGCAAAACAAAGTAGCAGATGCTATGGCTACAATCAGCTCGCTCTTAGAAATTCCCCAAGTGGCTACATAGTATGAGTGTTTAGTCAAGCAGCTCCTCACACCTGCCTATGTGAATGAGGATTCAAACTGTGTTTGTATCTTGGTTGGTCCCCAATCCCCTTGGTACCATGAGATTCATGCTTACCTTAATGATGGTATCATAACCCCTCACCTGACACGTACCCAATGCTAGAACCTCATCTAAAAATCATCTTGCTATGTTATCATAGCCAATACCCTATATCTTCGAGGTTATCATGGTACTCTCTCTCAATGTTTAGATGAAAATGAGGTCACAATGGCATTAAAAGAAGTACACTCTAGACCTTGCGGTGCCCACACGAGTGGTATTGTCCTCATGTGAAAAATCCTTAGAGCAGGCTACTATTGGCCTACCATTGAATAAGACTCCTGTGACTTTGTCAAAAAGTGTCTCCCATGTCAGCAACATGCAAATCTTGTGCACGCTCTAGCACAGGATCCACAGCCTATTGCACCACCTTGGCCTTTCGCTTGTTGGGGCCTTGATCTAGATGGAACTATTACACCTCTCTCATCTAATGGACATAAATAGATAATAACAGCTACAGACTATTTCACTAAATGGGTGGAAGCAGTCCCCCTAGTCTTAGCTATAGGAGTTTAGGTCTCCAAGTTCATCTTGTACCACATTGTTTGCCGCTTCGGCATCCCATCCACCATCTTCACCGACCATAGAGGTAACTTTGAAAATCTCAACATGGAAGAATTATGCACTTCCCTCCACATCCATCACCACTTTTCTAGCGCATATTTCCCACAAGGTAATAGCCAGGCAGAGGCAACTAACAAAACCCTCCTCAAAATCTTAAAGAAAGTTGCCAATGATTCTGGCCGCAATTGGCACCTACAAATAAATCTAGCCCTATGGGCCTATCGAACTTCCTTCCGTGCATCCACAAGCACAACTCCATACTCCTTAGGCTATGGTGTTGAAGAAGTACTACCCATAGAGGTTGAACTTTCCTCCTTGTACATATCTTTGCAAGGGCAAATATCAGATGAAGAATACAAAGTAGCTTGGCTCACCTAGGTAGATCTCTTAGATGAGAAACAACAACAAGCCTATGATCATATCATAGTCTATCAAACTCATCTCAAAAGGAATTTCAACAAGAAGGTGCTTCCATGACACTTTCAGCTAGGTGACATGATCCTCAAAGAAAATATGAAAGTCCAAGCTGATAAAAAAAAAAAGGGAAAGTTTGAACCTACCTGGCTTGGTCCTTATGTTGTCACTGCCTCCTTTGGCTCTGGAGCCTGTCAGCTATCTACACCAAAAGAAGAACTCTTGAATGATCCTACTAACATCATTCATCTCAAGAAGTTCTATGCTTGAAGATCCTTGGTATACCTAGCTTTTAAAAAATACAAAAAAATAGTAAAGAGAAATAAGCATCCAATGGTGAAAACTTGGCAATTCAAGCGCCTTGGATAGGTAGCTTGGTGAAAACCTAGTAATTTAGACACCTTGTGTACTAAGACTAATCCATTATCTATCACTATCCTATCCCTCATCAATCCATTCACAATCTAATAAAACACCTGCTTGTTCCCTTGGTGTTTCGACCAAATATCCAAAATCTAATGAAGCTTGTAAATACCTCCTGTACAGCTTGTAAATCTTGTATGTCCGCTTGTAAATCTTGTACCCCAACTTGTAAATCTTGTATCATCCCTTGTATCATAGCTTGTGTATCCAAATCTTGTCCAAAGCTTGTACCATATTCCAGCTTGTATTATATGCCAAATTTTGTATCCTAGCTTGAATCTTATCACATGCACACAAAGAATCCCATTTTTCTTAAGCTTTTCGCAAACCATCTACCTATCTACCTATCAACTATTGCAGACATCCCACACTTCACAAACATTTCACTCTCATAAAAACCAAAACATGAACAACCTTGTACATTTGTAACATATCTTGGTCCGTCAGCTTGTACATCCTCTTTAGCTTAGTACCATTGTATCTATCCAGCTTTCGTGTTAGTTCCTCCTTGATCAACATCTTGCACACATCGCACAACCCTTAGTTAGCTATTCCAATGCATCCTTTAGCTAGATCTCATGTCACCAAAGTGTTATCCTTCTTAGTTCAACTTGCCAAACACATCACTCATCTAGATCCATCATCTTAGGTGCTCTCTGATAGATCCTTGTAGGATATAGCTTTCCTCATGTCTGATCTTGGTCCATTAGTATCTTGTCCCACCCATCTCATTGGAAAATGATTCTCTTTTAGATTTTCACTTTCTTTTGATTTGGAATCTTCCCTTTTGGGTCTTGAAGTATCTTTTCCAAACAATATTTTTGTTCCCTCCCCAAGGTTGCCATGATCTTTCATATCATGGTATATTGTGAATGGGGCAATCTAAGCATAAGGTCTTGATCAAGTCTTTTGTTTATTTTTCTTTTCTACTTGTGGGTTACCTAGTGTTGGTTCCATGTTGCTTCTTCTAAGATTCATGTGTGATGCTGGGGAAATCCTTGCGTGTTTGTTTTGAGTCAATCTGTCAGTCCTTTGGATAGTTGGTGAAAAGGCCTTGATGTTCTTGGTAACCTTGGCAATTAACCAATAGTCCTATAGCAAATCTAGTTCTCAACTACATGGTGGTACTTCTCTTTGAAGTATCCCCCTACTTGGAAAAGCTTCAATGGTTTCCCTTCATCTCCATTATCCCCCATCCATATCTAGCATCTATCTCTCCTACCCCAGTGTATGCATCAGTATCTCTTTGAATCAATTTGCACTTTTAGCTTTAGGGATCCACAATCCTAGTCTTAGGGATCCACCAATCCAATCAATCCACCAAGCCTCATCTATCGAGCTCCACAATCCTAGTCCTAGGGATCTCCGAAACCCATCTTTTGCCAATCTAACTCTTTGAAATCCTATTGCATTGGCTTTATCATCCCATCATCCATCTCCCTATCCTCGATTCCTTCTTATAGCGCTCCACTCCTTCATCCTCTGCAATCCCTGAGATCTTAAGCTTGCTTCCTCTTGTGCCTCTGATTCTCCCTTTATCATTCTCCCGTAGTGAGAGTTTGAGCTAACTAAACCTCTTCTCTTAAGACAATCTGAGTCTCCTTGCTCATCTTAGATTCTTATACTTTTCACGAAGCCATTGAGCCTCACTTTCTCTCCCCGCTGCCTTCTTGAGGGGGCATCTCATAGTCCATTCTCTCCTCTTCTGCTCTAGCCTTGGGCATCTTACTGTCTTATCTTTAATGCCATGCTACTTGCGACATCACATCAAAGATGGGCAAAATGTAGACACCTAAATCCTTTCGAAAATAAAGTATTTTTACTTTTTGAAAAAATTCTTGATGACATCATCATCTATTAATTAATCTATTTATTTATTTATTTTTATGCCATTAAATCCCTTTATCTTAATTAAAAATATTTAATTAAGGAATCCCTCCCAAAAATGTTTAAATCTTATTTAAACATTATTTCCTTATTTATTAATTATTTAATTAATAAATTGACCAAAAAACTCAAAATAAATAAAAAATTTATTTTTTACCCAAAACTTGGCCAATTTCCTTAAGACCACTAACCTCTTCCAAAATCTTCTAATCCTTCTTTAATTTTGATTAAAGGCTAATCTCATCATTTCCTACCCCTAATCCCAACTCAAAATATTTAATTAAGATTAAATTTTAATCCTCATGTTTATTAAAAAAATTTTAATAAATATCTCCTCAACCCAAACCCTTGAAATAAATAAAACTTTATTTATTTCCTAAAAATCTAATTTATTCTCATCCTAAGAAGTTCTAGACTCTTCGAGAAAGTCTTCATCCTCATCTTAGGAAGTTCTAGACTGTTCTAGAAAGTTGTTATCCTCATCCAAAGCCTAGATTCTTCTAGAAGATGTCTTTAAACCTAATCCTAATCCCCTCCTAACCTTATCACATTCCCAAAAAATGGGTTAAGACTTACTAACCTAAGCCAAAGTTAACAAATATCTCCTCCTTCACCCACCCTCATTAAATGCCATCCACTTGCCTATCCCTAAGCTAATCCTAAACCATCCTAATCCATCCTCTAATTGTTTGCACAATCCTAAGCAAGCATAAAACCTTCCTAATCAAGCCCAAGTTGAAATTCCTATCATCTCCCTCAAAATATCCAAACCATAAAAGTTTATGAAGCCCACTAGGCCATAAATGACTCTTCCAAGCCCTTTCATTTCTCTTACAAGCCATTATGAGGGTCTTTATGAAGATTTTATCCCTTGAGCCTCCTTTGTTGACTCATCCTTCCCCTTTTCTCCATCCTCTCAGCTTGTGACATGTGTTACTCCCTGATTGGCCGTAAGGAAGCACAATCCATGTGCTCTCCTCTCATGCAATCTGAGCCCTCCATGAGCTTTTCCCCATCCTTGCATCTTAACCCTCAATCACTCAAGCCTCTTGCCTATAAATTGGATCCTTTCCCTTTGCAAAAGAACACAATTCATGAAGTAAAGTCATAATGCCATTTTAAGAAGCCATTTTACATCAAAACCATACACTCACACCCAAATTCCAACTCCATTTGAAGCCTTTTTGAAGCATAAACTTGAGCATACATCCTATCTATTTAGACAAAGCCACTCAACAAGAGAGCTTCTCATTGAGAGAGCCCATTAATGGCTCATATTCTCAATTGAGAGCTCATCTTAGTCTATATTGAAGTTTATGAATTTTGTTTAGTTTGTAGAAGCTTTATTTAAATTTGGTTTCTATTAGCATACTAACATTGCTCATATACAACTTTCACATCCAGACTCTAATTAACTCAGTTCAAAAAGTGACAAAAAGATTTCAAGAAGGCCTACAAAATGAAGGAGATTAGAGACTCCCAAGACCTAAGAGTTTTAATTACCACTCAAGATAAAACATTATAAGATTTAACTCAAACCATCTTGGTTACCAAGACAATCAATTGGAAAAATATCCAAAACAACACATGAGCACACACGCCAGAATCAACTTAAGAAATAAAATGAGAGGTAATTCACACATTGAAACCAATATTACTCCTCTTTCATAATTCCATTATTTAATCATAACACAATAATTAATGCACAATGAAACTGAAAGGTTTTCAAAGAAAGGGTTCAAGAGCCACTTACCATAAAACAAGTACATATTCCTCAATTTTTATTTCAAGAATAAAATTACATTTAATCATCATTTAAAGATATATAATTACATTAAAAAATTTACATTTATGAAAAACACACTAGTATGTTCTCTATGATATTATCCCTTGTATGTACTACCAAAGGTTCTAGTTGAATGTGATAGAGTCACAACACACAACTAGGCAACAGTAAAACACATTCAGCATAGTCATCATGAACCAAAAAAAAAAAGCCAAAATGGGGGAATTGTCAACTCAAATAGTAAATCAGAAAAGAGCTCATTTCAAGAATTATTCAAGTGTGAAACAACCACAATGAGAGAGATGAAGAAAATTTCATGACTATTCCAAGAAAGGAAAATATTGTAAACCATTGCTAGCCCAAAAACAAGAGGAAAGTACCTCTAGCCAAATAAAATAAGACATCAATCAAATCACATTACATTTGATGACTAGGCATAGCCACATAAGAGGGATAAATCATCAGACAATGCTAAGGAATACATCATCCTAGTAGCATTATAGAACACAATCACACACACCAAGCAGTATATTATCAATAACCTCTTACATATGGAAACTACATTAATTTCCTTAATTATTTTCCATGCAATTCAACATTTAGATTTCCATCAATTTTAATAAAATTTCCATAAGCTTATGAAGAAATTAGATTGTGGACTTAAGTCAATTAACTTAAAGGATCTAATGCAAAACATACTCCTTTGCAATGATTCACAATTATCATTTCTCAATGAAAGGAAACATTTCATTACTATCTCAACACAACACAAAATCACAAATAAGATTCACTTATTTACTTAAAAATAGGAGAAAATAGAGAAATAGCACAACTTACTCCATAAGAAGAAACAAAAGGAGGCGCTCAAAGCCAACACATTGGACACCAATTAGTGACTGCATGCAATAGGGTCACACACACAACTAACGAAATAAGGCACACTGATTCTATCTAAAAAACAAGGAAAGACTCACGTCCTTCTCCTCACATTTCTCTATTTGCATCTACTGGGCAAGCAAGTCCATCACAATTAGATACCAAACCAACAAGTCTCATGAGCTCTTCCCAAGACACTTGCACTCTCACAATGCAACATCAACCATATGGGCAACATATACATAGATATCACAATGTTAGAACATGGGCTCTAATACCAAATACAATGCCTCACCTAGAGATCCTTTTAACAAGGATTTAGTTCAAGCCAAGAAAGCTTGAGAGAATTAGGCAGCATACAAATTGAGGTAAAAACCTCAGAAAACCCAATGTTGATGAAAATCAATGAAAATAAAACCCATTCACCCAACAGATGACTAAGCCACAAAAATCAAATAAAAATTAAATTCAAACACGGTATGCAAGAAATGCCAGCAAAACAGTGTGAAACTCCAAACCCTCATTCCAAAAATTTGGGAAATACTCATACCCATCGAACTAGGTAGAGCCAACATATAGAAATAGAGGGGAACACTAGTTCTCAACCTTAAAATAGGAGATCCCTACCTTGTAGCTAAAAGGATAAAATGGAAATCTGACCCATAAAATAAAAATCTAACAAAAGTAGCCAAAAATTGTGGCAATACAAGGTCTCCTGCAGCTAGATCTAATGAGACTAATTTAATGATGATCCCATGACCATAGCTCCCACAACAACCATAATAGTAATTCCTCATGAATATATTAGGGGTTTTACTCTTAAACTTTCTAATTCAAAAGTGAGAAGTAAGGAATTAAATTTCTTTTTGGATACTTATTCACTTTTCGAGTGAATAATGGATTAGGGAACATAACCAGGAGAACTAGTTAACTCCTATATGAATCCAAATGAAATAGACTATTCCAAATAATTGGAAGTTTTCTATGAAACCACTACCAAAACATAAAATTAATTAAAGTAAAGCCTAAAAAACCTTAACCGAAAAATCACAAAAAGACTTAGCAACTTTGCAACAATGCAAAACTCTAAATGCATAGACACATTCACTAGTCTAATCACATAATACAAATGAGTCTAGATTTATCAAATCATTGAAAGGCTTAACTAAATAGTTAAATAAGATACATCAACCATACATCAACAACATTGGTAAAATATGAACATCTAAATCACTAACTCCATGTGTCATTGCTAGGGACATAAATCTTGCACACTAAAACACATGGTCAAGTGCAATCACATCTAATAACATAGCCAAAAAAATAAATGCATTAAATAACCTAATTTATCTATTTATTTAATAATACTAAAATAATCTATTTACATCACTCACTTTTGAGTTAAAGATCAAAAAACAAGAATGAAGCAACCATAGCATTAAATCTACGTCTAACATAATCAGAGATATATCCAAATGTTTGATAACCCAATATCATCATAAAACATACTATCATCTCATATATATATTATCAACTAAAAATCATAGTAATCTAACATGGTTAATTCATTTTTAATTATTTAAGCATTTATTAATAGTTGTTTCAGCAACAATAAAAGGCACTTAAAACACATAAGTGAACACAGTCATATACATGACTAACCACTGGAATAGGAATCTAGTCTAGTGTAGTAGGATAATAATTCATAGTGCAATCTTTCTAGACATCTTAGGGTAATTATAGAACAACATTGTGGTACCACATCAATCCTAGTAATCACTAGTACAAACCTCAATGAAACCATATAACACATCATAATCTCATAAATCAACCATAAGCATAATAAAGCAACTAAAACAGTAAGATAAATCAAATCACCTCAAGGGTGTAGACCACTCATGATCCTAATCATGATCACTCATCAAGAAAAGTCATCAAGGTTGCATCCATCAGAATGAGTTATAGAAATCAAATGGGGGAGGCACTACAGTCAGATACAAGAGTTTCTATATTCTAAAAATACCATAGTAGAAAATTAATAATTATATATTTATTTAGAATAAAAAGACATGTCACATCTGGGCATGAGTCTACTTCTTAAATCTAGAATCTTATTAAAAAATATTATCATTTGATTTTGATTAAGGTAGTCAGACACGTGTCTACTTCTTATTTTTTTCATAATCTTTTTTTTACTATTGTATTAAAATAAAAAAAAATTACCAATTGATTTTTTTCTAGATAAATCCTAGTAGTTTAGAAACTAAATTCAATTTCCTAGAGATTCTTTTGTCTGAAATTTTTGATATAAAGTCCATATCAAGTTGAAAATTGCACGTCAAGTTGACATAACCCTATGTTGTTAATTTTCCATTCCCACTTAAGGCCATAGTTTGGTTGACCATGATCCTGCACATGCCTAAGGAATCTTCAATATTGTCATGAACAATTCCATATTTTTAATTCCAAAAGAAGCCACTAGAAAAAAATTCTAATAAAGTATTCTTTTTCATTTCTACAATGTAAACATATTATTATTTACAAGAAATGTTGATATTAAACTAATTGTTGTCATTTTCAAGATGATTTTATTCATCTACATGGTACTCTTGAAAGTAATGATGACTTAATTCATCGGGATTGTATTTTTAGAAGTTCAATATTTCTATTTTTTTAAAATAAATTACTTTGCAAGAATTTTTTCTTATGTTAACAAATGTCAATATTATGCTACTACCTAAATAAATTATTTCACAACAAGTTTCTAAAAAAATAAATAATTAAGAATTTTTTGCTATAGTATTTTTGGAATAAAAAGCTTTAACATCTGACCTCCTTAACTAATTCAAAAATTTACAAAATTAAACTTTTCTTTTATTTTCCTTATAGTAGAAGAAGTATATAATGTAATGCCTCTTTTGGATAATTTTTTTTTTATATTGTTTGAAAGTTATATCTATTTTTCAATCAATGTGTCAATCAACATGTTATGTGTAACTTCATTATAAAATAAATAATAATTTCTTACTAAACTCGTAATTTGATAGACATTACATCTATGGAAAGATAAGATCATTCTTGATAAACCCTTCTCAATTCATCAAGTTTAGGTTAAAAACAACTCATTAGAAACATGTTTGAAGTAAAAACACACAAGAATAGGCCAAAAATATGGTTTTGAGATATTTGAAGTTGACCATGTAGGGTTGGTATCCAAAGAAACACTAGGTATTATAAAGGTATTAATATTTTGGGTCAGAATAGATTTTGAAAACATTTGAGGCATTTTGAAAAAACTACATATTTTTTACATCACCACTTTTTGAGAGACCATGATCCTGCACATAACCTTAATTGTCATATCTATTTTAGAATTTCATGTTTGATGAGATTCTAGATCCATAATAAAATTTAGTTGTAAGGGATTTTAAGTCCCTTCACAACTTGCTTTAACTATAATAATAAAAATGTCAATATTATTAGTCCCTCATATAATAAGTTTTCTCTAAGGACACATTTGATAGGAAAGATTCATGTAACATTAATGGGCATATCAATACTCATCAATTTGAAATTTTAAAATGACTATAACTTCATGGTTGCATGCATCATACAAATAACATTAGCAAGGAATTTGTAAAGGATTTTGATAGTTATAGATAAGGTTCTATTTTATTCTACCAAAATCCTTAGAAATTTAATACCTCTCTATTTCTAATTCCTTATATTTTTGGACCCTATACTCTGTAGGACTTAATTCTTTGATGAGGTTTAAGCTACTAATAGTAGGGTAAATGCTACATGGAATATTTTCTCACCTTTTTCTTTCTAATTAAAACATCTTAAATTGACATAAGATCTTCAATGAACATGAGGACTTCTCATCCAGCTTAATTTTATATATTATTTATAGTTACTTTCATGAATTCCATTATATTAGCTAATATTTTTTAGCCTTTCTTACTTTCATGGTCAATTGCACTATGATATTTTTTCTTCATAAAATTCAAGCCATTCAAATTGAATTTTGTGAAATTTAAACTATTGGATTTATTTCTTTTCCTTTCACCACAAACATCTTCCAAGAAAAAAACATTCTACTTGTTTATTCTAGACTACTTGTGTTACCTTATACACCATTCAAGAATTCAGTGAATAAATATAATAATTTCACAATAAATAATAGATTTGGTATATAAAAATGTTTTCAAAAGTTATGATATGTAAGAATAAGGGACATATAATTCATATGTTAAAATGGTTGAAAGAAATTAAGTTCTAAAATAACTTCTAGAAATTTAATGTTTGAGTAGAAAAAATTAACAACTTGTGAGGTGTCTAAAACTTTAGAAATGACCAAAATTAGCTTGCATGCATTTGAAACCTTTTTCATTATAAAACATTTCCTCCTTTATAATTTCTTTGGTATCTACATATATTTACAATAATACCTACACAATTGTATGATTCATTTTTTTGAAATGGACATTCTATTCTCTATGACTCATTCAACGATATGTTGTGTTGGCTCCAAATTTGATAGTTTTGAAAATAACCAAGAAACCAGACCAATGCATCTAAGCTAGAAAATTCCTATGATAGATACACTTGAATACAATCTTGGGTCAACTGTAAGGCATAACTCCTTCTTTACTTTAGGCTTTGCAAGACCTCCGTAGGTTAACCTTGAGGTTCTAATATATGGTGCCAATGCAATTAAACATATAATCTGAACCTATTAAAAGTAGAAGCAACCCTTTTGTCTTCTAATACTTATGCAATAACATAGGAACAAAATAGCTACAAATCATAACCTATGAACTCATAAGCTAAGAGAGGGCTAATTCCTTTTCAACCCACTACAAAACATGAAAAATTGAATTGATTAGTGGAAATGCCCTTCATCTTAGCTCGTATCTGATTTAGTGATTACTGCATTATCCATTGCAACATAGAGTCATCACCAGTAGGATGACCTAACTTGATTGCATTACAATTAATTTTATCAACTGAAATCCCCAAATTCCATTCTTATGAAATATCCCCTCCATACACCCAAAAAACTATCAGAACATTGAAGCATTTACCTAATTCTTTGAATCAAAAGCAACAATAGATCTGATACACAACTCATCCAAGATGTCTTAAGTCAAATGAACCTTATTCATTTAATCTCAAAGTCAATAGCATATAAAGAATTAGGAGACAAATTAAGAAAACCTAGATAATTCATGTAAATCCCCTTTTATATTCATCCTTGGAAAGATTGAATACATAAACTAGTAACAAAACATGAAACTCAAAATACTTTGACATGATCTAGCATTAATTTCCAATATCTTAGAAAAACAATACATGAAATGAAATGAAGATCTGCACAAGAGTGGATGTGTGGCATTTACTGCTAGAGCTCAACTCAATAGACAAGAAGTAAAACAAACAAGAACCTTGGTTTCACAGTAAAAACTAGAACCCTACTAGTATCAAAGAGAAAACTGCCAACAAAAACAATCAGAAAGAAAGAGAATGATATAGGCAAAATAACTTCTTGGATTTGCTCTGTAATTGACATGTGTTCACTTGGAAAACCTGCTCAACAAGTTAAAGACACCTCTCTAATCTCTCTCTACAACTCCATATCAAATCCCCATTATTTTGGCCTCCTAAAAGAATAAAGTGATTCAAATATTTGATGGAAATCATTACTGATTTTAATGTCTAATTTGAACTCAAGGCAACAACAAAAATTAGTTAAAATGAACTCTAGAAGCCAAGAAAACCATTTAGAATCAGTTTAGGCTTCAACAAACTTCAATGTTTGTACCCCAACTAATTTTGGTGCTCCATGATGAATTCAGCCCATTTTGCTAAGAATTTTGATTTTATATTCTTTTAAATCTTCTCCAATCAACCATTTCCAATTGTCAATTCCCTATTGATCATATTTCTCAATGGGTCCCACACCATTTTAGACATTTGAAATACTTCTTACTTCTCCTTAAGCATACCACCGTGGACCTCTAAATTTTCCCTTATACTCTTATGGGAAGCTTCAATTTTTGTAGCAATGTAACCCTCCAAATTTCTCTTCATGCTCTTGTGCTGGTCATAGCATCATGAGCCTTCAAAAATTGCCTTCCAACCATATGAGAAGAAGCCCATCATAGCATCATAGAACCTCAATTTTTTCTTTATGCCCATACACTGATTGACTTTTCGTAATGTCAAGGCATCCAAATTTTCCTCTCGCAATCACCCAATGGCCTACCACATGGAAGGTTGAAATCCATTTGACTGCACATGATAACTAGCTAAAGCGGCCCCTCCATGGGTTTGGTTTCTTTTAAGACACATTGCGCTAGAGTGTTTCAGCATTTAAAATAGTGATAAATCTCCTTCATCCCCAATGTGGGATAAACATCACTCAATATGTTTGAAAAGTTTCACCTTATGTGTGAAGCTTTGCTACCTTTGAGTGTGGCCTTTAGTATGTTGTGAACTTTGTAGATGGACGTTCCTTCAATTTGCAAGAAAAATATGGAGCTAGGTAGATTTCTCCCACATGCTATAGACTATAGACTCCCCTTTGGCTTTGGGCATGGACCTCTTTCAAAAAGATGGCATCTCCTATTTCATTTTAGATGTGGAGCTCCCTTTCCTCCTGCATGGACACCATTTGATGATATGAATGCCTCCTCAAAACATGGAGCTCTTTGGGATGCATTGACTCCCCTTACTTGGTCAACGTTCACTTTTCAATTGTAGAAATTGTGGGCATATTTCTCTATTTCTAGCCCCTATGATTTCTTGTTCCCCTATACTGGTGGTTGTCTTTGGTCGCAAAAAACCTTCAAACATGTTGTGCCTTTGTATATATTAAGCGAGTTGCCCCTTGCTTATAAGCCACCCTTTTTCCTAATGTGGACTTCTGCTTAGATGTGCATGCTTTGAGTTTATGTTGTGGCTTTGCTTGGCATCTTCTAGCATTCCTCCATACATTGGATCCTTCCTTGGTGTAGATGCTCCATTGCTTGCTTTCGCTATGGATCTCAATACCCATTGAGGATGCCCTACTTCATTGGGTGTTATGGAAATCTTCCCCTTGTAACATGAGGCTCCTTTGTATGCTATGGCCTCCTCTTTGCATAGAGTTCATAATATGAAAGATTCAAAGCCATCCTTTATAGGTTACACATTTTTAGAATGAAAAATGATGCCTTTGAAAAGGTATGCAACATTTGTACAATGACATCATATAGCCTTGTTCTCTTTTGCATGGACTATTGTGTGTTCCCTCTTACTATTGTTCTTCTTAGGTGTCAAAACACTCATTATGATTGTATTTGCAATTTTAGTGATTGACCTTGATTATGTGGTAAGGAAAAACAAAACCTTTTGTAGCATGAACATGTGGATCATGGTTGAAACTAATGATAGAAGAGTGTTGAGTTAAAAAAGTAGCTATGGAGACATCTCACCAATCTCCTGAATAGAAAACCAAACTACTTCCCATGCCACATTGTTCACCATGTGCATGCATTCATATATCCATATAATCTCAAAAGACAATATATACACAACAAAAAATTAAAATTATCAAGATGATTATGATTCCCCTCTCAAATTTTTTAATTTACACACAACCTCAATCATATTAATCTGGTATAATTAGTCAGGCCTCAAAGTGGGTCTGGCTAAAAAAAAAATTCATTTCCAAATAACTGAACTATAAAAATAACTCATTCACCCTTTAGCATTGATGTTGAAACAAATTTGACCACTGAAAGTGAATTTAAAGCTCATTTTACATCTTTTTGCAAACTATCAATTTTGTGTCAAGAAGTCCTTCTACTAGCCTTAAAAACTGACCAAAATAGCTAATCGAGCTCTAAATATTGGCACATTTAATCTTTGTTCTACATACTCCTACCCTATCAAATCTCGTCTTGTGAAAAATTCTTAGTCAAAAGATATTGACTAACAAAGATGCCCTCTTAGAATTGACTATAAGGAAACATGTTGGAAAACAATAAATTGTGTTTGGATTTGGCTTTGAAAACTAGGTAAACTGACACTTGGGGAAATGAAACTGAGTTGTTGGTTCACTATCATGAGGAAAGTATAAATCTACAATTTGGGCTCATGAAAAATAATAGGATGCATTTGTCAAGTGGTCAAAGTGGGCTACTCAAATTTGTAGAGTGGAAACTCTTAACAAAAAACCATTTTTTGCAAATGGAATTGACTTGGGAAAGCATGCAGATGGATTCATTACAGCTTGGAAATTGGCACACTTAAAGAATTTTTGGAGTAGAATGTAGGGGAGAAAATCATTTGATCTCACCTATCATAGATTTGGACTTATGACATCATGAACAAGGGTACCAACCAATTTTCATTTCATGACACCAGTGAAACTTTATTAATTGTGTTTGGAATCATGTTTAAAAACTGATCAAACAAATTTGTTAATAGCTCAAATCTAGAGCATAGAAAGTATCTAACCCCTAGAATATGATGTGATAGGAATTTTTTAATTTGGGTCAACTGGTCAAAAGTTAAGTAAAATATGGCCTTCCAAAATTTTGCACAATTTCAAATGCATGAAAACAGTAAACTACCAACTTTGAGGGGTTTGAAACCTAATCAAACAAATTTGAAATGACTTGAAACTTGGAACATAGGTTCTTTGATATGGATATTAAATATCCCAAAATAGGCCCATCATAGAAAAATTTTGGGTTAAAGATACAAAGGAAAACTGGGCTTCTTGTTGCTATTTGACACTAGAGCAAAAATTCAAATCTAGAAATTGCTCAAAATAGGACTTCACGAAATGGCTCACAATGTCAATTTATCAATACGAAACACATGAATATGTCAATTAAAAGGTGTTAAACAACTGAAACACCACCTAATATTTGAAATGACAACCAGTTACATATGCACGATGAGCATTCTTACGGGACTAAAGTGATTGAAATTCAGAATAAACAATCAAAATGGGAATGCAGTTTTGAGTGCCATGAGTGGCTCTATTTGAAGATGCATGTCCCTTGTGTGCATGGAAAGGATTCAGATCTCTAGATGAAGTAGACCATACACCTAACTTCTCTCGAACAACTTTATTGAAAATAGGGAAACAACTAGTCGTACTATGTACAAACAATGGCCCTAGGCCACCAAAAAGTTTCAAAACTCCTTACCTCTATCATACACTTGATTTTACTTATCATCTTCTTGAGGTAAATTGAAACTTTCATTTACATCAGTTTCACCACATACATCAGATCTTCTCATCAATAGATTAGGTGAAACAAAATCATTCTCATAGTGCATAAAAAAACTTGAATTACTTTCTTCATCATGCTCATTATGAAAATATGAATTAGCTTGATCAGAACAACTGACATCAAACTAAAACTGATCATCAATAACTAACTCATGGACACCATCAATAAAAAACACAAACATTTTTTTTACTCTACTCCATTCAACAAGTTACATGAATCAAATTGTAACTCACTTTGTACATCTGGATATGAAGGGAATATAAAATCTGACTTCTTATTTGTGACATCAATACTCCATAAATTAGATGAAATATTCACTACAATTTCCTCACATTCCAACAAATGATTAGATACTAAATCACAAGAATCATCACGAAATTGCATGTTCAAAATATGTTAATCCATATCAATGTTTTCTTCAAATAACTCATTGGAGTAAACCATTTCATTACTATTACTTTCCTCATCATATGAGAAATCTAAATGTATCTCAGCCTCATGAAAATAAGAAGAAAATACACCAACAACAAACCTTATTTCTATATCTTTCTTCTCAAAATAGAATTCGTCATGTGTATTGATATATGAATTACCATCATATACACCTCTAAAACTTGACAGAGCATATCTTGAAACTATATCTTCTTCAACATCAAATCTAGGGGAATGACTTCATCACATGAAAATGTAAAAGGTGGAAAAGCACAAGCATCCTTGGATAGATTAGCATACCTTTCAAAATCATGAGCCAACAAATCTGAAATCTCATCAACACTTAACAAAACTTCATTACTAGTTTCTTTTCCTTAGCTTTGATTGTTATCTAGATAGCTTGACACATTTACAATAGCATACTCCTTAGTAATATATTCTGAAAAATCTGAATTCTGATTATCACATCCATCTTCCTCTTTAGACAATACCTTAAATCTTAGCATATTCAAATTCATCACTAGAAGAAAAACTCCTACTACTATTATACTTTTCCTCTTCTTTACAATCATCATCATAGCATGGTAAATCCACATAATGTCTCTCATCAAATTGTTGATTACTATCCTCTGATTTATAAAACTAAGACTCTTCATCTTCAATATCATTTTCAATGGATTCATTACATTTGTTAACATTATATTCACTAGCATTCAAAGCATTTTCAATCTCCATGAAAAAATCTTGGATTTCAAAAATCTTATCTAACCTTGACTTTGTTGACCAATGAATTGAATGTGGCATAAAAACTTCTGAGTACCATTGTCCATGAATACTTCTTAGGTCTGAAGGACTCATCAAGATTCATAACTATTGATTTAAAATTCATGTAATTTTGAAATCCATTAAGACCCTTAATATTACCAATTGCATTTCTTATGCCAATGATGATCTAATTATGAATTTCTCTTTTCAACTTAGCTATATTTGCTTGAATACTTTCAAGAGTTAATACATCACTTTCAAACCTAGACTCTGAATCCATCTTATAAACTATTAAACACCTACCCCTATTCTCTTAGTGCTGAAAACACTAGATGGAGGCAACCAATTTTATCATTCAACTTTCATGAAAAAAAAACTTGAAAGGTAGAAATACCTTTATGTGTTGCTACATTAAACCTTTGATCTACTGATTGGCACTATGTAAACATGAAATCCTTCATTCAATAGATGAAATCCTTGTAGAGTCGCTACCTCCTTGAAGAGGAAAATGAAATCACAACACCGATTCACCCTTTTGAAACCAATTACTTCAACAAATACAAATAACCACATAAACCATTAATCAAGAACTTATACTTCCTCTTTTTAAAAAAACTAGATCTAACCATAAATATTGAAAGCCTCTGATATTAAAATAAACCATGCTCTAGCATAGAGATTTAGACTAGAGTTGCCACTCACACTTAGTGAGAAAAGATTGTAAAACAATTTATCACATGTAA
Source organism: Cupressus sempervirens (assembly GCA_028749045.1). Taxonomy (NCBI): domain Eukaryota; kingdom Viridiplantae; phylum Streptophyta; class Pinopsida; order Cupressales; family Cupressaceae; genus Cupressus; species Cupressus sempervirens. The sequence continues at coordinate 737,985,209 of CM053783.1, read as the reverse complement.
ATTCTGAACCAGACTTTCAATATGGAAAAAATTGCAGATCACTAACACCTTGAAAAGAGAATGCACTTCATAATTCAATTCGTGACTCTAAACTTTTCTCAACAACAAATGCAAAAATTGAACTGACTGAAGATAGACTCATAGTTGTGATAAAACACAATTTACATCCAATCTTACAACATAATGCTATCCATGGATAAAACTTAATTGGCATGCATGATATTTTGAATAGGACTAGAAAATATATCAAAAAACTTACTACTATAACTTTTTATGCACTTCTTCTACTGTATTGAATCTCTTCTTTTTAAATTCTCAAGGTTTGTCTACCATTCAAATTCAATACAGTCCCCAACAAAGTCACCTTTTTGTTGGTGGCTTGAATGGGAAAAACCATACTAAAAATAGGACTGAGATATTCAATTAACACCAAAGATTCATGTCCTTTTAACAAAATGTATTGCCATCTTATATCCCCAGAAAAGTCGCCATTTTGTTAGTGACTTGGATGGGCAAAACCACATTGTAAATAAGACTAAAATATTCAATTAACACCAGAGGTTCTTTTCCTGTTAACAAAATGTATTGCGAACTTATCTCCCCATTAGAGTCACCATCTTGTTGGCTCTTGATTTAACAGTTTTGAAAATAACCAAGAAACTAGAAAAATGCATCTAAAGCTAGAAAATACTTGTGATGGATACAGTCAACTACAATCTTGGGCCAAATATAAGGCATAACTCCTTCACTTTAGGCTTTCCAAGACCTAGGCAAGTTAACCTTGAGGTTCTAATATATGGTACTAATGCAATTGAACATATAATTTGAACCTATTAACAATAGATGCAACCCTTTTGTCTTTTGATACTTATGCAATAACATAGGAACAAAATAGCTACAAATCATAACCTATGAACTCATAAGCTAAGAGAGGGTTAATTCCTTTTTAGCCCACTACAAAATGTGAAAAATTGAATTGATTTTGACTAAAAGATTTTTGCAATTTCCCTTCATCTCAACTTGCATCTGATTTAGTGATTAGTGCCTTATCTATTGCAACATAAAGTCATTACTAGTAGGGTGACCTAACTTGATTGCATTATAATTAAGTTTATCAACTGAAATCCCCAAATTTCATTCTTATGAAATATCCCCTCCATACACCCAAAAACCCTATGAGAATATTGAAGCATTTACCTAACTCCTTGAATCAAAAGCAATAACATATCTGATACACAACTCATCCAAGATGTCTTAAATCAAATGAATGTTATTCATTTAATCTCAAAGTCAATAACATATGAAGAATTAGGAAATGAAATAAGAAAACCCAAATAATTCATGTAAATCCCCTTTTATATTCATCCTTGGAAAAACTAAATACATAAATTGGTAACATAAAATGAAACTCAAAATACTTCATATGATCTAGCATCAATTTCCAATATCTCAAAAAAATAATACATGAAATGAAATGAAAATCAGCACAAGAGTGGGTGTGTGGCCTTTACTGCTAGAGCTCAACTCAATAGATAGGAAGTAAAACCAACATCAACCTTGGTTTCATAGTGAAAACTAGAACCCTACTAGTATCACAGAGAAAACTATGAACAACAATAATGAGAAAGAAAGAGAATGATATAGTAGAAATGAGTTCTTGGATTGTCTCACAACTGACATGTGTCCACTTGGAAAACCTCATCAATAAGTTAAAGAAACCTCTCTAATTTCTCTGTGCAATTGCATATCGGATTCCCATTATTTTGGCCTCCCACAAGCATAAAGTGATTCAAATATTTGATGGAAATCATAATTGATCTTAATGTTTGATTTGAACTCAAGGCAACAAAAAAAAATAGTTAAAATAAACTCTAGAAGACAAGAAAACCATTTAGAATCACTTTAGGCTTCAATAAACTACAATGTTTACGGGTAAAAGCACAAACCTGTGTCACCTTTTTATAAAGAAAAGTGATATCAAAATGTGACAGTTCAACATTAATGACAAAAAAAATGGTATTTGCGTTTAAAATATGAAGATGATGTAAACTGATGAAATGTGTAGAATTGTATGAATTTTATGACTATAATTTTTATAATTTTTTTGACTAAGAATTTATTCATTTTATTTTATCTGAAATCTATAAAAGGGTATTTTTAGTTTTTTTTTAAAATTGAGTTTTGATAGAGAAATGAGATTTGACCAAAACAGGTTTTTGTATCACAAACGGTGACACAGATCTATGCTTTTACCCCTACCCCCTAACTGATTTTGGTGCTCCATGATGAATTCTACCCATTTTGTTGAGAATGGCCTAAAAAATACAAATCTACTTGTAAAGAAAACCAATGAAGACATTCTCAAAAACTAACCCCATATCTAGAAAATTTATCTCCTCCCAATTCCAACGGTATGTTGCACTACATATTTTGGATAAAAATTGTGCCCCTGAGACCAATTTGAAAATTTTCTTCCCGAACTAAATCATAGCATAAAAATTCAAAAATTAAAATATCATATAGTATAAACTATATAACATCATTAAATCATTTAAATCTTTTCAATTTTGCAATCATGCATTCAGAAAAATGTTTGAACTTTGATTTTGTATTCTTTTAAATCTTCCCCAATCAACCATTTCCAAGTGTCAATCTCCTATTGTTCATATTACCCAGTGGGTGCCACACCATTTTAGACATTTGAAATACTTCAAATTTCCCCTTAAGCATACCACCATGAACCTCTAAATTTTTCCTTATGCTCTTATGGGAAGCTTCAATTTTTGTAGCACTATAACCCTCCAAATTTCACTTTATGCTCTTACACTGGTTGTAGCATCATGATCACTCAAAAATTATCTTTTGATCATAAAAAAAGAAGCCTATTCTAGCATCATAGAGCCTCAATTTTCTCTTTATGCCCATACATTGATCGACTTGTCATAATGTCAAGGTGTCCAAATTTTCATCTCGCAATCAGCCCATGGCCTGCCACATGAAAGGTAAAAATCCATTTGATTACATGTGATAACTGGCCAAAGGGGCCCGTCCATGGGTTTGGTGCACTAGTCAAAGGGCTGGGTGTCTTTTAAGACACATTGTGCTAGAGTTTTTTGGCATTTAAAATAGTGATAAATATCCTTCATCCCCAATGTGGGATAAACATAACTAGATATGTTTGAAAAATGCCACCTTCTATGTGAAGCTCTACTACCTTTGACTATGGCCTTTGTTATGCTATGAACTTTCTAGATAGACATTCCTTCAATCTATAAGAAAAACATGGAGTTGGGTGGATTTCTCCCACATGCTACAAACTGTAGACCCCCCTTTAGCTTTGGGCATGGACCTCTTTCAAAAAGGTGGCATCTCCTCTTTCATTTTAGGCATGGAGTTCCCTTTCCTCTTGCATGGAAAAAATTTGATGATATGAACACCTCCTCAAAATGTGGAGCTCTTTGGGATGCATTGAATCCCCTTCTTACTTGATCAACATTCACTTTTTTATTGCATAAATTGTGTGTGTATTTCTTTTTTTCCAACCCTTGTGATTTCTTGTTCCCTAGTGCTTATGGCTCTATTTGGCAATAGAAAAACTCCAAACATGTTGTGCCTTTGTATATATTAAGTCAGTTTCCCCTTGCTTATAAGCGATCATTTTTCCTAATGTGGGTTGCTACTCAAATGTGGGTGCTTTGAGTTTATGCTATGGCTTTGCTTGTCATCTTGCAACACTCCTCCAGACATTAGATCCTTCCTTGGTGTAGATGCTTTGTTTCTTGCTTTCCTTGTGGATCTCAATACCCACTAAGGATGCCCTACTTCAGTAGGTGTTATGGTGATCTTCCCCTTGTAACATGAGGCTCCTTTGTATGCTATGACCTCCTCTTTGGGTAGAGTTACCAATATGAAAGATTCAAAGTCATCCTTTATAGGTTAAACATTTTTAGAATGGAAACTGATGCCTTTCATAAGGTATGCAACATTTGCACAATGGCATCATTGAGCCTTGTTCTCTTTTGCACAAACTATTGTGTGTTTCCTCTTAATATTGTTCTTCTTAGGCATCAAAACACTCCTTATAACTGTATCTACAATTTTAGTGATTGACCTTGATTATGTGGTAATGAAGAATAAAACCTCATGTAGCATGAACATGTGCATCATGGTTGAAAATAATGAGAGAAGAGTACTGAGTTGGAAAAGTGGAAAAGTAGCTGTGGAGACATCTCACCAATTTCTTGAATAGAAAACCAAACTAGTTCCCATTCTAGGTTTTTCACCATGTGCATGCATTCATATATCCATCTGATCTCAAAAGACAATATAGACAACAAAAACTTAAAATTATCAATATCATTATCATTCACCTCTCAGAATTTTCAATTTCCACACAACCTCAATCATATCAATCTGGTATAATTAGTCAGCTCCCAAAGTGGGTTTGGCTAAAAAAAAAATCACTTCCAAATGACTAAATTGTAAAACTGACTCATTCACCTTTTGGCACTAATTTTGAAACAAACTCAACCACTGAAAGTGAATTTGAAGTTCATTTTACATCCTTTTGCAACCTATCAATTCTGTGTCAAGAGGTCCTTCTACTGGCCTTAAAAACTTAACAAAACACCTGATCAGGCTCTCAAAAGTGGCACATTGATTCATTATTTTTCATATTCCTACCTTGTCAAATCTTGTCTCTTGGTGAATTCTTAGTTAAAACATATCAAATAATGAAGTTGCCCTCTTAGAATTTCCTACAAGCAAACATGTTAGAAAACAATAAATTGCAATCTAATTAGACTTTGAAATTTGGATAAACTGACACTTGGGGAAATGAAAATTGGGGCATTGGTTCAATGTCATGAGTAAAGTATAAATCTAAAATTTGGGAAATAATAGGAAACATTTGGCAAGTGGCCAAAGTGGGCTACTCAAATTTGTAGATTGGAAACTCTTGACAAAAAATCATTTTTTGCAAATGGAATTGACCTGGGAAAGTGCCTAGACAGATTGGTCAAAGCTTGAAAATTGGCACACTTAAAGTATTTTTGGAGTAGAATGTAGTGGAGAAAACCATTTGATCTCACCTATTATGGATTTGGACTTATGACATCATGAATAGGGGTACTAACCAATTTGCATTTCATGACACCAGTGAAACTTTATAAATTATGTTTGGAATCCTGTTTGAAAATTGATCAAATAGATTCATCAAGAGCTCAAATTTGGAGAATAGAAAGTCTCTGACCCCTAGAATATGATGCTAAATGAATTTTTTTATTCAGTTCAATTGGTCAAAATTTATGATAATTCAAATAGGGTTTTCCAAAATTTTGCATAATTTGCAAATGCATGAAAATAATAAACTACCAACTTTGAGGGATTTGAAACCTAATCAAACAGATTCAGAATGACTTGAAGCTTGGAACAATGGTTTTTTGATATGAATATTAAATATCACCAAAGTAGTGCATCATAAAATATTTATGGGTTAAAGATATTCAAAGGCAAACCAGGCTTCCTATCACTATTTGACACTTGGGCAAAAATGCAAATTTGGAAATTGCTCAAAACAAGATTTCACGAAATGGCTTGGAATGTTAGTTTATCAATATGAAACACATTCATATGTCAAATTAAGGATGTTAAACAAATGAAACACCACCTAAGCTTTGAAATGACAACTAGTTACATATGCACAAGAAGTGTTCATAGGGGACTAAAGTGATTGAAATTTGGAATAAAAAATCAAAATGGGAATGCAATTTTGAGTGTCATCATGTTGTAGGAGAAATGATGCTAAAAATATGAAGAATTCTAGTGTGCTACATGATCCTCAGTTGATGTTTTTTTTTTGATTTGGAGGTGCAACTAGGAGAGGAAATTGCCTCATTTATGCTAGGATCATTTTATGATTATGTATTGAGGGCATTTTTCTAGTTTGTATGGGTTTAGAAATAATGTATGTAAGTGAATAATTATGTATAGAAAACATTAGTAGAGACTATGGGTTTAATATTTTAAAAGGAAAAAAAATAGTTAGTAATTGCTTGGACATTGGTATTATAATAACCACAAGTTGATGGATGAAGAAGTGAAGGAATCAGAGAGCTTGTTAAAATAATTTCATATTTTGTTGAATGAATGAAAAACAATAACAATGACTTTTTTACAATTTTCCTTTTTCTTTGTTCATCCCTTTTATAGTTAAATATTTTAATATTTTAATAATTTTAGAGGATTGTGTTATTTAATTATCTTTTTTTGGGTGAAATAAACTTTAACATTTTCTTTTGCATGAGGAGAAGTACCAAACTTTGAGATTATTTAAGGGCTGTTGGGCATCAAGTTGTAGAGCTATGCCTCATGTTTGTGCTTTCATTCTATGAAGTGGCCACCATATGGTGGAGAGAGAGTGGGAAGGATGTATCATACTTTTTCTATGGCCATCTACAAGAATGAGCCACAATCTATACACATGTGATAAGAAATCATCTCTACGTGCTTTCTATAAGTGAATGGATTCAAAATTGTAGATTGTTGTTTGCATTTGAAGTTTTATCATTCATATCATGACACCATTGTTGATTTTTTTTTTCTTTTCTTCTTTCCATCCCATAGTGCAAGTGTTTAAAAAATTCTTGAAGGTATCTCCCCATCACATTAGTATCAAAGAGAAACAAGATTTTGTTGGGAAGTGTATGTCTATAGAATAATTATATGATGAAGTTGAGGCTCACACTATGGATCCCAAAATTATGACTCTTGATTCCATAGTATGATTGGTGAAAACCTTCTCAAAATTATCTCCCCATAATATTGGTATCAAAGGGAAACAAGGTCTTTTTAAGAAGTGTATGTCTACAAAAGAATCATAGGCTAAAGTTGAGGCTGAAACTATGCCACCTAAAAGTATAATTCTAGATGCCATAAGGAAGATGATGGAGGAGCTTTTGGTAGATAAGTTTATGGAGTTCAAGGATTATAGTGATATGCATAAGGAGAATGAGGTGGAAGAAGGTTCCAATGGAGATGAAGTGGGATAACATTACCAAGATCTACCAAGGGAACTGCCTACAGAGTAGAATTCATTCATTGACGGTTTAAATTTAGTAAGAGGAGATGCTACTAACAAGTTACCTATGTATAGAGGAAGCCTTGACACTAAGGAAGTGATTGAATAGATTTAATCAATCACAAATCTCTTGAAGTTGAATAAAGTTCCAAAGAATGACAACATAAGGATTGAAAAAGGAAAGCTGAGAAGATTTTTTTCTCTCATGATGGAATTATATTCAAGGATAAAGGATACCAAATAACAAGAGTCTAATTTCTTTATGTGAAGTTATAAAAAGAAAAATCAAGGCACAATTTTTCCATGTAGATCATAAGGTAAAATTGTTGAAGAAGGTGTAGGTGAATGCCCATATAATCAAGTTACATTGGTTAACTTCCACCAAAAAGAAATAAGAGGAGAAATTAGAAAGGATAAAAATGTAGAAGGATATTTTCCTCTTGACCCAAAATATAATGGGGAATTATTTTCAACTTTCTCTTAAAGTTTAAGAGAACTTTAAGAGGAAATGTGATCAACAACAAGGAGGGAGAAGCAGAGGGAATGATTTAGTGAGGAGAAACTTCAGAAATAGAAGACAATGCCTAAGGTACCAAAGTGACTCTAACCCTATGAAGTAGATAGGTGACTCAAATAGAAGATGAGGTTTTTTTGATGGGGATCTAATGGAGGAAGGTATAGTGGATCAAGAAAAGGATATAGGATTTTAGGAATGAAGTGCTACAATTATGGTTAGTTGGGACACTAGAAGTATAAGTGTCCACAAAGGGCATCCACTTCTCATAATGGTGGAAGGGGGATCACTTATGTGTATAAAGATAATTTGAGTATGATTTCACCATAATTTTAGTTGATGATAGAGGCTGTGGGAAAAAGTCACATGATAAGAAGGAGACTTCTTAAGGAACCGATAAAGAAAGATACTACCCAAAAGAGGGCTCTTTATCAAGTTCAATGCAAGATAAAGGGAAAGTTTTTCAAGGTGATAATTAATTTAGGTTCCACAAATAATATCATATTACTTGAGGTTGTAAACAAATTGAAGTTGGAGAGACTTCCACATTTTTGTTCATACAAGGTTAGTTGGTTGAATAAGGGGTAGCAAGAAGTTGTAAATGAGAAATTGTGGGTAGAGTTCAACATAGGGGGATATAATGATAAGGTAATATATGATATCCTTCCTATGGATGGATAGTATCTCTTATTGCATAGACCTTAGAAAATTTACAAGAAGGCACACCATGATGTTGAGAAAAAACCTTATAGTTTCCAAAAGGATGGGGTAACCTATAGGTTGACTTTTGAAGGAGAAGAGAAAGGGGTTCGTCAAGTTGGAGAAGTGTGTTGATTGTGGGTGAGAAAGAGTTCATTAATACTCTTGAAGAGGACGATGGAGTAGGCTTTGCATTGGTTCTTAAGCTTAAAGAAGATATTAAGAAGGAAAGTAGAACAAGCCTGAAATTTTTGAAAAGTTGTTGAACCAATACAAGGACATTATTGTTGAGCTAATGTGTGAGTCTCTACCACCGATGAGAGACATAAGACACAAGATTGATCTTCATCATAGAGTAGTGCTACCCAAAAAGGAAATGTATAAGATGACACCACAATAGAATGAAGATATTTCTAGACAAGTACACAAGTTTCTAGACAATGAGCTAGTAAGGAAGAAACTTAGCCCATGTGTTCTATCCTCGGTTCTTGGACCAAACAAGGATGGTAAGTGGTGACTATGTATGAATTATAGGGTGATTAATGGGTAAAGGCATAGATCTATGTAACCATTTAGGATACCAAAACCTATTTTTGTCAAATCTCATTTCTCTATCAAAACTTTTTTTTTTTTCACAAACTAAAAATACCATTTTATAGATCTCAAATTCAATATCATCATTATATATATATATTAGTGTTTTGATTAGTTATAATATGTTATAATCTCAAAATATTATAATTTGATATTTTAACATTTCAGAAGACGCTCTCTCAAAAAAGGAAACAATATAATAAATTATATCAAAAAAAAATTTAAAAATTATATTTATCTTTAGATGAGAGCATCCTCTTCATGAATATGTAATTTTTTTCAAGAAGGTATAGATTTGATAGGGAATTTCTGACGGGAGGAAAAAACTATTGGATTCTAATAAGGTTGAACATCAATACTTATAACAAACAAAATATACATTAAAAATAAATATTTCTTTTTTTGTTCCCTGGCTATACATGTCATCTATAAGATATTTTCAAATCAGAACCAAAAAAGATGATTTGCATATACTTTTCTAATGGGAACTACACCCTATATAGGCATAAAATTCATCCAATTCTTCACATTTTATCAGTTTACATCATCTTCATATTCTAAACACAAATACCATTTTTTTTTTCATTAACATTGAATTGTCCCTTTCTAATATCCTATTTATTTATAAAAGGTGACACAGGTTTGTGCTTTTACCCTAATAGGATAACTATAAGATATAGATTTCATAAATTCATAGAATAGAATAGAATATTTGTTGGATTTCTTGGGGGAGCTCCATATTTTTTCTAAAATAGATCTCAAAAGTGTATACCATTGTAGAAGGATAAAAGAGAGGGATGAATAGAAGATGGCCTCTAAAACTAATGAAGGGTTGTATGAATGGTTGATTATGTCATTTGGTTTGTCTAATGCTCCTAGTATGTTTATGCAACTAATGAATGAAGTTTTACTGGACTTTATTAGGAAGTTTGTTTTTGTCTACCTTGATGAAAGTTTGATGAACAAAAGGAATAAGGAAGAGAACTTATAACATTTGAAGATGGTTTTGCAAAGTCTATAGGAACAACAATTGGAGATATACTGTAAGAAGTGTGACTTCTTGAAACAAGATTTGGTGTATCTTGGAGTTGTGATATCCAAGGGACATCTAAAAATAGATCCATCTAATGTGGAGGCTATCATTAATTGTTGAAAACCAAAAAATATTGGAGAGGTTCAAAATTTTAATGGCTTGGACACATTCTACAAGAACTTCATAAGAAGCTTTGGGAAAATTTCTACTCTAATTTTATACACCATCAAAGGAGGAGGTAAAATGAAGTTTGAGTGGAATATTGGATTGAATAAGAGTTTTTAGGAACTCAAGAAAAATGTATCCAAGTATATATTGTGGTTTCACAAGGAATGCCCCATTTTCACATAGAAAATGTGGACCCCCTAGTTTTAAATTATCCTATGAGACTTCTAGTCTCAAACCCCATTCATTTTGGACCCTCCTTAGGGTCTAGCTAAAACCTTGGTCTCTAACTAGGAAGGTTTAAGTAGTCAAAGGTAGAAAAAATCAAGTTTTGGAGTTAATAACTTACTTTAAGCACACACATGCACATGTGTGTTGAGTGCACAATTGTGCACATTACCCCCCCTCAGTGGGTGGGCACATGCACATGTGCATACCTTGGGAGGGTGCACACCTTTGAAGGTGTGGACCTATGGGGGTGTTAATTGTGCAGATCATCAGAGTCTATAAATAGACCCCAAGCCATCTCACTTACTTTTTCATGCCCCTAAATAAACTCCACAACTTCTCACCCTCCAACTTTGTGCAACTTTTCTCCTCTCTGGTCCCCTACATATAGACAAGCATCAAGGTTAGACCTTAAAGGTGTGCACATGTGCAACCCTAAGAGTTGGGCATCAGCTCCCCAACTTAAAACAATAAAAAAAATTTAGAAAAACCTTAAAAACCTAAAGCTTAAAAATATTGAGGCTCCCCTAAAGAGGTGCAAACATGTTCACACCAAAGAGGTGTGCATGTTCGCACCTCCAAACACTGCACACCTCCAAAAATCTAAGGGAATTTAAGGAGGTGCACACATGTGCACCCCCATGATGTGTGCATATGAGCACCTCCACTACCTCAAACAAAGAGAAAAATAACCCAAAGGAAAATCACCCATTGTACATGTAATTGAACATGTGCATGTGCACACCTTGCCAAGGTGTGCATGTGTGCTAGTGTACAACTACACAAAATAGTCATTTTAGGGCTAACTAAGCACACTAGCACACCTATAAGGGTGTGCTAGGTGCACTAAGTTGCACATTTGTCTATTCTAGGGGAATTTTTACACTTTAATCTATCTAAACTAGCTTTTAATTCATTCTAATGACAATCCAAGTTCCGTAGAGTCTCATTGTTTCCTTCTAATATCCATAACACTAATGTTTACCTCTTTTGTACTGATCAAATGGCATCATCATCATCTTCCATGGTGGAGAAAAGGACACAAGAACCTATTACATTGAAATATAAAGGAGAACCAAAGAAGTAAAGATTCCAATATGAAGACGTAGAGATCAAAAATAAAGAGTTAGGCCATACCAATTGAAATTCATTCTTGACAATCTACAATAAACCCAAGGAAAGCTTAGCAATACTATCTACATTATTCTAGTCTAGGCTAGTCAATGCAACATCCCATCCCACTTTAGGTCAATTTTTTGAACTGACAATGATATTAGGAGAGCATTATGTGACTAAGGAGAAGTTTGTAAAGAGCATCATTGGAGAGATATTTGTGCACCACCAACCCTAAAACCTAGAGAAAGTATTTCACCTTCCAAGCATGGATGACTACTTAAAAATATCATATGATGGATCAAAGTGATGCTATAGAGAGAATAAGAAATAGGAAAAAGAGATAGTACAAATTTCATTTCTATTTGAGAAGACACCTTTGGGCCGAAGAGTAGGCAAGGTGGATATGACCAGAGGTTACATGAAATACAACACTAGATAGTCAATTGTCTTCCTTAGTAGAGTTATGAGTCTTTCTATAGCAAGAAACCTTCAAAAATGGATGGTTCATTTTATTGAAACCATAAGGACTATGAAGATGCCTGTTGATAGGGCTACCATCCTAAGTGATAACTTGAATGAGCAGCTAGTTGTCATCAAAGAAAACCCTCACTTCTACATGATATTGAATACACGGTGCAATTGCTAGTAGCTAGATCTACTGATTATCTAGGATTGTATAGAAAGAGAAGAATACAAGATGCAAATGCTTGGCTCTATGTGGTATACCCACAATTGGTGAAAAAAAAGCTCCCACTATAGAGTGGGGAATATAGAGTGGTCAATGATGGATTCATCTTCACACTACTACATTTGGACCCAAATTGCGATGGTAGACCATCGCAATTGTGATGGCCACATGTCACCCAAGTGATAATACCATGAAGTGGTTCCTATTGGATGAGCATTAGACTTTTATTATAGCAACTTATGATAGAAAGGGCATTTGTTGCAATTATGATGGATAAAATTGTCATAACTTGGAAGAAGGAAGGGCCAATAGTTCATGTTGATGTTGTCACAATTACAATGTCCATGAGATAGTTGTGTTGTGAAAGTTAAACTAATCTGTCAAAATTATTCATCATAACTTAGACTATTTTGTGATAGTTGTATAGTGCAAGTGATGACTAGCCATTAGAATATTTTGTTTTAATTGTGATGCCGAGCAAAATTATTTTTTAAAATGCTAAATTCATGTTATAACCCTCAATTTGAATACTAGATGTCCTTCCGCTAATATATGCATATTTTTCCATCTTTAATATTTCATCCTAGAAAAGATAAGTTGTAGAATAGATTTATAAGAACAACTAATAATTACTAGATGAAGTTATTAGGGTTTTTTAGCCCTAGGTATTTTTTTGACTATGCCTCTTGGCTAACAATTTTATTAGCTTTCTTTGTAAACCCTTTTTTTGGTCATCGACATTTGTTGTTCCTTCAGTTGGCTTGAAAATGTGTTACAATGTTTTTGAATGTTATTGTGTCAAGGATTGTTTTGTCAGTAAAATCCAAGAGAACTAAAGAAAATATAAGATTGTATAGTAGCTTATAGAAATCTTAAAACTTTTTGAGAGCTTTAATTTGAATTCATTTCTTCATATATCTCTACAAATGGTACTACAACTGCATGAAATATATTGAATTTGATATAATGCAGGGTTTATGTAGGATCATGGTGTGTCAAAAAGTACTGAACTAAAAATTATTTAGTTCTAAAATGCCTCAAATCATTTCAAAATCTATTCTAACTTTTTTCCAAACCATCCTGATAACAAACAAAAAAATTAATATCTTTATAAGGCTTATTACATCTTTAGATACCAACCCTACATGATCACCTTAAAAAATGGCTAGAAAACATGTGTTTGTCCTGTTCTTGAATGTTTTTTACTTCAAACATGTAGCTAATGACCTTTTTTTAATCCAAATTTGATGAAACAAAAAGAGTTTCTTACGCATATTTTTAGATTTCCATAAATGCAATGCCTATCAAATTATGAGTGAAGTAATAATTAATTATTTTCTAATGGAGTTATGTATAAAGTGATGGTAGACACACTAATTGAAAAATAACTATAACTTTCAAATGGTACAACATTTTTAAAATCTAAATGAAAAATAAGGAAAAATAACTAACACTTAGATTTTATAGAGTTTTGAATTAGTTAAGGTGTTTAGACAAGAGAGTTGCTTTATTCCAAAAATATTATAGTAGAAAATTAATAATTATTTATTTATTTAAAATAAAAATAACCAAAAATATGCATCACACCCATGAATGAGTCTACTTCTTATAACTAGAATCTTATGAAAAAATATTAACATTTGATTTTGATTAAGCTAGTCAGACATACATCTACTTCTTACTTTTGTCATGAAATTTTTGTACTATTGCATTAAAATTTAAAAGTTTGACCAATCAATTTTTCATTTATTTTTAGATAAGGCCTAGTAGCTTAGAAACTAAATTCAATTTCCTAGAGATTCCTTTCTATCAACATTTTGATAGAAATTTCATAACAAGCTGAAAATTGCATGTAAAGTTGATGTAACCCTGATTTATTGATTTTTCATTGTCACTTAAGGGCATAGTTCTGTTGATCATGATCGTTCACACACACAAAATAGATTTTTTAAACAATTCAACTAATGGCTTGGTAAATAGGTGATGTAGAACATAATTTTAGAATCACTAGTACATTTGACCATATTTTTAGACCAAAATTTTCAACCATCTAATAAAATAGAGTCGAATTGGTCAGAATATGCAAGGAAACACTTTTTTTTTTCAATACATGCTAGTGTTGGTCAAAATTTGGACCAACATGAGCTTACTATGTAAAAAGGAAATTTTTTGATGCTCATTATCATTGTAAGAAGGCAATTTCTTGATGCCCATAATGAATATCCTTAACACGCACGTGGGCATGAGAGTATTCTCGCTAGTTTGACCTGCAAATCGGCAATTTCTTGATACCCATATTGTATATCCTTGACATGTGCATGGGTGAGAGAGTATTCTCGGTACTTTGACCTCTATATTTCCATGTTTACTAGTATGGATGAGATCAGTCTCGCAAGTTGATTAGAAACAATGAAACAAAGGTATTATTTTGAATTTTTTTTCTTTTCACGTCTTCATTTAGCATTTATGTCCATCATTTGGAAGATTTCATGCAATGTGTAATACTTCTTACAATGGTCTTATTTATATATGCACATAATGAAAAATGATGTAAGAGAGTTTCATTATTGTATAGGAAAATTGTTGATGTTTTGCAATAATGAAATTTTTAAGTTGTACTGGATTTTCGCCTTAGATGTTTCCATGGTGAAAAAAATTGTTTGTTGTATTTGCTTCTATCATTTAAAAATTGGACAATATTCTTGTGATTAGTAGTGAAGCAATCTGTAAAAATGAGTGGGTTTCATTTTCTGTCTCTTAAAAGCATTTTTGTTTCAAGTGACTAGTTATCTAGAGATTCTAAGCCATCATGTTTACTTCAAAAAATTAGATTGTAGTATGCAGGGTAAACACTACCTTTTGTATGGTGATGGTTATTTTTTAAGCTCTTATGTGATTATACAGTGTTGATGTCATGACATTAACAATATTTAGTTATCACCATGGCAGGAAACTATTTAGTAATTAGTTAACAAGTGACTAAAATTGTTTGGCTTTTCCAATAAAAAATCAGCTCTTAGTTTTCTTTATATGCACTCAAAATATTAGAGATATAAAGTGCTCACAAAAGAACTAAGGATAAATTCAACAGGTTATCATTGGTCTTCATTCAAGGAAGCAAAGACTTGTAGTCTCACGATGCAAGAGAAGGGAGGAATTTCAAAGTATACTATAAACTTTGTCTGCAAGTTTGTAGAGCTCTACATTCCAAAAATAATTTTAAAATATTTTTACTTATTAAACAAGATTGGCACATTTCTGGAACATGGAGGGTAGGATAGTTTCAATGTGGTGTTATGTAAAAGAGTTTATGTGCCTCATCTATGCTTCTTTGTCTTTCATACATTATTATGGTAGTTGCTACATATTACAAAGCTCCCATTTTAGTGCAGTTAGGTTTATGGTTTGAATAAGATCCTTCATATTATGAAGCTCTTTTTTGCTTTGTATACCCTTAGAATTATGTAGGTTTTCTTCAAAGTTGATGTTGTCCCTTCATAGAAAGTTTATAATGCCTTTTTGCTGAATGAGAATATGTGCAGAGTGTAGAAATTAGATGTAGATAGTATGCTCTACATTATGTCAATGAATATCCATTTCTCTGAATGCAAATTTAATATTGAAAAACTATAGCATCTTAACGGCTTATGCTTCAACAAAATTTTCCCAGGTAAATTATTACGCTCAATTTCTACACAAAATTTGTTTTGTTTATGTGTTGTATAAATTATACTTTGCAATGCAACAAAATAATTTGTCAAAGTCACCATTTTCTTTGAACTAGATGATTTAGAATGAATCCATTAAAAATTAAATGACTTACAAGGAACCCATAAAAAATCTAGCCTTGCTAAGCACAATTCATACACCCTAGCAAGTCGTATGACATTTTCAAATATTTCTTGCAGTTGATGTTCTTGAAAGCTTCTATCAAGTGCACAACTACTAGTGACCAATGTTCATCAAGGAATCGTGGGCACAAACTTTGCGGCATCAATCTATCATCTTTCTTTAATCAAATTATAATTTTCTAGTTTCAAATCCTACACATAATGTATATCAACTCAAAATGGTACAATGTCTCTAGAGGGGATTGAGGCTGTTTTAGTTTCAAATCATTTTGTAGACACAACATAGCATAATATAGCATACTAAAATCAAAAAATTCTCTTATATATCTCCATAGGTCTTATTGAAGAACTTTGATGCAATCTTTTTAATTAGTCTTACATACCAAGTTCAACACTTGAGATCTTTGTGTTCTGTTGTTATTATCTAGCCAAGAATAGGTGGTTAAAAAAGTGCTACTATTATTTATCGTTGCTTCAATTCATAGGGCATTCAAATAATTATACTGAGAGAACTATGCACCAAATTGTTCTCATTACACTTCTCATAGCTGACTGAAAAGAAATAAAAATTGCAAGAAAATATTTATTTAATTATAGGTGCATTCTTAACTGCTTACGTATCTATTAGTCTTCCCAAAGCACCATTCTTTCTTTAGTTTGAGAGGCTGATGGCATCTTGTTTGTGGAATAACTATAAAATAGATTCATAGAATAGAGGACTTGTACAATGCTTGAGTGAAATTATCATTGACTTTTTTTGGTCAAAGTAGAGCAAAGATTGACTCATTCAATTTTTTAGTGCTTTCATTTGTTGATAATGAATTCTTGTGGTTTTAGACTTACAATTAACTAGACGATAATGTCATATTGACTTAGTATGTAGTTACCGTTATGACCATTAAATTCAGTGCTAAGTGTACTTAATCATAAATGGTTTAGACCATCTAGTTGATGATAATTTTAAAGGAGGTAAGTTATAAATACATGCTCCTAGTCTACTCTTGTGTAGATTAGTGCCTATAAAGTAAAAGTAGCTTCTAAATTAAGGCATTCGATTCTAATACCATATCTTAACAACTGAGTCACTAGCCCTTTACAGGTTTGAGTGAGGCAGCAAGCTTAATCAATACATCTTCCAAGGAGTCGACATTCCATAGCTAAATATCTTTCAAACAAAATGCTTACCATCCAATCTGTATTCAGAGTCATATACATGTTTGTGCCTCTTACACTCATATATAGGAGATTATTTTGAATATAGTAGTTGTAATACCCCAAAATTGGCTCATTGCCATGATACCAATTCTGATCTATTTTGATCATTGCTAACTTAGTACTATTTTGTTAGACACATTCTTGATCTAACTCATTACTTGACGTAATTGTCAGATGCAGAAGACCCTAATCTGCATTCATCACATTTCTTATTTAATTCCTATAGTACATACTCATATTAGCCGCATTAAACCTACTTGGTTTAATTATAATTTAATTTAAAAGTATTTATACTTTATTAAATTAAATTATCTCCTAAGGCTAATGTACTATGGGATTAAATTTATTTAATTTAATAAATACGCCTATCTTGATTAATTAAATGTAATTATTTAATTAAATGGGAAAGGTATTTCTAATTAATTAAAGAAAATTATTTAATTAAATGGAAGGCTATTCTTTAATTGATTAAACAAAGTTATTTAATTAAATATATAGGAAATATATTTATGAGAGCATATCTCATTTTATTAAATTAAATATCTCTCCAAAATCTTTCTTCAGTTCAAAAAGGGAAATTCTCAATTCACTGTTGATAAAAAAGGAATTAAATCAATTAACTCCCTTTAATTTGGGAATCTTCCTTTATGACTGAACTTCACCTTTAATCCTAACCATGGATTGAAATCGATCTGAACCATTGATGGATTCCAGGAAAGTCTATTTAAGAGACCCTCATCTCTTCATTTTGGGAGAGATGGATTGTGCATTCATTTCAGTTCATTATTTTCATAAGATATTCATTTTCTAGTTTAATCTCATTTAGCATAATATGCATACATTTTAGCATAGATTTCTTTTACATGTTCTTAGATTAAACGTGCATATTCCATTCTAGATTAATCTGCATTCTCATATAGATTAGTTGCATTTTCTTTTAAATCATTCATTCTTAGAGGGTCTGGTTGCTTAACACCTCAAATATGAAGATATCTAACAAGAAATTCCCTTTAGATAGAAGGCAACAGGTCGCCTTGCCAGCTGATTTTTGGATGAACAATCCAATGTTCATTCTGGGATGAGTCTGCAAATAAGGACCATGTTGAAGTGTGTGTGTTAGCATAGGCCGCATTTTCACATATACATTTCTTGTGCCCACCGTGGGGCCTGAACCAAGTTTCTAGCTCCATCTTCTTTTCTTGCATTTTATCTTTAGTCTATTTCTCTGAATTTTTTTTTTTTTTTTTTGCAGCAACTTAATGGTTCTAATCAAGTGGTTTTTTAGGTTCTTATTTTAGCTTTTAAGGCTAACCCTTGTGCAGGCTAAGTTGTAGGCAAAAAAATCTTAGGGTTCTTGAAATATTTGATCATATCCTTCAAACGGCTTGTTATTTCAATCTAAAATTTTTATTGCATATTTTGTATGCGATCCTCAGTTCAAACTAAAAATTTTGGATTTATTTGATCAAAAATGATTTTTTAGTAATTTTTTAATGTATTTTCATGAAAAAAATTATTTCATAACCCAAATCATTGAATTTTAATTTGAAAATTATATTAAATATTTGAAAATGTTTCAGGAGATCATAGTAGAAATTTTGGGTTTTTTTGAGCAAAAAATGATTTTTTATAATTTTTTAATATATTTTCATAAAAAAATTAATTCTTGACATAAATCAAATAATTTCAATACAAAAATTTTACTGAATGTTTGGGAGGCTTTCTGTGGACTACAGTAAAAATTTCAGATTTTTTGGATCATAATTCTATTTTTAATAAAATATTTATGTGTTTTCATTAAAAAAAAATTAACTCATGATGCAAATCTTGGAATTTTAATCAATAATTTTTATTGTAGGTTTTTTGGAAAATAGAAAGGAAGAAAGAAAGGCCATCCAAATATGACAAAAGAAAGCAAAAAAATAAAATAAAAATGCATCTCGCTTTTGCTAGCTTCGAAAACAGCACAAGAATTGTTAAAAATCAGGTAAAATCTACTAAGCGCATTGCAAGGATCACCAGGTAACCTTCCTCAGCTGATATAAATTCATTTAGATCTAAAAAGAACATCTCTCGTGTCAATCTTGTGTGTGTTTCCTTCTATGTTTTCATTTTACAACACATGCATAATTTGATACTAGGGTGTGATCTCCATTAGTATTCATTTAGCAGGCTTAGGTACTAGTGATCGATTTAGATAGCTATTTTGGGTTATTGGACTCGCTAAATCCATCGGCCCCTCATTTCACCCTATGGTTACAAGATCAACACCACGTTAAAGGGGAGGGGTCTATAGGAAAGAAGCATTAAATGCTCCATTACGCAACCCTTTTGTGCTTTCTAGAACTCACTAGTTTCTGAGTTGTGGACTCATTTTGGCTTATGTGAGGGGTTAAATGTTCCACATCTTTGGACTCAACTCGCATTAGTTAAAGTGTTAAGTGTACCAGCTTGTGCTCTTTGACTACTTTTGGATAGATTTTCCTTCGAGAATTAACATCTGTACACACATAGTAATTAGGCCCCATGAACACTATTTGTGGATCTTGAGAGAGTGGGTTCCTAGTGAAACTTCTCTCTATGACAGATTCCTTGTAGGTGGGGAGAATACTTTGAGCATCTCATAGATAGATGAACCTTCAACTTGTTGATTGAGGCATCCTTTCTCTGGAGAGGTTGATAGATCACTGGGAGTTGATATCATAGATCTTTAAGAGATACTCTTAGTTTAGCATGTTGGATTAATCTATCTTCTTTGATTGGGCTAAGAGTGAAAAGGTGTCAAGACCTTGAATTTGAAGCTAAGGCCCCTTGCGGTACACTATTGTGATTCAGTCACCTTTAGAGAGGGTTAACCATAGCAGACAATCCCTCTACAAGGCAAACTGTGTTGACGGAACCTCGAGCAGTAATAGCTATTTTTGATGTGGTGGTGACAACTACTATATAAATGTCCTTGTGGAAGAAATATCCATCAGTGTGGTTCATTGTGGGTCGTCAGATCTCCCCAACAGCTCTTGAAGATTAAGTTCTCAGACTGTGTTGAAACCTCGGTGCGCCGAGATTGGAGGTCACCCCTATGAGTCATAAAAGTTGCAGAGTCAAAATATTACTAAAAACCTTATAGAGGCAAACTTTTATTTTCTAGGGATGTATGCATGATTGCAAAACTTTTTGAAAACATACACAATTAGCTATCTTAAGAATTAGCACGTACTAAGTCACTTGATTGTTCATGCGCAAGGTTGCTTTTACCCTTGCTCATTGTTTTCAAACATGCTTGAAATCACCTGCTTGCTGTTATACGTGTCCGTTTATCTACTTGGTTACTGAAATGATCAATATTTGTCAAAACATTCTGCTTGTTAAACTGAAACTATCAAAACAATTCAACTTTTCACTACAGTTGCACGACAATTAACTTTAGGGACTTGCTATTCTGTTTTCTCGCCAAATTTGAGATCCTATCTTGTGTGACCATTGTAGATTCTCACATGAAACTCTGCTAAAACATTGCCAAAAACTTGCTAAAATT
Organism: Cupressus sempervirens; assembly: GCA_028749045.1. Lineage (NCBI taxonomy): Eukaryota > Viridiplantae > Streptophyta > Pinopsida > Cupressales > Cupressaceae > Cupressus > Cupressus sempervirens. The sequence continues at coordinate 737,964,493 of CM053783.1, read as the reverse complement.
GGTCATTTCCTGCACTTCCTCACACGGCTTGTAAAGGTTTTTCGCGTGAAATCTTGTGTCAGCATTATCACATTCAGTCTATTTTAGCTATTTGCATCTTGAACATTGTCTTTTTTTTGCATCTGTTTATTGTTCTCTATTTGCAAACAGTCTCAAACAGTGGCACCCTACTTAGCTAATGACTTGTGATCCATACTTTAACTACTCTTGTCTCTCAGTTATCTTGCTCTTGTCCTTTAGTGCTTGTTGTACTTCATGTCATGATAGTCATAATCTTTGGCTATTCTAGCCTTCAAATTAGACTATTCATACCTTAGTATATTGTACTCTTATCTTGCTTTTCTGAGACTACATTCTAGTGTGGTCCTTGTCTAATTTTTTGCTTTTTGTCATTGTCTATGACTGTGGAAACTTGACTTATGTTCTAAAACTTGGCTGTCACTACTTGAAACATAGTACATCAAAATGGCTAACAACAAATGTGCTAGATCCAATATTCCTAGTGAGGAAGAAGAGCTACTTATTGCAAACATGAAGCAACAAATCCAATCAATGAGTACTCAACTTCAAAGACTGAAGGAGGAAGATGAAACATCATCGAAAAAATTCTCCTTGAGAGACAATTTCCCTTCCTCCTATGACAACCAAAAATCACATTCTTGTGATCTTGAATCCAAGACATCTTAGAACACCTCACATACACCCAAGAAATCTAGGAATATCTTTGAAAACAAACCTTGGGAACCTAAACCAAAGCGTGATTTCACCCCTTTGGGAAGATCTTATGAATCAACTTTGGAAGAACTTCTTGAAGAAAAACTCATTACTTTACCTAAGCTCACTTTGGTAGGAGTTTCCTTTATGAGTAACTATTGTGTCTTTCATAGACATAATTTACATAAAACTTCCCATTGTAAGGAGCTAAAAAACAAGATCCAAGATCTTTTTGACAATGGTATAATTCAAAATCCTAAGCTCTCAACTACTAAAGATTCTACTCTCAAGAAGGATCAACCTCATGAAACCATGTCTAGTAATGGTTCAAACACAGCTTCTACTTCCTCCAACATACATCCACCTTCTAAATTGTCAAATCTTTCCAACACATATTCACCAAAAGAACTCACTACTCCCCCAATTGACTATGGGTACCCTCAAGGAATACCTTTAAAGGAAACTCAAGCTAATCTTGAATTAGCTACAAACCTCTCCCATACTACACAAAGAAAAGATCCAAAACCTCCATGTGTTGCTCCTCCTATTATCCCTAGTCCAACTATTCCTCCATTGTCCCTTCAAGAGCCTGTTATGGAGATTTTGGAAATATATTCGAATACAGATTCAGATACTCCCTCATCCTTGGATTTGGTTTCATGTCAAGAGGACCACTTAAATGATGAAGAAACAAGTGTTTATCAAGACCAAGATTCCTTCATCCCCTTTCAAGTCTTCCAAGATCTTGTACCTCCATCTCAAGAGCCACATAGTCCTTTATCTCCCATATCATGCACCTCTACTAAGCAAGATCAAGATATTCCTTCCACCATCCTTAAGGAGACAATAAAAGACCAAGAGAAGGATACTTTTCCTATGTTACCTAAAATTCCTTTTCAAGAGAAAAGTGTTCCCTCGCTCTCTTATTCTACCTCACTACATTCACTTCCAAACTATGCTCAAGCTTTAAATACTCCTATCAAAGGTATTGCTCCTATAATAGTTACTCATAAATCTACTAATGACTTTGGTCATATTGCTCACTTTAAAGATGTTGATATCCATACTCATGGTCCGGTCACATCTTCTAAATCTATCCTTGGTCCTTACCCATCTAAGCTAAAACTTTCAAGTCTTCCATCCATATTAGGGCCTTATGTTCCTCTATCTCCTACTTCCACTCTTAGCTCATTATACATTCCTCCTACCCTACCCCAAGATCAAAAAAGATGCACATACTTGAACTCTTCACATTCACCTTTCCGTCTATACCAGTCATATTGGTCTCATTCATCCACAAGTCTCAAGTCCTTTGGAAGAAATTTGGATGATCAACTCAAACACAAGTGCATGAATCCATCCTCAAAAGTTCACTATGTCTCCCCTAATAAACATGTGAATGTCAAGAAGAAAAAAACAAAAAAGAGACTACAAAGGTCCACTATTCAAAGAGCTCAACCAAAGAAAGTATGGGTTCTTAAATCTGTTATTGAAGAAATGCATTCCAAAGCATCTAATGAAAAATCAAAAGCTATATGGATTCCCAAGTCTCTTTTGAAGGACTTGAATAATGAAAACAAATCAAAGTTGACATTCAAGCTTCCAAAGGTTTCCACTCCATCTCCTTCCCATCATCTTCCTAAAAAGGTTTCCAAACCTTCTACTCTACCCCTCTCTAAAATGGCTTTGCTACCTCATATATCTAAGCCTCAATCTATTTCATCCATATTTCCTCCATCATTCCACTACCCTTCAAGTTGTGTGTCAATGTTGATCTTTCCTAATATCTCATCCACCCTCAGGAGATCATCTAAATCTTATGTCTAGTTTCCATCCTTGCTTGTTTTAGTCTTTAAAAACCAACAACCTTATTGTCCATCTACCTCTCATTTTCCTATCATTTCCCTTCCATTATCTTATCAGCATCTTTGAGTGTACCTTTCTATGGCCTTGGCTTATCATAACTTATCTTTCTTATAGGCATCCTATATAACTTGATAAAGGCTTGAATTCTTTTCAAAAACTCTAAAAATCCAAAAAGAAGAAATAAAGAAAAAGTGCCTTGGTGAAAACCTTGAAATAGGTTCCTTTGTAGAAAAAGTAAAGAAAAATAAATCCTTCCTATGGTGAAAACCACTTCTTGTGGCACCTTGGACAAGTACCATGATGAAAACCTGGCAAACAAGCATCATACATAATTCTTCCATCCATGACATCCTATCATGATCTTTCTTATCCTTTAGATGTCCTCATTCCTGAAGTCATTCACTCATAACCTCCATAACAAACTTTTCTGTCCTATTTATTTAACCCTTTGGTCTTGATCAACGAAAGAAAGAAGAAAACTCAATTCTTAGCAGTCTCTTGACATGGTCATTTTCTTTGATTACTTACACGATACCCTTCATTACACCATGAGCTTATATCCTTTTCTCTAGCTTGGGTAATCTTGTGAAGGCTTTCCTTGAGGGTAACATTCACCACTTCATACTCCTTCCCTATCCATCTCTGCTTATCCACTCACTTGCTACTACATCTTGTCCTGCACCTTGCTAGACACTAAAACAAAATCAAGGTGATCCTTCTTGAGAGCTAGTAATCTCTGAAAAAATCTAAAAAAATAGAAAAAGTCTTGAAAATTTTGTTACCCTAGTGAAAACCTAGCAAATAGGCACCTTCATAACACCAGAAAAAAAAATTCAAAAAGAGAAAAATACAAAAAAATAAAATTGAAAAACAAAAAAAAGTGCCATTGGTGAAAACCTAGAAATAGGCATCATGGTAGCAAAAAATGGAAATCTTGCCAAGAAGGTAAAAACCTGGTAAGCAAGCGCCTCTTGTTCCCAATGCTCCATCTTGCAGTGCATCTTTTGGCTACTCTGTACAGTCACTTTCATGCTTTTTCTTTCCTTCTTTTCCTACTTTCCACTCATGTATCCATGGATTGAATCTTGTCATAGCTTGAGGGCATTCCCCCTTTAGTGTCACTATTTTTGAGATTCTCTTCATAGAATCTCCTTCGTGACAGTCACCAGTGGTTCTTACTGCATCTTCCTACTATTGCTAGTGTCACTTTTTTTGAGATTCTCCTCATAGAATCTCCTTTGCGACAATCACCAGTGGTTCTCACTACGTCTGCCTACTATCGCTAGTGTCACTATTTTTGAGATTCTCCTCAGAGAATCTCCTTGGTGACAGTCACCAGTGGTCCTCACTATGTCTTCCTACTATTGCTAGTGACACTCTCTTCAAGATTCTCCTCACAAAATCTCTTCTGCAATAGTCACCAGTTGTTTCAATTGTGTCTGCCTACTATTGCTAAGTTCATGTCTCCAGATTCCTTTATGAAAGATCTCTTTTGCGTTAGTCACCAGTCATCCTGGCTATGTCTATCTATTATCACTCAGTCCTTCTTATGTTCTTCATCATGAAGATTCCTCTTTGACCTCAGTCACCAGTCATTTTGGCTGTGTCTGCCTACTGTCGTCACCCTACTCTAGAAATTGACACTTGACATCAATCCAAAAAAATGAACTCAAAAATTATATACCTGTTTGGATATGCTGGGCTTTTTCCACGTTTTTTTTCTTTTTTTCTTTATCATATCTCCTCAAGCAACTCGATGATGTCATCTTTGACTAGAGAAGTAATGACCAGGGGCATGATCTTTTCTTTGCTTTCTATTTGTGGTTTAGTTCCAATTAGTTGACATATTCCTATAAGAGGGGTGTCCATTATAAGATCCTCCATCTCGTATTGGATGGCCATGTGTACCTCAACTCCTTTTATATGAATACATCGATAACGTTGGTTCTTCTCCTTATTTGTTGGTGTGAAATCTTCATGCTATAGCAAATACTAATACTCATCTTGCTAAGTGAACATACGGGTCACTACGAGTATATCTAGTGCACTTCTGTCTCAGGTCACGAACGCAAGGGTCATTGCAAATAGAATAAATACAAAATACTTAGCATAAGAGGGATCTCCCGTGTGTCTAGAGTGATTGCATGCAAGCAACATTTAGGTCATCCTAGCATTTATGCTCTGATGCTTATGTTAACTTGCTACATTAAAAGGGACAAATGTTCTGGTCATTATGGCTTCTTGTGCCTCGAATGCTTACATTTAATCCCGACAAACCAATAATGTATGTTATATTCATATTTCCATGATTGCAATGTTAGTGGGAATTGTATGACCTATGAGATTTGTTCTATATCCGGTGATGATTAAATATTGAGGCTCGATAACTAGACCTAGGGTTGCATTTAACATAGTCTTACATTGCATACTTCACTTGCATAAGTATGCGATTCAATTGCAAATCTACTTTCACCTTCTCTGCTAAGGGATTGCTGATCTCTTGAAAGTATCATGTTCTTTCACAAACTGCACAAATGATTGATTAATCACCCTCTTGGCTACTTTGGTTGCTCTAAACCCATTTTTCGAGATTGAATTCAAAATTTGACACACTTAAGTGGCTCAAAATGCATTTTAAAATTTTTTGTGCAATCCAAATCTTTTTGATACTTTGCAATTCTTGGAATCTTTTCAACTCAAAATTGCTCTTTTGGATCTTGAAATCACTTCGAATCAACCTCCAAATTTCTTTTGATCATTCTGATCTCTTCATATTTCTTTAGATCGTTCTGATCTCTTTATATTTCTTCAAATCATTCTGATCTCTTTATATTTCTTTAGATCATTCTGATCTCTTCATTTTCTTCAGATCATTCTAATCTCTCCAAATTTCTTCAGATCATTCTAATCTCTTCATATTTCTTCAAGATCATTCTGATCTCTTTCTATTTCTTTTGATTTTTCTAATCTCTTTATATTTTTTCTAATCATTCTAATCTCTTCTATATTCTACTAAACCTTGGATTTCTTCTATATCTTTCATCACTCTCCTTACATCATACTTCTGGTGTGTCATCTTTTGATTTTGCTCCCGAGCAGGTAGGATGATTACATCATTGAACTAAATTTCAACTCATTTTGAGTCTCATTGCTTGGGGCATCTAGTTCCCATTTTATGTCCTTCTCACTTAGGGCATTTCATTACTTGAAGCATCTTGTCCTCCTCTTTCTGGTATCCTTGTCATCTACTTCATCTTTTCATCATTTGATCACATCTTATAACATTTCTAATCTGAATCTGATGGATAGGTATTAGGACAGTCTAAACCTCAACTCCTGAGGATCAAGCCTCATTCTGGGGATGATTCTATGACTCATAATTAGATCTTATCAACTTAGGTTTATAGGTGTTCTACCTGGATCCATTAGGTGTTCTGCCCTCAACAGCAAACATGAGCCCTTTTTTTTTTAAAACATTCTCAAGTTTGAGGCCGAGCCACTCCCATTTTGATATATATTACCAAATAAGTTGGAGGTATGGGTCCTCACAAAGCTCATACCAAAGGGAGCAAAAAACTTGCTCGCAAATAACACAACAACCAGCATGCTCACTGCCGCATCCATATGTTTCTCACAAAACTCAACTTGGTGGGAAACATATGTTTGAGGCGAAGCTAAATATACATAAATGAAGCAACTTCCAATCAAATTTCTCCACAACTTCCACATTCAAAGGTGAATATATGCAGAACTATGCATCGCACGCAATGCATATACTCATCCCTGAATGTAAAATTTTACAATATGTAAATCTGATAACTTTTACATTATGCAAAAAGAAAGTAACGTGGCATTTGCAAATAGAGTGAAAGAGTAGGGTAAGAAATTGCCCCCACCTGAAAAACTGAAAATAGAAGATTTTTCTTTAATCCAACTTGATGCCAAAACCCCAAAAATTGAATCCAACACTGGTGAGAAAACTCTACAATGTCAACTCACACAATTTGCAGAAGACTTCACAATGGAGTGAAGCAAAAACCCCATAAACAACAATAGCCAACTACTGAAAAATAACTCCATCAAGTTAAACCCAATATGCAAGTTAACCTTCCAACCAACTCCCATAAAAATGCCGATATCTTAGCAAAAAATCATAGATGTAAAATCAAGAGAGCAATATGGCTCAGAAATCAGCCCATAACCAGCAAGAAAACCTAACTCACATCAAGATATGGCCGACTGAAACTTCAGTGCCATAAGTTTGGTAGTACCAAGTTCACCACCATGAATTTGGCTCAAACAAAATAATGATGTTACCCTCCCTCATAGCAATCGATACCCATTTAGGGTTACATCAATGCTATATGATTAAGAGGTGATTTAACTCTTTAAAAAAAAAAAAAAACAAATACAAATGTATATGCCAACCTCCACCTAAGATGTTAGACCTTTAATCATAAGAAAACACATATAAATATATAAATGCAAACCATGGTTCCCTCAATTAACAATTCAATATGAGTCATGAAATGAAACCATCTTAAGGTTAACACGATCTAAATATTTAATCCCTATATAGTAACATATATGAAAGTACAATGAAGGATTCTAAATAAAAACAACATATAACCATTTAAATATATCTGCAACATCAAGTCAACATACAGCATGAAACATAATGCAGTAAACAAAGAGTTAAAAACATAATAACATAATCGATAATCTATCAATTTGAAATCAATGATATGCCAAATTCAATTCATAAAATTCTAAATCACATTTATTGCTAAAACATAGTTCTTCATAGAAAATACGTTCAGCATTAGTCTCATGATTCAACAATAGTATTATAACCAAGTTCTACAGAAATTCAATCATAACATCAAAACGAAATCTTAAAACAAAAAAAGTCCTAATTTGCAAAAAAACCCGAAGTAGTGGTCAGGCATGACATGATTTCTTCATTCAGTCCTCCTCCATTGGTAACCATGTTTCAACTCATAAACAAAAAAGGTGATAATATTTATATATGAATACATTATTATTTTTTAATTCTATTTCAAAATAATTAATTACAAACTTATATATATATATAAAATTAAAATAGTTTATAATATTTATTTTATTTCCTCTAATAAATAATTTTAAAATTTTAACTGTAAACTTAAACATTAATTTGGTTAGTCTTTTTTAATATATTTTAATTATTTTACGAGACAATTTTAAAGATTGAAATTTCAAACTTTAATATAGATATCTAGAAAATTTTAAAAGATGAAGATTTAACATGACAAAAAATTAAACTTTAAAAATTAAACTAATTTTTTTTATGTTATCTAAAGAAATAATTTTAAAGTTCAAAATTTTATTAAATCAATAATAAAAAAATAAATTCACTATTTTATTTTATATTTACACTTTATTTGAAATATATATTTATTTATTTTTAATAATTATTATTTCAATATCAAAATATTGTGAAATATATCATAATTTTTTTATTTTTAAAATTTTTTTTAAAAAAAGTAGATTTTAACTATTTTGATGAAAATATATCATTATCTGTATATGTTTATATTTGACCTTTTTTAGAATTTATATATTTTGATATATTTTTAAAATTAAGACTCCAATAAAATAAAATATTTATATGTAATTTTTTAATAGGTAATTTTAGTTAGCGTAAGGCTTAGAATTAGAGTTAGAGTTAATGCTAGGATTAGGGTTAGAATTTTGGTTATAAATATAGTTAAGGTTAGAATTAGAGTTAGGGTTAGGGTTAAGGTAAGGGCAAGGTTAAGAACAAGGGTTTAGGTTACAAATATAGTTAGGGTTAGGATTAGAATTATGGTTAGGGTTTGAGTTAGAGGTAGAGTTAGAATTAGAGCTCAAATAAGGGCTAGAGTTAGTGTTCAAATTAGGCTTATAATTAGGGTTAAAATTAGGATTAGGATTAGGGTTAAAATTAGATATATGGTTAGGGTTATAGAAAGGGATAGAAAAAGGGTTAGTTTTAGGGTGATGGTTAAGGTTAGGTTTATATTTAGACTTAGTGTTGTATATAGAATTAAATCAGTGTTAAGGTTAGAGTAAGGGTTTGAGTCAGAGTTAAGGTTAGGATTAGGGCTAGGGTTAGGGCTATAGTTAGACTTATCTCTCCTCTCTCCACTTGCATTTCTCCCCCACCCATCATCTCTCTCCACTTCTATTTTCTACTTATCTCTCTTCTCTCCACTTTCATTTCTCCCCCACCCATCATCTCTCTCCACTTCTATTTTCTACTTATCTCCTATCTCTCTCCACTTCTATTTTTCTCCTATCCACCATCTCCCTCTCCCTCCCTCCCACCCTCCCTCTCTACCCTCCAACCCACATATTCTCTCTCTCTCTCTCTCTCTCTCTCTCTCTCTCTCTCTCTCTCTCTCTCTCTCACACACACACACACACACACACACACACACACACACACACACACTCCAACCCCCTAATTCTCTACTTATCTCTCCTCTCTCCACTTCCATTTCTCCCCTACCCACCGTCTCTCTCTCTCTCTCTCTCTCTCTCTCTCTCTACTTGCCTGCCTGCCCCTCCCCCTCTCTCTTTCTCTCTCTCCCCCCCTTTCCAACTAACCCATCTCTCTATCTTAGCCTCTCTCCCTAAACCCTCCTATGGCCTAATTTTAAGCAGTAATATATTGCACTAATAGAAGAATATTGTTTTTTAGATTATATGTCAATGGCGGTAGTTACTATCATTGTCAGCAGCGATAGTGTCATGCCCAAAATACGGGGCAAGAACACACAATTTTTTTTAAAGATAATATGATTAAATGTAATACATAAGTATTCAAATGGAATTACTTAACTCCCTCACATTCATGCAATAATTTCAAATTTTAAATACAAATCAAAAGAGAATTTTTTTAACATATTTTAATCTTAAATTGCATAGATTGATATGTATATCACTATGTTACCTAATTAACTTCAATCAAATGAGCATGATTACAAAACATACAATTACCATAGGAAGAGTGAAACATCATCATTTTATCCATTTTCAAATAAACATATGTAAAGAACTGAAATACTAAAAGGCTCAATGCAAGAATATTACTCAATCTTTTTCCTCTTCTATTAATCAACTTGGTTGAAGGCTCCATCGGGAAAGAACCGGTAAGAAAACCCGCCATCCTTGCCTCTTCCACAAGAGTTTAAATACATTCTTACATAATATTACAATACAAAATGAGTTCTCTTCTTGGCCCTTATGTCATGCCCAAAATATATGGACAAAAATGCACACAATTTTTTTTTTTTTTTTTTTGACTACCTATCATTTAAGTGTGTTAAATCCTAACTAACCATCTTAATTCCATCGGCAAAACTATCTATATTCTAATATAACTTCAATCATCTAATATTATGAGTTGGACATATTCCATAGAAATATTCATCACTTAACATTAATATCAAATGTGACTCATAGCCTAAGCCATAGTTATTACCTTTTTAAGCATTTACTAAGACAAATATATTTATATATACATATTATTCCTATGCATAACAATCCATACTAGGGCACACTCATGAACATGTTATCTTCTAAAATTACTCAATATTGAATTTAATCTACAATAGGTATATCTAAGGGGAAAAACCCATTCTATATTTAATCAATATACAAAGGTATCTTCTACTTTCTATATCCTAAAAAAATACAAATGCTAAACATTTTGCTTATCACAATTATTATAACTACCACATCCTATCCAATCTAATCCTATACTAAACTTAAACCTGAACTCCACTAAATGTTATCTTAATTCCTATACACATATCTAGACATGGGTGGGAAAATCTATCAAATATGCTATATATATATTCCTAGCTCATACTAGGCGCCTATGAAGATGTAGGTGATTACAAGACTTAACTTATTAAAGTCTTTATTAAAAAACCCCTTACAACATGTCTGCCCTCCCTGCCATTCGAATTACTTCATGTTTGGGGTTACGTTTAGATTGGAGTTGATGAGACATCAAGCAACCCTTTCAAATCCATGCAAGCCTCTCAAGCCAACACAAATAGATATTTCGTACAACTTAGACACTGCACCAATTCCCATCCAAGTCAACTTCTAGCAAAACTCATAAATTGCTACAGTTGGGGCTCTTGCCTAGGCGAGATATCATGGGTAAAAAAAAAAAGACTATAAATAATACCATGTTGAAAATTGCATGAGGACAAGGCGCCTATAGTACATGGTGGGTATTTTCTGACACTTGTCTGAATCATGATGAGATTTGCAAAGGTATAGTTTATATATGTTTTATAAGGCATATAATCGCTTAGGTGTTTTTTTTTTTAAATTATATTCTTGTCTTAGTCATTTCTTTCTTGGTGGTAGATGAAAGGTGTGAATGGCTAGGTGGGTTAAATAATGAATTTATTCTATTCATTAGCTCCAAAGCTTAGATAATAGGTAATAGCTTGGATAAAATATAATTTTTTTCTATTTATTGGGTTAGGTTAATTTAGAAGTTTGTAACTTTTTTTTTTTCTTTGCTTGATTATTATATGCATATATTTCTTACATAGGGTCATATCATGGACCAGGACCTAGTCTGACATTCATTTATTATGAAAGATTTAAAAATTGATTTCCTTTCTTTAGCTTGCCAATTCAAATTTATTATTTTATTTCAAGTCTATTTTTTTTTATTGTCTGTAATCACAAGAGTCTTTTCTTAAGTTGCCCATACATTTTCCAAAATGTAAACATGCACCTATAGGTTCCATTTAAACTTTTCTATTTGACTAGCTTTTTCCATGCATTCTCAATCACTGTTAAAAAATTGAATTGGTGTTGGTTTATAAATGCACCATACATTAACATTTCCTAATCTAATAAATAATCTTTCATAAATCAAACCACCATATTGCTAATGAAATCATATTTCAAAATGGATCTCTAGAATTTTATTGTATCAACTAATCAAATACTTCATGTCATCAATCTCCATTATAGTAAGCTATCTTCAAAACTATTTCTACCAATTGCAACTTTATAACTACTCTTATTTCAACACTAGACTTCAAGCAACTAAAGTATTCTCATGCAAGATTTAACTAGAACTCAATTAATATGCTATAGAACTTGAGATGATAATAACACTTGACAAGGATAATCTTCCTATCAATATATCTCTTCTATGATATCAAATTTCTTTTGCATTCCACTTAAGAGCATCAAGTATTTTGAGTCCCTGATTGGTGTTACTATCCATAAATCCACAATATTATTACAATGAATTTATCTTCAGTGATACTCTCACGATACAAAAAAGGTGGTGAAATCAACACATCATAACATACACAATGGAAATACTTTTACTACACATGAGCACTCACAACCTTTCCATAGACAATCAAACTAAGACAGTAGCTTTCTCTTACGATACATTTAGGCTCACATAACAAGATGGAGTTTTCTCCCTATCTCATCTCAATACAATATTGTCTCCTCCTCCTATGCACATGGAAGATAACAAGGACTCCGGTTTCCAAGATCTTTCTCTAAGAACCTGCAAATGCATCACAACAAAACAACAAGGACCATGGGTGCTTTCCACCCAACCATAGGCCTCAAAGATACCACCCCCGCACTAGGGGAACAAGGCTCAAAAAAAATACACATACACACTTGTAAGAAACATATACACCACATAACAAAACTGCAACAAATCCCATCCCAAGGGTATTTCACAAAGGCTCACCATTGGAACCTTGAACATAGGGTGAAGGTGGAAACACAAGGAGGTTTACCATTTCATATCATATTTTCCATAAAACTCATGCCCTTTCAGGGCTAAATAAACAAAATACAAGGCCCTTTCGAGGCTTCATAATATCATGCCCTTTCGGGGCTTCATAAATATCTTCCACCACACACACTACCAATACAACATCCTCCACCACACACAACCAATAGCTTTAGCTTCCTACAAACCCATACTTCAGTTACTTCCTTCCTCACCATTTCTTTTTTTTTTTGTTCTTATCCTTCCCCAAGGCAAAATATGAATATGACAACGGCATACAATGGAGCCCATACTCCAAGGTCCTCAACTATGCAATCCAACTGCTGCCCGTTCACCCTGGACTTCTCTTCCCTTCCCAAAAGGGTGAGTGAAAGTCCCATACCCATAAGAACACTCAATCACAACAAGAAAACAAAACCAAGTAGCAATAAAACAACAGATTTTCAAGAGCACATTACATTATCACAACACAATATCAACACCCATAATGCAACAAGGAAATAGAGGAAATCCAAACCTCATACTCACAATACTCCACACAATACAACAAGATGCACAATGGTGTCACACTAATCTACATGGAATGAACACCATTCAAACACTCACATGAATGCTACTCCACAATGCAATGCAATGCATACCTCATTGATAAACTCCACACTTGCAGATTGGCTTAACCTTGCTAAAAGAAAGAAAAAGGAAAGGGAGCAAGTTTGAGATACCAACCTTGGTCCAAGCTAGGGTAAGGATGGTTGTAGTAGAGCTCCCCTCCTCTCCCTCCAAAACCTCACTGTCTCTAAAATTAGAGAGTGGCCAAGTGGTTTCTCATTTAGCCATACCTCTATATATATATCCTTCTCATTTTCGGATTCCATAAAGAATGTCATTTTCATGGGGTCTCCTAGGTCCACTAGACACCCTAGAGGTCATTAATAGATCCCTAGCCTATAGTACTAACATGGGTGGGGTTAATTTTAATCCCAACTTACCTTAAAGTTACTTTATGACCCTCCCAAAGCTAGGTGATTCAAACTTCAAATTCCCCAAGGTGATTACCTTGTCCTTTTACTGACTAAGGCCATACTCAAATTTCTCAATTGAGGCATTTATCATGAAATAAGATGGCCACATGATCCAATGACGAATAACATGTCATATCACATAACAAGCACAAGTGTCAAGTGACACACACATTATATTAAAAAAAAATGACTTGTTTTACAATAATACATGAACTAGGCTACTATGCACACATACAATTCACATATACGAAATAAAACACATTACAATTAGGTTTGAATCTTTTCCACTGATTCAACCTTGGTTATGTCATGTTAGTAGTAGTTTGAGCCTTAATATCCCTTTAACCCATGGTCAAATTCCTACACACTAAACTTGAGCATCAGTAGTCCAAGAAAATCATATAAGCATATGTAAAATAAATCATTATCTCATTCAAAATTAGACTTGCATATATTTCATCATCTCAAATTAACTTCCCCTTTCTTAATCATTTCAAATATAACCTTCAAAATATTAAAATATCAAAATTTACATATCACATTCGACATTTGAGTTCCATACTTCATTCCTTATAATTACATTACTTCTTCTAACAATTTCCATGTAAAATATTCAAAATACTATAAAACTAAACTTTACTTATCAACATAACATGGTCAATTTAATATTCTAAATAACTTCATATTCTATGACAAGATGCTGAATCCATAACTATTGAATCCCTAGGTATGCGGGTTAGGTCTCAATGTATAACAAAATTTATCTTTTAACTCTAATTTCCACTTCAACATTACCTTCTTATATTACAAGCTTTTCTACCATTCAATTTCTATTAAAGCAATGTCAATAGCTTACAACATGAAATAGAATCATTTAATGCACCAATTAGGCCATAATATGCAGAGGTAATTGCGGATCATCAAAATGAAAATATTAAAATGACATAACCCTATACTCTTAAAAGTGTATCAATCATAGGATTAAAATCACCATAATGCAATTATCTCATTGGTACTATGATGAATTGGGTGAGGCCTCACACCTTAACAAGGTACATTTTCAAAATCTTCAATACATCACGGTGATCATGGAGAAGATGAAAATTGACCTAGAGAGAAATCAAACATATCATGATGAACAAATCAAGCATGCATTCCCATCCCAGTTTCCACAATTGGTTCAACATTGAACTAGACTAGGGAGAAGGTGGATTTTTCCAATAGGAGACATCAATCACAATACCATAACATAGCCCTTTCGAGGCTAAAATCTCAAGAACTTATGTTCTTCCATAAATGCTCTTTCGAGGCCAGTAATACAAGGATTTTCATTCCTTCACTTCTCCAAATTTCACAATTTCAAAACATGGTTTGGGATGACAAGTAGGGGCCCATAAAACCCTACCCTCTTTCCCTCTTCTCATCATGAGAAGAGACTCTACACTATTAAGGTCCAACTAAAGCCCTTTACCCATACATGGCCACTTCTTCCCTATCCAAGGGTGAGTAATGCCAAAAAAACCCACAAAATCTCTTTGAAAATTAGACAAAAACATGAAGGAAAACCATTCAAGAAAGCATGATTCAAACCCTCCCAAACATACCCAACATGCATTCAAACATACCAATGAACAACATAATAACAGAAGCATGAACCAAGCATGAACAACATGAGAAACATGAACACAATGCGAAAAGGAGATCAAGAACTCCTACCTCCACAATATTTTTATGGTAAAATGAACAAGTTGAGAAGAGCTTTCCCTTCCTTCTTTCAATCTTCCAAGACTCCTCTCTAAAAGTAGACATTGGGTAACCACCAAAACTACTCCAACAAGGGCCTCTAAATAATATCCAAACTCAACCACCAAAAAGGGCAATAAGTCCCCCCACTCACCTAAAAATCTAGAAGTTTCTAACTCAACCAATCCTAAGGTTAACCACTAAGTGGAGTTGAGGTTATGCAACTCACTTTCAATTTTCGCACAAAGGCAAAAATAGACTTTTTGAGTGACCTCAAAAGTAAATAAAAGGGGCTTAGGGGGTGGAAAATACCCCCAACCCATACCCATACCCCTTGTGTATAAATATTTCATGTTTTAAAGGTCTTAGGAATAGATTTGGGACCAAACAAATGCTAGGAATATTTAGGAACATCTAAAAACTCCAAAATGCAGATTAAGCACTAATCCAGATTAGGGATGACTAAACTCGATTAAGAAACAAATTAGCAAAAAGAGACACTAACTAAATCTGACTTAGGTCCAAAGGTTACACCGTTAACCCTAACTAGCATGCTGGAATGCATATGCAAATTCACGAGTGTCAAGCGACACTCTAAAAACACAGTTACGAAACATTCACATTTACTGAACACAGAAAGCTACATTCATACATCTTACAATACAATTAAGTTACAAACAACAAGGTTTCCACAAATGGCACATAGCGATCAGTTCCGTTTCTCCATTAGATTCCTCGACTAATAAATATCCCGCACACTCATTGCACACATCAGTAGCTCAAGAAAATCTTGTGCATATATATATATATAACTTATCAGGGAAATCACATAACTCTAAACATAATGCTTCAATTAATTAACTATTTAATTTACTTCTAGTCACATTTAATCATCAGTAATTACATAATCCATATGACATATAAGTTATTCATTAATTCAGATTAAGTACGAGAATAATCATTGTTAGGCATGGATATACCTAAACATCATAACATCACCAATAGTGAATATTGAACTATCTAAATGCATAGAATCCTAATCATTGAGGTAACACAATCAATAACATCATCATTAAGTGAAACACCTTGTATTATTATTAGTGCAAATTAATGTTTAAATAGTCGAGAAAACATAGCAGTTCTCTAATCTTTAAGTATTAAAGCATGGATGTATCTCTTGATCTCATTTTTCATTAAGACATCTAAAACCTACAACATTACTCCATATCCATTCAAATATCCTACAATAGATTTGACAGAGAAATTCATATTTAATAAATACATGCGAGGAGGGACCTTACATCCTCCCCCACTAGACTTTGACTTCCTCCTGGAAGTCGCACGACTAAAATGTTCATTCTATGCTAGCCCTTATCTAGACTTATTCCAAGATTTACTCTTATTAAAAGAATGATTACTAATTAACATACATACACAGGGAAATAACATATTTGTCTGATTACCATTGTTAAAAGAGAAGTTCAATCCAAAATTATGACGTGGTTACATTTTCGAGGGTCAATTATTCCTTAAAACATATTGGTCATGTATAAACAACATTCTAATCTCTTATAAAATACTTATTAAGTCTCTAATAATAATAACAAAATAGGGTATTTTGAATTCCATGTACCCACTCATAGAGTAACAGTTGTACGAGATTCCCTCAAATGAGGTTTCATAAAAAGCAACTTGTCCCTTTATTCAAGGTTAGACATTGTTACTTTAGAGTTTCCACGACGTACTGATTTCTCGATAGGATACTAAACAACCCATCACTACACCTGCACCTTTTCATCTAGAAGTTCATTTAGTTCACTTATAACCTTTAACCATATTTATGTTGGGGTGCAATCTAGCACTCATAATAGTCAACAAAAATTCATTGCTCTAAATCTCGAAGTCTTGGAAAAGGGTGGGCCATGAATACTCTTTTTGATAACCCCATACCCTAGTGTTACACATCCACTTAATTGTCATGAATCCCTCTGGTAGGCCCAACATATGTCTCTTTTGCCAACAACATTTAGAAGAAAGTACCTCAAAATTTGAATTCAACATCAAGGATTAAACATCCAACGCAAAAGTATGAAACAAAAGAAGTAAAGAAATAAAGAGTGGCGAAAAAAGTAAAATTTTACTCAAGGAATAAAGACATAACCAAGAGGCAAAATAGAATAATCAATAATACGGTTGGCTAAACAACCCCACATCATATTTTTGGCAAAAAGGAAGAACATTAAAATACCAAAATCTAAAATCAGACGAATAAGGAAATAAATCCAATTACTCATAAAATTTACATTACTGACATAATGTGGTCGTACCAGGGTCACTGAGGAAAATGAGGAAGTTCAGGTCTTCCAAATACATTGTAGGGATTTAGAATAGAAATTAGAGGGAGGTCTAATGACCATGTTGCTCAAACTCTAATTGATCCCACGTACTAACTATGTAGTTAACTTTATTGACATTGCCCTACAAGTAGGGTTCTACTACTCATAGGTTAACTAAGATTCCTTGAGTGTTCCTAGCTAACTCACTTGTTCAAATTGTAAAGAATGACATCAAGTTTCAAAATACATTAATTATTAAACTCTTTACAATGTCTAACTCATCTTCTATCATAATCTGACCCATCATATTATGTGTAACTAGTCACCTTGAGTTATACTTCTATAATTAAGAATTAATTATAAATCTAACCACTAATATATTGTAACTAAAACATACTAAAGTACTAACAACAAGCAATAATTATTCTTTACTAAATTCTAACATCAACAATTAACAACTAATTTTACTTGCTAAAATTATTTAAAAATCTAACTTTCTTTACTCTAACACAAAACCCCAAATAATCCTTACTAATGCTACTAAATAAAATATTTTAACCCAAAATAAAACTAACTAATGTTTTTAAAACTACAACAAATAAAACAAAACTTACTAAAGTAACAAAAATAATAATAATAATAAAGCATCTAACCATATTAACAATCACAATAAATGCTAACTATCTTAACAATTAAACTCCAAACTTCTGAAGGGTTAACATGATCCCAGACTTAGTTACACCTTATCTATATTTATTCCTTGCTATAATATATATATATATATATATATATATATATATATATATATTACAATATAATAACTATACTAGTATCTATATATATTCCTAACCCAATCAATGATCTTATTGAATCCTACCTTAATTTTTTAAACTGTATCCTCCTATATCTCATGGTCAGTACTGCTTCCATCCACAAATTTAACCCTTTCTCTATCGGCCATGAAGAATTCATATTTGATCAACATGCCGCATTTATTAGTTTATTATTATTTTTGTTCTTATTATTATTATGATTATTATCCATGTGGTAAATAATTAATGTAAATATATATCTTTTGCTTACATAACATTTAAATAAAGCATAAATTTTTATATATTAACAAACTATATTAATACCAAGATGTTCTAATTCAAACACCAATCCTTTATTCTTAATTTTGGTAAATCTAAACTAAACTAAATCCTTCCCACATTTAAACCCATACCAAGGCTAAGCTATACTACTAACTATACACATCAAATCTATCCTATTATCTAAACAACCCCACCCCATGTGTTTCTTCTCCCAAGCGAATTTCACAAGCCACAAAACACTTTAGAGGCGCCAAGTAAATATGCAGATGAGGGCTGGGTCAAAGAAAAAGTCCTTAACAAAAGGTAGAACATCACAATAAATGAGTGCTTGACTTTTGGATCTTACAAACTGGTTTATTAATTTAGTAATCTGCTTCATCTAAGCTAGCGCCTAGATCCTAGATGGTGCACTTTACTTGGCTCAAGGTAGAAAGGTTTGGGGAAATGGTGATCTGACTTAATGTCAAATTTGTCCCCTCTTTGTTTTTTTTTTTTTGTGCCAAGTTTTCTTAGTAAATGTTTGGATGGATGAAAAGTCAAAAACTTAATGCATTTCCTAAAGTCACCAAAGGCTGTGGCCAAACTTGGAAAAGAGAGGAGGTGGAGGATCTATGTAAATCTTTACTTTTATTTTTCTTGGTATTGATTATTTGCTTGACTCTTTTCCCAAGAAACCACTCCTCACTTTCTGCCTTGCGTCCCATAACACATGGGCTTTAGTTATGAATGAGGGGATGGGTAGGTGGAAGGTAGGAGGGTGGTTAGCTTAGGATATTTGAGTTTATTGATTCATTGATTTATTTCTTTTTTTTTATTATTGCTATTTTTATAAAAAAAAATTGTAGTCAAGGGAAAATATCTTTGAGAATATTCTTTGCTTCCACTTTTGAAGACAATTTTATTTTTCCATACATTTTCCAGGGAGCAAATGTGCTCTCTAAAGAAATGTATTGGGAATATGTATTTTGAGAAATTCTCTCTTGCTTTCTTTATTTACTTTCTTAGATAGCATTGATATACTTTAAGAATTTATAAGCATTGAGAAGAACATAAGGCTACTAGGAGTTTGCTAAGAACCATTTAATTTAAGGAATTAGAAAATCAATTCAACAACTAGGAGGTTCATGGATTAAGAAACAATATTAGTTCTACTAGGTTTTCTTGCTCTGAGGGGTTTAATAAGTGGATCTGTTCCACTGTACTTAAAAGGAGTAATTACATACACATATAAGAATGTGCATCAGATTAATCAAGAACCATAGGGTCCCATCTATAATTGCATTTAGTAACTAAATGAGAACACTAAGAGTATGAATCCTACATTCTTTTCTTCACACTAAAGTTTTCTCATAGATTTGTTTACATGGTGTATTTTTATTTCCCTATAGTAGAGGAGTGATTTAAAGAGGTTTTACAAATGGTTCCAATTAGGACAATAGTTTTCCATTTTAAACATTGAATTTTCCAAGTAAGAAAAATGCAATGTTGTTGAAAGTGTAAGTTTGAATATTGAATTTTTAACAAGAACTTATAGAGAAGTCTATATATTTTTATCATTTCGTCAAATTTACACTAATCAAATACGAAAATGTGAGAGGAGGCTTAATTCATGTAGTTTTAAATGTCCACACTTTACATGGGTCCATTATTGCCCTAGTGTCACAAAATTGTGCTCTAATACCAAAATGTCATGCCCAAAATACGGGGCAAGAACACACAATTGTTTTTAAAGATAATATGACTAAATGTAATACATAAGTATTCAAATGGAATTACTTAACTCCCTCACATTCATTGAATAATTACAAAATTTAAATACAAATCAAAAGATAATTTTCTTAACATATTTTAATCTTAAATTGCATAGATTGATATATATATCACTATGTTACCTAATTAACTTCAGTCAAATGAGCCTGATTACAAAACATACATTTACCGTAGCAAGAGTGAAAAATCATCATTTTATCTATTTTCAAATAAACATATGTAAAGAACTGAAATACTAAAAGGCTCAATGCAAGAATATTACTCAATCTTTTTCCTCTTCTATTATTCAACCTGGTTTAAGGCTCTATTGGGAAAGAACCAGTGAGAAAACCCGACATCCTTGCCTCTTCCACAAGAGTTTAAATACATTCTTACATAATATTACAATACAATATGATTTCTCTTCTTGGCCCTTAACAAGGTATCCTTTTTAATATCTTCAATACATCATGGTGATCACGGAGAAGACGAAAACTGACTTGGAGACAAATCAAACATATCATGATGAACAAATCAAGCATGTATTCCCATCTTGGTTTGCACAATTGGTTCAACATTGAACCAGACTAGGGAGAAGGTGGACTTTCCCAATAGGAGACGTCAATCACAATACCATAACATAGCCCTTTCGAGGCTAAAATCTCAAGAACTTTCGTTCTTCCATAAATGCCCTTTTGAGGCCAATAATACAAGGATTTCCATTCCTTCACTTCTCCAAATTTCACAATTTCAAAACATGGTATGTGATGACAAGTAGGGGCCCATAACACCCTACCCTCTTTCCCTCTTCTCATCATGAGAAGAGACTCTACACTATTAAGGTCCAACTAAAGCCCTTTCCCCATCCATGGCCACTTCTTCCCTATCCAAGGGTGAGTAATGCCAAAACAACCCAAAAAATCTCTTTGAAAATCAGACAAAAACATGAAGGAAAACCATTCAAGAAAGCATGATTCAAACCCTCCCAAACATATCCAACATACATACAAACATACCAATGAACAACACAATAACAAAAGCATGAACAACATGAACAACATGAACACAATGAGAAAAGGAGATGAAGAACTCCTAACTCCACAATATGGTTATGGTAAAATGAACAAGTTGAGAAGAGCTTTCCCTTCCTTCTTTCAATCTTCCAAGACTCCTCTCTAAAAGTAGAGATTGGGTAACCACCAAAACTACTCCAAGAAGGGCCTCTAAATAATATCCAAACTCAACCACCAAAAAGGGCAATAAGTCCCCCCACTCACCTAAAAATCTAGAAGTTTTTAACTCAACCAATCCTAAGGTTAACCACTAAGTGGAGTTGAGTTTATGCAACTCACTTTCAATTTTCGCACAAAGGCAAAAATAGACTTTTTGAGTGACCTCAAAAGTCAATAAAAGGGGCTTAGGGGGTGGAAAATACCCCCAACACATACCCATACCCCTTGGGTATAAATATTTCATGTTTTAAAGGTCTTAGGAATAGATTTGGGACCAAACAAATGCTAAGAATATTTAGGAACATCTAACAACTCCAAAATGCAGATTAAGCACTAATCCAAATTAGGAATGACTAAACTCGATTAAGAAACAAATTAGAAAAAAGAGACACTAACTGAATCTGACTTAGGTCCAAAGGTTACACAATTAACCCTAACTAGCATGCTGGAATGCATATGCAAATTCACGAGTGTCAAGCAACACTATAAGAACACAATTATGAAACATTCACATTTATTGAACACGGAAAGATACATTCATACATCTTACAATAAAATTAAGTTACAAACAACAAGGTTCCCACAAATGGCACATAGGGATTAGTTATGTTTCTCCATTAGATTCCTCAACTAATAAATATCCTACACACCCATTGTACACATCAGTAGCTCAAGAAAATA
The DNA here is from genome assembly GCA_028749045.1 of Cupressus sempervirens. Taxonomy (NCBI): domain Eukaryota; kingdom Viridiplantae; phylum Streptophyta; class Pinopsida; order Cupressales; family Cupressaceae; genus Cupressus; species Cupressus sempervirens. The sequence continues at coordinate 737,942,233 of CM053783.1, read as the reverse complement.
TCGTGCATATATATATAACTTATCAGGGAAATCACATAACTCTGAACATAATGCTTCAATTAATTAACTATTTAATTTATTTCTACTCACATTTAATCATCGGTAATTACATAATCCATATGACATATAACTTATTCATTAATTCAGATTAAGTATGAGAATAATCATTGTTAGGCATGCATATACCTAAACATCATAACATCACCAATAGTGAATATTGAACTATCTAAATGCATAGAATCCTAATCATTGAGGTAACACAATCAATAACATCATCATTAAGTGAAACACCTTCCATTATTGTTAGTGCAAATTAATGTTTAAACAGTCGAGACAACATAGCAGTTCTCTAATCTTTAAGTATTAAAGCATGGATGTATCTCTTGATCTCATTTTTCATTAAGACATCTAAAACCTACAACATTACTCCATATCCATTCAAATCTCCTACAATAGATTTGACAGAGAAATTCATATTTAATAAGTACATGCGAGGAGGGACCTTATAGATAGTCTATCGTCGCTTGCTGCGTGGAGGGTAAACCCTCGCGATTGCCTTTAAATTATATATTGTATTTTTATTTTTTTTTTGTTTTATTTTTTAATTTTTTTTTTTATTCTGTTTTATTTTTATTTTTTTTTTTTTTGAAATTTTGAAATTTTGAATATTTTAAATTAATTTATTTATAAAAGTTTAAATGAAGTCATAGTCTTCAATATAGGTTAAAATTTAAATTAATTAATTTATTAAAGTTTTATTTCCATTCAATCTTTTATATAAAAAAAATATCTATCTAAAATTCTATATTACATATTTTTATGAATAATAGCAGGCCTAGAATTTGATGGTCACCCCTGCCTGTCATATTAATTTTTGATGACGGTTTGGTCATTTTAGTGCCTTTCATTTTACATTCGAAAAAAAATATTGGTTGTCAATTTTTTTATATATCAATAATTTAATAAAATTATTTTTAAATTTAAATAATTTTCACTATAATTTGCAACATAAGAGGAATAAACTTTATTTTATTTTATATTCCATTAATCCATCTTGCTTGAACATCTTTGCATATCGATAATTTTTCATGAATGTTCAAAGCATCACGTTGAAAATTATTACATACATCCCCTAGACCCCATGGTCCTGGCATCCTATACCTCTCACAATAATTACATTTCATTACTATGTTACCATCATTATGAAAATGATTTAGTTACACAATTTTTTCTAGTCATTCCATTCAAAATTTTCTTTTAACTTGAATTTTTTCCTTCCCTTGATCAAAAATCATTGACCTATCTTCAATTTCATCATTAAAACTATACCCTTCCCCAAATTGATTTGCTTGTTCATTTAAATCCTCCTCTGAAGAAGACCCAAAAATTTATTTGAAAGTTTCTTTCAAATTTTTAATGTCAAATTGTTGATTCTGATTTAGTAATGAAATACTATAGTGGCTTGTTTCCTTCTCTTTGAAGATATTTCTTATGTACTTGCAAAAATAAATATAAAATTAGTAACTATGTATGAACATTATTGTGTACAAATATTGAAAAACTACATAAAATTTGCATTATGTGATTCAACTTGATGAAAAAGAAGACTTTTAAAAACTACATAAAATTTACCTTATGTGATTCAATTTGATGAATAAGAATTTTGATGCTACCATAAATCAAATATACAATTGTTTGACAAAGAATAATGTATTCAGTATATGATTGTTTTATATGAATACAAATTGAAATAATTATAATTTAGTAACAAATAAAAAAATCTCATATTTACAGCAAGTTTCTAATTTTTTTCATATTTGTTTTGAAAATAATTCTAAAAATAATAATTAAAATTAAGTACAAATTAGGCATATATTGAAAAATCATAGATATTTCTAAATTAATACAAAAAAAATTAACACAAAAACTTTAATGTATAAGATTAAAAATATAAAATCATAAAACTTAAAAGTATTAAAGAAACTTGGCAACTTTCATATATATATATATATATATATATATATATATATATATATATATATATAAAGAAGTTTCTAAAATCACATGCTTTATAAAAAGATTCTAAAATAATAATAATTACAAATTACAATAAATTAAGCTAAAAATATATAAATATAAATATATAATGAGTAATATAAAATGTGTTAACAATTTCATCATAATATAATTTATTAGTAAATTAGGTTTCTAAAATTTGATAAATTTTAGATTCTAAATTACTATTAATATAGACAAATATATATTAATATTAATAATATTTATATATATAGTTATATCTATATTATATAGAGAAGTATTATGTTATCCTTATAACAGATTTTGACAGTTTATTAAGAAATTTAATTGTCAAATTTATAGTTTTAAATTATTTTAGCCTGTTGATGTGTACAACCTTTAAAAAAATTAGCCTATCATATACGGTTAAAATGTAAAAAAATGGCCAGTACGGCCATCAATTTCGAGGCTTGAATAATAGTATCATTGAAATATATATATTATTTTATAACAATTATTTTTATGTAGTATTTATAACAATTAAGAACATATCTTTTAAAATCTATTTTTAAGTTAGATTTATTGTTTTTTATTTTTTCAAAATTTTTGGGGTCTTATTATTTCAACTTTTTTATATTGGTATAGTCATTCCCTAATATTTCGGGGCCTATTATTTCAAGACAACCATATGCCACCCTATTATTTTGGGGCCTATTATTTCGAGATGGCTATGTGTCACACTATTATTTTGGGATGGCCATATGTGTCACACTATTATTTCGAGTTCTATTTGGCTTCTTCTTTTTTCTGCCAGTTATTATTTCGGGAATGTTTTTTATTTAAAATAAAATTTTTTAACTACTCCATTTTCTCTTTTATTGACAAGGAATCTTGGCATATTCTTGTGCTAGGCATTTGTGCTGCCATTGTATAGAATGCCTCTCGGCATAATGAATGTGTTAGATAGAAACAAAGGTTCAATTATTTAAAAAATATAAATAACTATTGATATCATATTTCTTTATGAATAAATTATAAATAAATATTTGTTTGATAGAGTTATAAATGTATTCATATGTACATATAAATACATGAATGACTTAGTAATTAAAATGAAAATGAAATGTGTTGGATGAGAAACTAAATTAAACTATTTTTAAAATTATATAATTATAGAAAACTAAATTAAACTATGTTGAAAATTGTAAATAAGCATACATCCAAATAGTTATAATCAGATATATTGATTTTTAAGTTTATAATCAATTATTTCAAAATAGAATTAAAAAATAATATTGTATTCATATATAAATATAAATATTTATAAATGTTTAAAAGAGATATCAATGAATAAAATAAAATGGTAAATTTTTTATTTTTTTGTTTAAAAAATTTAACTTTAAAATTATTAATATAAAAATCAAAAAATATCATTTAAGTAAATAGATTAGTTGAAAATAATAAACATATTATATTTATCCAACTTAAAGTTAATATATATTCTTACAAATTCAAAATTGGCACAGGGTTAATTAGACATCAAAAGTATTGTTAGTTATTTATCTCACAGAGCAATCACATTTGGCCAGGTGCAAATATGTTGCACCATAGCCAGTGCCCATGTACTCATGACTTGATAAGGATTTTTCTATGATCAACAATTATCGCTTTCTTTGAAATTCGGGCACTCGCTATGTTGCTACCGATAGATTGCATGGATTTTTCGATAGCGACTTAGTGAGTCATTAGAGAAAATTTCAATTTTAGTGACATCATTCATTAAATCCTCCTCATGCATCCTTTTCAACACTAACATTTTTGGGATAAAAACATGTGACCACAAAATGCCCTTTTTCAGCACCCGACTTACGTTTGATCATCGCAGCAAGATTCTTCGATAGTCACCAAGTCACTGTGGGAAAAACCACACAACTTTCCATAGTGAGTACGTGACAACCATAGATTTTAACAAGATCCAACATTGAAACAAGAAAATTCAAAAGATTTAATCAACACTTCAAAACAGGCGGGAAGAGAAAAGATTTTTCGCGCCAAGGCAAGACTTAAAAACAAGACCTAGGGTTTTACATGGATTTGAAAAGTATTAAGGAAAAATGACCAAGACTCAAAACCCTAGGATCTTACCAAAGAACTCGCAACTAATTGTTTTTCTTCAAGATGATCAAAGGAGAATTTATACGTAAAAAATCAGACTAACAGAGTACAGATGGGATAGATTTTGTCGATTATGTTTAATCAAACTACTAGAGATGTTCAAAATACTAGAAGTTTGTTGATAAAGGTGTGAGAACTGAAAGATTGTGTTGAGCTCTAGTTGTTTTGTTCTATGTGTGTAACACTATTACAGTCAAATTATCTTTGTTCCCTTCTTTTCTCCTTTCCTATTTGCATTTAGCTTACATGTCTTTTGTGTTAACATTAGGATCCAAAGGACTCAATAAGGAACCAAGGCTTTACCTTCATTGAATATTATTATAAAGCATGTGCTAAAAAGGCAATGAAGAAAATGTTGTCTTAAAAATTTAAGCTAGATGATAAAGTTATAATAGTTAAATGGGCATCCCATCAAAGGACTTCTTCAACTAAAGAGGTAAATGACTGGTATTTGTGTTGTCTATTCAAGGTTTAGCATGTGTTTAAATTATCATAAGCTTGTAGTAGATCTGCACTATTGCTTATGTTCACATGACTATCCTGCACCATGTTGCAAGAATATTTTCTCTTACCATAGTGTGTAGCCTCCAAAAAAATGCCACATTCCTTTGTTTCATTGATTATGCTTGATGCCTTAATACCTCCAGCAAATAGAGTAGCCTTGGAAGGAATACATCTAAATTGGCTTCCTCCAAATTGGGGTGTACTTTCTACATGTTTTAGGATTCTTCTTTAGGATTCTCTCCTTTAGTAGATCAATGCCATACTTAGCCTAGTGTCATTGCCTAGCATATTCAGCTTGAAAATGTTTGTTTTAGTTGGAGCATTATTCCACTTATTTTTGGTGATGTTAATATTTAGTTGTATTGTTTTATCTGACATGGATACCTAGACAAGGGATGTTCTCAAAATATTTGTAAAAAATGTAGAGTTTTGTAGCAAAGACATTGCTTTAACAAGGATATTTCCTTCTGAAGATGAGATTAATATAAAGTTTGCTAAAGTTTCTCTGAAGTAAAAGATAGAGGGTGCCTTGAGCATTTTCCAACACTCAAAATTTTTTTTTTTTGAGGCTGCTAATGTTGTTAGGCATGCTACAAGATGATCTCAAATTGAAGATGATATGAAAACAACAAAAGCTTTAGCAACATCAAGCAATCAAATGATTTGGACTAGATATGCAAATGGATTGCTTGTGTAGTGGGATTGCCAGGGTAATCATATTTAGGAATTCATGCATTCATCTAATGCTATTCAATATTTGTGTGCTTTAGGAACAAGAATTTGGATTGGATACGCTGATGGGAGGGTGCATGTCATGGAACAAGATGCATGTCATGGAATGAGGAGCTTCTTGGAGGTCTTGCATTGAATGATGAATTGGATCGTGTGCTAGGGAAACATGACTCCATTGCTACAGGGTCTTCTATTACGTGAAAAAGAACATCAACGCATGTCGCTTCTCTTATTAGTGTCAACCATGAGGTTAGCATACATTTTTTTCTTTTTAAATCCTAGTTGTATTAGAATGCCATGATAAAATAGATTAGAGAATATTAATACATTAAATCATTTTCTATCCTTTATGCTATAAATTAGTATGAAGTCTCTTAATATGAATTGATCCATAGTTATACTTGAGAGAATATTCATTGCAAAATAAGAATTTTTAACATATACTTGATGTATGGATGCACCATTAAGTTCTCCATTATATGTGCTTTAGAAAAAATTCAAATGCACCTACTTTGCCTCTACCTACAATGTCGTACTCTAGATTCTAAATCCTCAAAAACCACAATGTTCCTTTTAAACAACCTAGCAAAAATCTCAAATCAGCAACATTTTATACTTCCTCTGAACTATACCCAGTATGTGTACCTCAGATTTTCTAGATCAATAGCCATTGAATGAGGATAGAGTATAGGAAATGACATGGTGATAATTCTAGGGGAGATCTCAAGTAGGTGAAAGCAGGAGACTAACCTTATTTTGTCCTGAACCTATAGCTTCTAGGTGTGAGCATGTTTAAAGCTTATTTGAGAGTATTCACACAAAGAACACCTTTATCACCTTGCCTTTAACTAATATAACCTTTGTCTCCATTCGTAAATGCAAGGAGTACTCCTCATTATGCAATCAATTTTGATGGCATCCACCCATTTGCCTATTCAACTATCATAGGAGCACATAATGATATGAAGAGAAAATAATGAAAAAACAATTAATTAGCTATGGAATCAACACTGGATACTTTGCAATTGTATTTGTGTTAGTCTTGGCACATCTAATATAAAACATAATAGCTTATTCCTCATAAAAAGTATGCATGAAACTAACATATTGAACTACAACTGAGATCTATTATGAATGAATATCCTAGGATATATATATATATATATATATATTTATATTTATATATATATAGGGTCATATAAAAGATGAGATGCAAAAATTTACATCTACATATGGATATTGAGAAGTATAAAAGAATTTCAAATTTGGCAGTTGGTAAAAAACTCATAACCTTTTAGAAATATACTCGGGTATATGGATAGAGTAAATTGATTCAGATACTAATAAGTTTAGTCTCTGAGTATTCTTAGCTGATATAGTATTGATTACTTCTGGACATGGAGAAATCCACAAACTCATTAAACTTGGATTTTCAATTTTGATTTGCAAATCTAACAATTCTATTGACTTTTACTACAAAAACATTTTCTAAAAATGATTCGAGCAGTAATCATCCATTCAATAGCATTTCCTATAGATGTACTTCTAGGAACAATATTGATGTCTGTTGAATGTGAAATGAACACTATAATTCAGCTATCAAGATATTCCATTGATTTTTTCTCTTTAGTACAGTTAGGCATCTTGTTCAAAATTTGGGTGCTAGGCTAAATACACAAAAAATAAAATGCATGCCACATAGAGTTATCTCACTCTTTAATGGTACAAGCTAAACATAACTTCTAGGAATCCTTATTTTGATGCCCTAATTGGCATCTAAATTTGTATCTAAGGTATATCTTACAATGATATTCTGTTTTGTGCTATCTAGACAACTAAACTCACACATCACGATCTCACTTCACTTACCTTATTTAGCCATTAATTAACTAAATAGTCATTTTTGTTTTATTTAATTCATCATTTTCCTTTATTGCTAACCCTTGATTAAGTTTTAACTCTTCACCTTTTCTTCTCACCTTTAATTTAATAAATCTATAATTATATAATAAATTCTAGCCTTATTCCTTTAAATCATACAACCAATTCAAATAATTAGTACTAATTCTTGTACAGAGTTTGATTATGACAGGGGTGCTAGTTGGAGGCAACTACCCATATGCAACAACGAGATAAGTCAATATCCAATGTACATCATTTAGTAGACATTCCTATGTAAACAATAATGTCTTATTTCCATTATTTACATGTACCAAAATCAATCATTAGTTGCCTAAAAAATTCTTGTTTATTGTCCTTTTAAAGCTACTTTTCTATGAAATCTTAAAATTGGATTTAATTCTTTCATTTAGAATTTTGTACTGTTGTTCCTAGATGCACTGTACAACCCTCAATTGATTCAAGAGTGATTTTATTAAAACATTTTAATGCTACTAGGTGAACTATGGATAGGTTCTAAACATGATTCCCTAAATGCTTGGCCATGGGAGGCTACTAAGAGAGCTCTTTCTCTTGCTCCAGCAGAGAGGCACATGGCAGTTTTGTCAATGGAAAGGTCTTACATTGTCCTTAGTAAACATATTATAACACTAATTACATGCAATATTACAGATTTAGATGTGATATTTCTGCTATCAGATCACTTAGTAGGAAGAGTTTGGAGTGGTGGACATTTTTTCTTGTCACTCTGGTAATGTCTTTACCAATTATGTTTCTTCTTAACTTGTAAACTAATCTTTGCAAAAGAATAGATTGTCTACTAGAATGGTTTCTTCCTTGCCTTTAGTAGATCAATGCCATACTTGGCCTAGTGTCATTGCCTAGCATATTCAGCTTGAAAATGTTTGTTTTAGTTGGAGCATTATTCCACTTATTTTTGGTGATGTTAATATTCAGTTGTATTGTTTTATCTGACAGGGATACCCAGACAAGGGATGTTCTCAAAATATTTGTAATAAATGCATAGTTTTGTAGCAAAGACATTGCTTTAACATGGAAATTTCCTTCTAAAGATGAGATTAATATAAAGGTTGCTAAAGTTTCTCTAAAGGAAAAGACAAAGGGTGCCTTGAGCATTTTCTAGTGCTCAAAAAATGTTGTTTTGGAGGCTGCTAATGCTATTAGGCGTGCTATAGGATGATCTCAAATTGAAGATGATATGAAAAGAACAAAAGCTTTAGCATCATCGAGCAATCAAATGATTTGGACCGAATATGTAAATGGATTGCTTGTGTAGTGGGATTTCCAGGGTAATCATATTCAAGAATTCATGCATTCATCTGATGCTATTCAATGTTTGTGTGCTTTAGGAACAAGAATTTGGATTGGATACGTTGATGGGAGGGTGCATGTCATGGAAGAAGATGCATGTCATGGACCGAGGAGCTTCTTTGTCAAAGTCTTGCATTGAATGATGAATTGGATTGTGTGCTAGGGAAATATGACTCCATTACTACAGGGTCTCTTGTTACATGAAAAAGAACATCAACTCATGCGGCTCCTCTTAGTAGTGTCAACCATGAGGTTAGCATACATTTTGTTCTTTTAAAATTCTAGTTGTATTAGAATGCCGTGATAAAATAGATTAGAGAATATTAATAGATCAAATCATTTGCTATCCTTTATGCTATAAATTAGTATGAAGTCTCTTAATATGAATTGATCCATAGTTATACTTGAGAGAATGTTCATTGCAAAATAAGAGTTTTTAAACTTGATATTTTTAACATATACTTGATGTATGGATGCACCATTAAGTTATCCATTATACATGCTTTAGAAAAACTTCAAATGCACCTACTCTGGCTCTGCCTACAATGTCATACACTAGATTCTAAATCCTCAAAAACCATAATGTTCTTTTTAAACAACCCAACAAAAATCTAGAATCAGTAATACTTTATACTTCCTCTGAACTATACCAAGTATGTGCGGCTTAGATTTTCTAGATTAGTAGCCACCAAATGAGGATAGATTACAAGAAATGACATGGTGATAATTCTAGGGGAGACCTCAAGTAGGTGAAAGTAGGAGACTAATCTTATTTTGTCCTGAACCTATAGCTTCTAGGTGTAAGCATGTTTAAATCTTATTTGAGAGTATTCACACAAAGAACACGTTTATCACCTTTCCTTTAACTAATATAACCTTTTTCTTCATTCGTAAAGGCAAGGAGTCCTCCTCATTATGCCATCAATTTGGATGGCATCCACCCATTTGCCTATTCCACTATCGCAGTCTGTCTTGAGCACATAATGATATCATCTTCACTTGTGGTCATATGAAAGCATTTAGTGTCCATACAGAGATATTGTTTGATTAGTAAAATTATAAGTTTATCTATCTTCTTTCTTCCTTTGTACAATTCCATGAGACAAGTTCCCCACTCAAAAAATCTAGCTCCCTTTATTTTCTCATGCAAAAGCCTTGACATGACAACAAACAAAAATGATGTCATGGAGATCAATAATGCTAGAAGAGGAAGTGCTCACTTTGACTACTTTTTGAAGAAAAAGAAAGTAGAAGGGGAGACGTGTTCTATGCCTCAATAGTTATTAAAAGGAAATAGTCAATTCCAATTGTAATGTGTTCACTTGGAAAATATAATGTCCCATTTATACTATTCACAATATGATTTTGTCATTAACCTATTTCTGCATGGTACTATAGACTAACCATGGCACAGTTAATAATAGATAAACTAAATGATTATTATACACCATTATTCCTAGATCTTGGCAGAGCCAAACAAGAAAAGCAACTGAAATTTCATCTAAATTCATGATTTTCCTCAAGGACAAAATTTACAGAGTTTTTGTTCTTGGTTGTTTACACAATTTAGAGTATCTGTTCCTTTTCTGCTAAATGTTTTATTGTTTATCAATTTAGAACTTTCTCTGTATTGTGGTCTTGTGTTTTTTATTAATAGATTTATCTTTATTCCATCTCTAAAGTATTTTTTGGGGTTAGTAGAGAGTATGAAATAAGTAATTTGCTTAAAACTATTGTTTGGATGTACTTGTAGACCAAATGGTGTCAAGCTCCTAGCTGTGAGTATGGTGTTGACTTCATAATTGGAAGTGGGTGCTATGATATTACTTGCAAATTTTCACACAACTTTTTCTATAATGTAAGTTCTATTATATTGTGTTTATTAATAGTCCTTTTGGTAGGTGCTTTTGTTTTCCAACAGATTGTTCTTGATTTTAATATATTGTATTGAAACTTAAATAGTTTAAAATTTTGACTAAAACCTCTTCAATGCTCCGAGGAAGCTCATCATCTAGTTGATTGTGAGATAGTACATTAACTAAGATCACATGTCAATTAAGCCTCAACAGTTTCTTTTCATCTAGAGAAAATTCAAACACTTTGTGAAAATTATGTTATGGCAGAAGAAAATAGCAAGGACACTCTTGGCATCATCTGCAAGGAGCCATGGGGACAATTCAAAGCAATATGCTTCTCCAAGTAAAAATAAAGAAGCTAGTAAAAGAGATGAACCTTCCTTCCAAGGGGCCAAAACACCTTCCACTCCACGTGAATCACACAAGTTCTCAACATCAAGGTCTTCCACATACTAGTCAAGTGAAACTGATCTCTCTAACCTTGTTGATATGGACTATGGTAAAGTGTATGATATGTAAGTGTATGATGGAATAGAGAAGATCTAGAGCACCAGAATAACATATAATATAGAGGGATGGTGATAGTAGTTAGTTGGAGGTTGGTTCCGACATTCCATCCATCTATATTTGGGTACATGATGATAATTTTATTTGGTGGTTGTTGAGCAACATAATAGTTCTATTCACATTATATATCAAGAAAATAAATGGCTTGACATTACTTAAACTTTTCATGCTATCCATTTCTTTATATAATCAAAAGGTTTGAAATGTGGCAAAATGTTTACCATTAAATGGGGACAATCCCTGTGGAAATTAACTGAACTTAGTTGAATTGTGCAATAATAAGTCATGTTATGTGTACCCCATATGTTAAAAACATGAAAATAAATAATTTTATCATATGTTTTACCTTTTGGTGGGCCCTGTCAACCATGGAATGTCTTCATACAATGTATATGATTTGTCTCAATAATATAACTAATTATACATTCTTCATATTAGTTATTCTCGGTGTTTTTTAGGCATTCTATAAAAATAGTTCACATGCCTTGCCTATGATATGACATTTTGCATGCATCCTGCACTTTCTCTCATTCAGCTGATGATGGATTACTCAAAGTGATCTAAAACCATGATGCTAAAAAACACACAATCAAATCCAAAATGAACTTGCACTACAAATGGATTGTGGAAATTTGATATTGGTAAAATTGCATTCATGTCTACTAGGACAATCACAACTTAAACATATATTTGTCCTGGTAGACATGCATGCAAAATTAACAATATTAGATTTCCACAATCCATTTGTAGTGCAAGTTCATTTTGGATTTGATTATGTGTGTTTTTTAGAATCATGGTTTCAGATCACTCTGTGTAATCCATCATCAGCCAAATGAGAGAGAGTAGAATGCATACAAAATATCATATCATAGGCAAGGCATGTGAATTGTTTGATAGAATGCTTGAAAAAAAAATTACACCTAGCTGTTGCTGGAAATTTCCACCTTCATTGGTTGAAATTTCCACCAATGCTTGAGTTTTTTCTACCTTCATTGGTGGAAATTTCCAGCAACGCCTAAATTTTTTCCCACCTGCATTGGTCAAAATTTCAACCAATGCCTATATCTTTTTCTACCTTTTTTGGTCAAAATTTTCACCTTCATTGGTCGAAATTTCCACCAACGTCTCAATTTTTTTCTACCTTTATTGGTTGAAATTTCCACCTTCATTGGCCAAAATTTCCACCAAAGCCCAAATTTTTTTCTACCTTTGTTGGTCAAAATTTCCACCAATGCCTAATTATTTTTCTACCTTTATTGGTCAAAATTTCCACCAACGCTTAAATTATTTCTACCTTTGTTGGTCAAAATTTTGACCAATTCCTAATTGAACTCGCACAAATGCCCCAGAATGTTTTCGACCAATAGATTGGTCAAAATTTTGACCAACTAGTGACCTAGTCAAAATTTTGACTAGAAAAATAGCAACTAATGGGTTGGTCTAGTTTAGTCAAAATTTGGTCAAAAATTGCATCAAAAATTTGACCAAAAAAGGTTGAAAAATGATCCCAAATGTACTAGTGATCTATTTTTCGTTATTGTTTAGTGTGTTTCTTGGAAAATAGGTAAATGTAGAACACATTTAATTCCTTTTGTTACTATTCAATTTGTTTGCAAAATAGGTGAATAAAGAATAATTTTTTTGGTCTAATATGTGTGCTATAATGTGTAGGCTAACATATTTCTATGGTGATGTATTGTTGGTCTAATATCTATTTATCTTTGGTGCCATATTTCTAATATTGGGTTTTTTTTAGGAGTATATTAGGGGTGTCCATTTCATTCAATCTATGAAGGCCATGGGTTACTCAGTAAAGAAAAAAGGTAGAAAGCCTCTTTTAGAAGCTTCTTCAAAGCCAAGAGGGAGGAGAAGTGGAAGTGTAAAGAAACATCAAGAAATTATAAAAGTGACCAATTATATCAAGACACTAATGAATGGAATGGATAGTTGTTATGGGATGGCTACATGCTCGATCCCTCTTCTTGGTGAGTCCATTTCTCTTTCTTTAGACAATGGCAGAATTACACTCAATTTAATTTTACCTGGCCTAGAATTGTCCATTCCCCATAACAATCAGATTACTCATTGTGAGTCCACTATTAAATTCTATGCACTTTCCCCATACTATTACTCAAGCTTAGTAGAATCAAAATATATTTCTCACGATCCTTCCTTTAAAGAAACAACCAATTTAGCCCTAAATTCTCTAGCCTCTACAATAACATTTCTAGTAGAGAACATTTTCAAGGGTTTCCTTTTTACAATTCATAGATAATCTTGACTATGGACCTTTAGAAAGCCCATTAAACTCCTATATTGATGATAAAAATAATGAGGCTATGGGCATTTGTGACTTTCTCAATACTCACAACTTAGTTTCTACCTTCAATCATAGCTATAACATAATCTATCATGTTTCTTCATATTTAATTAGTTGTTAGAATGTTTCATCACAATTGAATTTGTGATACCTTCCTAGCATAGATATGAAGAATAATATTGTTGTCATGAATGAATCAAATTAATAAGAAATCAATTGATTTCCTTGAAACTTGAAGAGAAAAAAGGATCAATAATCATACCATGAAGAACTACTACATATTATAGTGCTTTATCTTGATTATGCAACAAAGAAAGAAGAATCCAAATATTTAGAAAGCAATTTTTCTAAGTAGAGAAAATAATGATATCATTGTTCAAGTTTCCTAAAGCTATTGATACACCAGTGTAAACTTTAAGAAAGTCACCTCCAAAAAAAGATATAAAATATTGGCGAATCTTTCAATATTTTGCAAAAAACCAAAATCATTTCTATTGGTGAATCTCTCAATTTTTAATTCTAAACATGATTAATATTGGTGATTATTTTTCAATCATTATTTTTTTGTATAAAATATTGACAAATCTCAATAATAATAGGAAGTTCATTAATCACCATGGAATATTACACATCAAAATTGAACATCTTTTTATCTCATGGAATATTATGAGGATCATTACATATAATTTAAATCAATAGTGAAAACTAAATATCGTTGATATATCCCTAAAGTAACTAATAATTATGACAATTATTTGTTAGTTCAATTTAATTTCTCTTATAACATATTATATTTAGGTGACTCAAATCTAATCATGTAATGAAAATTGTGTCGAATATTTGGGTTTACATTTTTCAATAAAATTAATTATTGACTAGTTTTAAATATTCTAGAACTAAATTTTATAAAACTATGGCAATTTAGGTTATATCAAATCTTAAATTATTAGCCAAACTACTAGCCAAAAAATTCTAAAATTTAACCAATTTGCAAATATTAACCACTAAAAAATACCTTGACACACACTGAGTTCAAAGGAAGGAGTTTTGAATCAATGGTAGAATGATATACTTCAGTAAGCTACAAAGACCAACTATAATATGTTTGAAAATGAACACACTAGACTTGTACATGTATATTCAGAAGAAAACAAACTTGGCTGAGTGAACTCAAACTTAGTGTCATTGTTAGCCATGCAGCTACATTAGTTGGGTTTTGAGAAGCATTTAGACCAAGGAATGTAATTCATGGACCAAAAAAATTGATTGAATAGAGCTCTTTAAAATAAAAATGTAAGTAACATTATTTTTTATTGAAACAAAAAATTTGTAAGTGTGCCTTGTGCTCAATATCAAAAAATGTAATTAGTTAAAAATTAAAAAGAAATAAGCCACAAAGGAGAAAACCTTCTCAAGGATGAAATTTAAGTTAGAAATTTTGAAACATGATTTGGTTATGGCTTACATAAAATTATAGAGATTTCTATGTCCATAATAGAAAACAAGATTAATTTTTTTGATGTTTAAAAAGTTCATTGATAAATTTTTTGTAGTAGGCCACTCCAACCTTGTTAATTCCACCTTTGATTGTTCCATATGTTCTCACCAAAAAAAAGAAACTTTTAAAAGAACTATTGATTGATAGTCACTTTTGTTTAAGGGTTAAAAAATTGGATCACGTAGTAATATATGTGACCAGAATATGGAAAACCTATATGCATCCAAGCCCATGTCCATCATTAGTTTCATATCTTCTTGCAAACCACACATTCTATTATAAAAATAATAAATTTATTAGGAGGTTGAAAACATTAAAAAGGAGTAGATTCATGATATTATATGGATAGTCCATGGATGGTCTCTCAAAACTCCCACATTTTCTTTTATATAAATTTTCATTTGGGTAATCATACTTTGGTACTTGGGTCATTCTTAAGGAAGAAGCTAAAATAATTTAGTCAAATTTGAAGAAACTAGATTGCAAAATCAAGATATTGGGAGAAATGGTTTGTACGTTTGAAACCATAAAAAAAATATCCAAATTTATTAATCCTTTTGAATAATCAATTTTCTTAGAATAAAAAGTTCTAATGAGAATGTCATAATAAAATTCACATGTCCAATTATATTAATTTTAAAAAAAATTTAACTCATCCACAATTTCAAAAAATTGATGACCATTATCTATATAGATTAGAAAAGTACCAAATACTGCATACCTCACTTCATATTTTGATGCAACCCTAGTCAAGTTTTTTGCATTCTATCTAGAAAGTGCAATGCATTTTTCACCATCAACAAACACTAGAGCAACAAAATCTAATGTTAGAAAACTACCATAGTAAATAAAGTTGACATAAGTTTCAGATTAAAACAATTGACACAAGTACTAGAAAAATTATACACTTGACCATTTCTTTTCAAGTCATCCTTAAATTGGTTTCCGCATCTCCATATTGCAAAGAAAAAAAGGCCATAGAGTGTCCAGGCTACAAGGTTCTACTAATGATACCATCTCCCCCATAGAACAATCATCTGTCAAGTTGCATGTACCCACCCTACTTGTTAGATTTTCAATTGAAAATATACATTCATCTGCATTCCATATGCATGGACAATAGGTGGAGATGAAAAAACATACACCAAGTTTACATTTATTTAATAGGTCTATTAAGTTTTTAAAATACTAGACCATCATGAATATTAGAAGTCTAGTTGCTATGGACAAGCAAGCTAACACATAGGAAGTCTTGATTTACTTGCATGTTAAGGAAATTAGTTGTTGGTGTTTTGAAACATCATGCTTTCAAATTACCTTGATGAGAATAGAATACATCTATGGATAATTACTTTCCATCTACAACATATCTTTTCAGACTCCAACTATAAGGCTGGACCCTTCTTCTACTTAAGGCTCTGCAAAACTTAGGTGGGTGGACCTATAGATTCTTCATATGTTACTAGTATTAAAGCATAGACTAAATCTAACCAAAGTAGATAAAACCCTTATTTCTCCTATATTCATGTAATTACAATGATATGCAGTTGTAAATTGCAAATTCTATGAAATCCACAAGGTAAGTGAGGGCAATTCTTTTTAGCTCATCAACATGAAAGGGAAAAGATTTTGACTAATCATGTTGAATATCAGCAAGACCAAGGTATGAACAACAAAAATATGCATTCCTCAAGCTGACCAGTCCCTAATCTATTAGGCATTAACTAAGTCATAACATACGCATGGATACGAAAAATATACGCATATACTCAAATATCAAACCTATCCATCTACCTTGTAAAAAGACATCTATATTCATAAAAATTCTCACACTTAATGTAGTATCCTCTTGATCAAACCTATAGCCCTATCGAGCTAAATGAGCATTTTCTTGGCTCTTTGTTCCAATAACAAACCTAACAAGACATACAACATTAAGGGATTGCAAAAGGGTTGAAGATCTTTGTTCCTAAACTACAAAACATTAAAGACAATAGAGGAAGGAGATGAGAATAGAATGAAACTAAGAAATGAAGCTTTTTATTAATCTCCATGAAATCAATAGATTAAGGGGAAGCAAAGAACTCAAAGAATATACAATGAATGATTATATAATATGGATGCTTCAATAGAAACTACAATTATTGTTCATAACAAAGAGAAATGCTAGAGAAAATGGTATCATAGTCATGACAAAAATTTCAACCTAACTAGAACCATCTTTTTGGTATCATAGTAGTGAAAAAATGTCCAAGAAACTAGAGCCAACATGGTATCATAGCAGTTGAAACAATTTTTAACACAAATTAGAACCATCCTTGTGGTATCATAGTTCTAAAAAAAATCCAAAACACTAGAACCTATATAATGAATGAGAAAGGGAGAGATATAACAAAGTAATGAAATCCAAAATATGATCTAGAAGTGACATGTGTCCACTTGAATCTCCATTCCCTACTATTGTAAAACATATCCCATATTTCTATAACTGAAATCTTATATGATTTTCATCATTATTTTTAACAAACTTGAAATATCTCTTCTTTAATGATGAAAACCCTTGTGTTATCAATATATCTAAAATGCATCTAAAAATGTTGATATTCTATCCACTTAACTAACTTGGAGGTTGAAAAATCTGCCCCTAACTACATTTTTATATCTCTAGCATTCACCCAGTTCACCATTTCATTGGAAATCTTATCTAAACTGCCTCAATTGATGGAAACTAAAAAATGGATACATGAGACAAAACCTTCAATAACTCAAACCAATGGTTTCTTGTGCTGAAACAATCTCTAAAAATCAAACATTCATTCTCTCCTACTTCTGACGATATATAACAGTGCCATATCTACTTACCATAAATGCCCAAAATATCATTTTGAAGTTCAGGTCCCTAGATTGGCCTCATAGGTCTACATATTCCTTTAAAATTTATGAAAAAAATTCAAAATTTCCTAAATTCAATTCTTTAGGATATATCCCTTTTGAATTAAAAAATTATGCATGTTCAGCAAGATAGTGAGAATCAAATTTGCATTTTGAATTCTTTCCTTTTAATTTCTATACAGGTCAAACCTACTTTGACTACGTTGAAATGTTTTTCCTTACCATTGGTCAATCACTTGCTTCGTCATCTACCACCAGGAACCACATGGTAGCATCTCATTGGCTCTCAAACTACTTGGTTAGCATCACATCATCTTCTATCTGGCATGTTGCCACATCGCTACCATGCAACACCTTGCTATTAGTATCGAACTTGCCTCTGCCATGTCAGCACTGACTGGGCTCACTGCCATGTGTTGGCTAGGTACTTTCTCACATGCATAGTCAACAACTACCATGTCACATGAGGGAATGCATGTTTGCAACATGTGGCGTACTATGCTACATCATCACCTTGGAAAACATGCCAACTCTAGAGTGCCCTACAACATGTCACTGTCAGATTCATCATTCTAGCTCGCCATGTGTCAATTTTCAATTTGTTAACAAGATCCACATCATCATCCCTTTATGCATATTCATTCAAAATTTCCTCCTAGCTAGCCATGGGCCCACACAAAGAGTCTCTTTGTCTATAAGGGAAAACCTTAAGACATTTACTATTGCAACACTTGTGTTTAAAAACACATTATAATGACACCTTCCCACCAATGTGGGACTAAAACCCCTACTTTGTATGTAGACAATAGATAAAATTCAAATAAGTGGAGAAATTTTAGGATTCAAAATACAAGAAAGCTTTCTTTTTTTCTTGTAGAGTTTTTAGAAGGGAAAACATAAAAATGAATAAAAATATCCCAATTCACAAAATGGTGTATCTACCTCATTTTGTAAGCTAGGTTTAGTTCTTTTTAAATACTTTTATACATAGATCAATTCCTAGTCTAGAAAAAACTAATACAACATGATGTTCTTCTACCTTTGAAGTTTTATTTTGGATTTTGACCTATGTTTCTCATTATACTTCTAGTTGGGAATAGGATATTCATGAAGTCGAGTTGGAGCTTGCAAATGAATAGAAGCTTGTGCATGCTTGTTCTACTTTATCTCATCATGTTCAAAACATACTCAACTGCAAGCTCCCTTCCTAAGTTGAGGAAAATGTTGTTAACTTTTATGAGGTTAAGAATAAAAGAAGGGAGAAAATGTTCCTGCAATGTGCATTTACACATTTGGTGTAGGTACGAAATCCTTAAAGGGGCTAAGTTTTTTGACAGCTAGTAGCAGTCTTGATCCTATATTCCTTGTGTTTCCTTATTGCTCAAAAATGGGTGGGGTTTGGGTTAAGATGTAAACAACTAGATTCCCTCCTTTATTTTTCATGTAGACTATTCCATCCCCATTTCTTAGATGGTGCATAGCTTTTTTTCTTTGAAAATTAGAGTTCCCTATATGGCAATTGATTACACTTCCTCTCATGGGTTTTGACAATAGTATTCATGATCCTTTCGCACTCAACTTCAAATCTTCACCAATGATCCTCAAATTTGGTGAGACATAACAATCCTTGGATGACTTCCCTAATTTTCCTTTTATAATGCCATGGAGGTCATTTTGCAAAGCCTCAAAAATTAGATTCAAACTTTGGATTTGAAGACACTTCAATTTGAAAAGAGAGTAGAAGCATATAAGTAATTATTGTTTGTATAATCCAACATACCCATTTTCAAAATGAAATGATGACATTCATTTTGAAACAAGAATCTTGTGAAAATTTTAAATCCTTACAAGTTCTTATTAGATGATTTCAGCTAGGCCCCAAAGTGGCTCTAGCTAAATAAAAATTGAATTCAAATAGTTGAATTCTCAAGATGGCCTAATAGACCCATCATGCTAATTAAAATTAAAATTCATCAATGAACTATCAATTAAAACTCATTTTATCATTTTCTACAAATTGTCAACTTTGTGCCAAAGGGTCCATTGATTGGCCTTAAAAACTAACCAAAACACCTAACTAAGCCTTGGGATATGACATAGTGCTTCTTTTTGTTCTAGATTCTCCTACCCTTTTGAATCTCATCTCATGAAAAAATCTTAGTCAAAAGATACTGACCATCAAACTTTCTCTCTTAGAATTGGTTGTAAGAAAACATGTTAGAAAATCATAAAGTGCATTTGGGTTTGGCTTTGAAAATAGGTCAAACTAATACATGGGGGAATGAAAATTGGGGCATTGGTTCACTATCATGAGGAGAGTATAAATTTTTGATATGGGCTAGTGATAAAGAATAGGGCACATTTGGCAAGTATTCAATGTGGGCTATTCAAATTTGCAGAACTAGAAACACTAGCAGAAAATTGGTTTTTGCAAACATAATGAACCTAGGAAAGTGTTCAGAGAAATTCATCAAGACTTTAAAATTGGCACAATTCAAGAATTTTTAGAGTAGAATAGAATAGTACAATCCATTCAATCTCATTTATTATGGATTTAGAGTTATGACATCCCAAATAGGGGTACTAATCAATCTACACTTCTTGACACTAGTAAAACATCATAAATTACATTTGGAATCATGTTCAAAAACTGATCAAATGGATTAGTCATAAGTCAAAATCTAAAACATAACAAGTCTCTTGCATTCATAATACAATGCAAAAGGAATCTTCTCATTTTGGTCAACTCGGTCAAAGTTTTAACAATTCTAATAGGGCCTCCCAAAATTTTGAACAATTTACATCAACATGACAACAATAAACAACCGAATTTGAGGGATTCAAAACCTAGTCAAAACATATTGAAAAGATTTAAAATATGAAATATAGGTTCTTTTATATGCATACTAAATACTACCAAAGTTGTGAGTCATGAAACATAAATAGATGTAAGGTATTCAATTGTAAACAAGGCCTCCTATCGCTACTTGACACTTAGGCAAAAATGCAAATTTGAACATTTCTCAAAATAGAACTTCACAGAATGACTTGGAATGGAAATATATTTTCATGGGACGAGTGGATATGTTGAACACAAGGTGTTAGAAACATTAAACACCTCTTCAGTGTCAAAGGGAAGTTAGGTACACATGCATTAAATGTGCTTTAAAGGGCTTCAAAGCTTGGAATGATACTCAAATCAGGAAGGTGATTTTGAGTCCCACATTACCCTTGCCTATAAGAGTCAAAGTTACAATGTTTATGATGGTCTATAACTTAAAATATCTAATTAAAAATCTTTAACAAAAATACAAATGTGGTGCATTTTTTTAGCTCCATCTCATGTCATATGCATATGAAATGAGATTGCATATTGAACTATGGCCTCCTTTTACTTTTTTTGAAACTAAGATATTCACACAGTTAGTTATCATGAATTCATAGGTTAATGTTGAGATCCACATGGTTTCAAGAATAGTTTAATATTCTCTACTAATCAAGGCCAATCACATGAAGGTGGAAACTCATTTGATCCCACTATTAATCCCATATTGGTTTTGACATATGAGTGACAATATACTTAAGTTATTTACTTAATTCTTGTTGAACAAGTAATGCATGCTGAGAATAAAATGTCAGATAGTATATGTCAAGTGACAAATATATAGTATGAATCAAGTAACTAGTAAGTGTTGAGTCACTCAAGTTCTAAGAAGATGATATGTGTCAAGCTTTTCAAATGTTGAGTGATCAGTGCATGCCAAGCCATTTAGAGGTTGAGTTACAGCATTGAAGTTGTAGTTGATACCAAGCATCATGAAATTCAAGTGTAGAGTTACACAATTTTGACATAGTCATTTGTAATGGCACAAACATCTATGTAAACCATTTTTGGTGTTGAGATAATGGGTGTTGCACACATTGCATAATATTTTTATTTTATTATTTTATTTTATTATGAATGTTGTACCTAGATGGACGTGCAACATGTAAAGATTCCCATGGAATATTATTGATGAGTTGTATTGTAACATTGTGATAATATTTCATGTAATTATTTAATATTGGGGCAAAAAGAATTAAATACCCAATATTAAATGTGGGGTCAGTGGGTTAGGTAGCACATGGTTTTAGCACATGGTTTATGTAATACCACTTGGTGGTTTTGTGGGACTTGCTACTATATAAGCAGCCACAAGGGTAGTTGTTGTAGTAAGAGTGACAAGGAGAAGACAAAAGGAAAGAGTTGAGTGGGACAAGGCTTGACAGGTTAGCCAAGGGAGCATTTGTGAAGGTTGAAAGCATGGCATGGGATGTATGGATTCATGCTTGTTCACATAGTTTTCTCGGTTGTGGCTATGGCCATGAAGGCTTCCATCGTTGTATGGCAATGGTATTTTTGCTGAATAATACATGATGATGGATGCTTTTGGAGGCTAGGTTTTTTCCTCAATGAGGGTTTCCCAGGGTATATCTTGTGTCACATTTTGTGGGTATGTTTCCTATTCTCTTGCATGTGGATTTTAATTCCGTGATTATTTCAGATTTATTATGGGTTATGTGGAAACGGTTATATTCTTTGTTGACAAGTTTCCTTAAATTTGGGATGAATTAAGAATTGATTTATGATCTTTATTGATAATGAAAAATCTTAATTTGGAATCCCTATATATTACATGCATCCAATCAAAGAAAAGGAAAGTTTAAATGACAATATGGGTGAATCACTACTGTTGATTCATACCTAACCCTAAGTCACCTAGGTCTTTTTAAGCAAGAGAAATCCTAAACTTTCCAATGAATGCAAAAGGAGAATTGAAGAGAGTTTACATGTGTAAAAGAGAATTCGTGGTGATTTTAAGGTGTTATGAATTGAGTTACATTGTAGAATCAATTAAAGGAGAGTAGAGGAAAGGAATCAGAGGATAATAGAGATACATCTAATCATAAATGATCAAGTACACATCAATATAGAGGTGATCTAACATCAACCAACAAATTCCTAACTGAAGGATCATTGTTGAGACATTCTAACAAGTGACTTAGATAAATCTCTTAATGGAGTAGTCTTAACAAGCTGTTGCAAATCCTTTAATAGGGAACATACTTCATTGTAAGTTAAATTCTTTTTACCAAGAACACTTTTAGTAGGGTGTTTAAATCCTTTAATAGGGTAAGATCTAACAATCTTGTAAGCCTTTAATATGGAAAACCTTTCATAGGGTAGTTCATTTTTCATGGTCAAACATTGTAACCTTCATAAATTACAATTTATTATTGTAGTAGTAGAGATTTGTGGGTGTCATCCCCACCCTATTTTTACTTTCTCATTGCAGGGTTTCTAGGTAACCAGATATCTTGTGTCATACATGTGTTGAATATTTTACATTCATACTAAGGATGTATATGTTTAATTTGGTATTTTAGTCTATATGCATAGACTGTGAGATGGATGTGTTGTGAATACTTTTAGAGCTTGAAAATTTTAGGTGCTAATTCACCCCTCACCCCTCATAGAGTTTACTTCCCTATTGTATTTCCAACAATTAGTATCAATGCCCAACTCTTTGAAAGTAAAACTTTACAAACTTGAGGAAAGATCTTAGAGATGAAAGTTTTCATATTGGGAAAGACTATTGAGAAACAAAAGATTGAAATACAACTTGCCTTACATCAGTTGAATGAAGCAAGAAATGATTTGAAGATATCATTGAAGAGAAGGAAGGAAATTGCTATTGAAGAGAATGACAAACAATACTAATAGATTGACACTACTAAATTGTTTGCTTCTGAAAACAAAAATGAATTTTGATGTAGCAATTGCAGATCTAGTGGAAAAGAATGGAATCCTTACTAAAGACGTTAGAAATCTAAAGAGAGAGCAAGAAGTCTAATCGGTATTGCTATGTGAGATGACCAAGTAGAAAAGAAAAGTTGAAGAGGACAAAGTCATGATTGAAGATAACAAAATGATTTTGACTAATAGATTGGAAGATAAAACATCAAAGGTAATTAGGATTGCTAACATGAAATTGGAAACTTTGGGTCAAATGATGATTGCAAATTATGAACTAAATGCAAAAGATATTTAGATCACAACACTGAAATTGCAGAATGAACAACAGATAAATAATCTAAAAAGAGAAAAATAGTTTGATAACAATTTCAACAAGCCTAGTGAAGCCATTAAGTACTTTGAACAATTCATGAGATCCCCTAGATCCAATACTGATACTTTTGGATTGGGGTACACTAGTATTGAAGAAGGAGAATCATCTAAAAGTGGTGAAGAAAGAAGTAACAAAGGTAAGAATTCCAAATATACTTGTCATAGTTATGGTAGAAATGGTTGTGCTGCTAATGTTTGTAGGAGAAAGATTGTAAATTAGAATCCTAAGCATAAGTTCATGGGTCATTTCCATAAATGCAACAAACAAGGACATCAAGCACATAAATGTAAAACCAAGACCATGTGCACACAAAGATATTAAGGATATTGTTATAATTGTCAGAAGTATAGACATAGAGCATATGAGTATAGATTCAAGCCCAAATGGTCATCAACAAATTAGAAAAAGGTAAAGCACAATGGTAACTTTTATAATTGGGATTATATTACAAGGTATAGTTGTCACTACTATCAAGAGTATGGACATGTTCCTGAAAATTGTATAAAAACACATTTCAAAAGTGACTACAATAAATGGTTGTTTCAAACAACATGTTTTGGCTATTTCAAAATTGGTCACATAAGAAGAAATTGTTCAACAAGGTCAAAGACACCAAGCAATGAGTTCAACAAAGGCAAAGGTAAGGTAGATGTTGAGAATGTTAGAGATGAGATGAACAAGACATGGAAGAGAAAGGGAGATTGCAACACATAAAGTTTAGAAGGGATCACTTCACCCAATTGGTCAAGTGATTACACCTCCTACAATTAAGAAATCAAAAGGTATGTGGGACTGATATCTAAAAGATATACTATACACTATTTCCAAGGATTTAGTTATGAAACTATTACATCTGCATGAATAAAGGTACAAGGTGTTGTTAAGAATTTTAAAATATATATTTTAATTTTTGCTAGTTTTTCATGTTATTTCAAAGCATGAAATGTTTCACTATGGTTTTCGAGTGAAATGTTAGTTGATGCTAAGCTATCAAAGCTATTAGTGTTGGCTGAGCTCATAGTGATTGTCAATTAGAAAGGAAACTTCATTGAATTCAAGTGAGTTGAAATCTTTATTGAAGCTAAGCTTACAACTATGTAAGAACTAAATATTAAATGCAAGGTTTTGAGGTCTACATGATCAATTTCTACTCATTTGACATCATTTGAATTTTAAGAAGAGCATGAAGAGTGAAATGAAAAATTAAAAGAGATCATACCAATGTTCGCAAGCCAAATTCAACACTCTCTTGAAACCATCACAATATATTCACAAAGGTATTTATCATGTGCTGAGCTATGCACTTTGAATTTTCACAAACACTAGTTAACATTATGGTGTATAGCTCTTTAGATATTAAGGTCAAAGAGGGTGAACAAGTTTTGAATGTGTAAATGATAAGCAATGAGATCAGACAACCAAACTTTAGAGCCATATTTGATATCACTTACAAGCAAGATCTATCTAGTGCATTGTTGATGATACCACCAAGTGTTTTGATTGTTTAAGACATAAGATGTTTCTATATATGTAAGGTTGGTAGTAAAGGAGACATGGAAATTAGTGAAACCTATGGAAAATAATGTGAAAATAGAACATTGAAGGATGAATTCAAAACTATAGAGAGGAAAGGGTAGACCTGTGCCCTACATTTTCCAAATGTTTTCAAGACTGAATGGATTAAGATAGTCCTAAGTAGAATTCATGATAATTCTATATGGTCGAATAATGGACTAGTGAAGATCACCAAGAAAACTTTAAATAGAGTAATAGGATATCCAACACTTGATCGACCTAAAATATTGAGAAGTGATTCTAAAGAGGTCATTGAGAAGAATACATGGGTAGTGTGGAATAAATGAGGGATGGCAATTGATACTATTTTGGATCCCCTAATTGCATTTGTAGTTATTATAATAGAAATAAAGTAGGCTAAAAAATGTACCATGTATTGTTGTGTGCATGGGCTATAATATAGTCATGAACGATCATATGTATGACATTGCCAAGTTGTAGATGCAATAATTGTCATAAAATTTTGGAGCTATAATTAAGACCAAAAGTGCACAATGTAAATTTGGTTCAATTCTTGTATACATTTTCTTAAATCTATAGAACACTTTCCACACATTTGGTAAAGTTTCCTAGAAAATAAACATATCTATTACAGTGCAAATAGGTGAGTTTATTGAGCAACTTGGGAACAATTTTCATTCAGTTATGACAAGATATTTTGAGTACTTCAAATATTCAATGAAGAAGAAACCGAGGATAATAGTTTCACTAGTTGAGAGACATTTTAGTGATATTTTTTTCTATTTGACACTGATTTTACATATTTTTAAGTTGTTGTTCCAAGGGTTAGGTGGCTAAGGCGACTAGGTTATAAAAACAATGTTGATGAAGCCTCTACTATAATAACAACATTACTTGTAGAAGATGTAGATGCTAAGGCTATTGCCTTTGGAAATTATGATGTGGCAAATATAAGATAGAAATGCATTTAAAGAATACCTCAATCATTAGGAAGAAGAAAAAAACTATGAAGAAGTTAAAAGAGAAATTTGGTTAAGGAACATATGAAGAAGAAGAAGATATACTAGCTCAAGCACTATTTTCCTTAACACAAGATCAAGGAGAAGATCAAGTAGAAGAATTTGAAATTGAAGAAGGTGGTGAGGAAGAAGAAGCCAATGAAGCACTTGAGAAAAGCAAGAGAAAAGCTAAGACACTAGCTAATAGCAAACCAAGGAAGGTTGCAAAACCTAAGCCTATAGTCTCTACAAGAGCAAGCACAAGGGCTACTACAAAGAAGGCTCTTGAAGCATTCAAGCCAAAAGAGAAGAGGGCTAGGCCAATTAGCAATGAAGAGGATCCTAAGAAGAGACCAAGGAGAAAATAGATTGCTCCAATTGAATCTAATGAAGAGAAGACAAAGTCTAATGACAACAACTAGTATCAAGTGGTAAGCCACAATCTTTCTTCAAATATAGACAATATATGTGAGAATATAAGGAACAATCCTGATTTATTTGGTCTCACACATATTAAATTTGATACACTTGGAAAAGTAGACATGAACCAAGTAGAGTAGTGGATTTATGCGATGATGTGAATATTTAAACAAACTCCAATTGAGACTACCAACTCTCTACAAAAGGAATTATCTAATAATGTTGAGAAAAGGTGGCAATATAGTCTAAAAATAGAAAGACAAATTAGAGAGACTACACTTGCCAGAGTGATGCCAGAACTAGATAAGGAAATAATGGTCAATGCCTTGAAGAAGCATAATGGAAAATTTGCACCAAAATATAAGGAATTCAACATATTGTAGAACAAGGTTGAGGATGTTCTACAAAAGACCACTTTGATTTGGAAATCACTATATGGTTTGACAACACCCAAGGTAACTATGCAGGCACATATTGAGTTAGCTAAGGACAAAGAAGATAAACAATAGGTAACTAAGGTAATCATAGTTGACACTAAGATAGTTGCACAAGAGGAAGGCACTAAAATAGTTGAAGAAACACATGCACTAGTTTAGGAAGGGCAATAGATAGAAAATATTTACAAGATGCACTAGTGTCGAGTGTCAATCCTTCACATGAGGTGAATACAAAATGTGATAATGTAAGGATTAAGGATGTTTCTGACACTATCAATTAGAGCATCAATGCCCTCATAGAGGATTACTTGAATAAGATACTTGTGGAATCCACCACCTAGGCCAAACTTTGTGACAATCCTATATTGGTGAGTGTTGATGAAATTGAGAAGGTAGAAAGGGTATCTATAGGGGAGGATGTACAAAAACAAGTTACACCTACAACCCCTCCATTTTCCATGATACAGCCTACATTACCCCTTGTGCTATATCAAAGGAAGGCGCCAACTAGTTCTACCATCAATACATTTGCACAAAGTAATTTAGTCTCAGCCACTATAAAGAAGAGTGAACATGACAAGAGTGAGATAGCTGGAGAGCAGAAAGATGAAATAAAGAAGACTAAAGCAACAAAAATTCAAAAAAATTAGGTCGATACTCCTACACCTATAACACAAGAACAGGGTCCATCTATGAATATAGAGAAGGAAAAGGATAAGACTGATGAGCTAGGTATGACTACCAAACTTGAGGAGCAATTAGCAATATAAACATTGGTATCTTTACTAGAAACTACTACTCCTCCTAGTCATGCACTTCATAGGCTAAGTATAGAAGCTATACCCGTACAAATCATCATGACTGAGTCCAAGCACATCTAAGGAATCTAAAGTTACATCATTTTTTGATGTGAATTTGGATGAAGTGATTGAGTTTCCCAATTTTTAGCATGCAACTATCACTATTGAGTAGATAGGCATACTACAGGATGCTCTTGCAAAGAAGAAAAATCAAAAACTATTCAAATAAGAGCATAGGTAGAAGAAAGCCTTGATAGATATCAAGGAAGTTTTTATTGATGAATTTAGTCTATTGGCTCTAGAGGAAAAAACCAATAATTGAATTATTAACCAACTTAGTGAAGAAGCTAAATGATATAGGCCTAGATTCAAATATAATATTACTGAAATGGTCTAAGAGAAAGTTCCAACATAAGGTTGATGAAATGGTATCAAGTGTTATTGCACTATCATAGGTTGAATTAGTAACCAAAATAGGTGGTGTGAAGAAGGTATTAGAGAACATCTTCTCTTTGTACACTAGATTTTGTAATCCCACACTCTTAACACAAGAAATAAGGAGTCATATTCCAAGTTTGGAGAGTTGTATATAGTCATTTGGTATAACTCTACCAAAATCTCCAACACAAAGCGAAAAACATTTTAGAAATATCCTCAACTCCTAAAGTCAGTTAGTAATGTTACACATAGATGAAGCAAACATCGAGGCTAAACTAATAGGCATCCAATTCATTCTGAATCCATATAAGGATATATTGCACAAGGAACTAGCCTTTTCTAAAACACTCATGGAGAAAGATTTGCATCTTTCTACTCATGAAAGCTTAGTTCACTTTATTGTCAAGCTGACCATCTAGATCAAATCATTGGAGGTAGCTTGTGATAAGTAGGATGTAGCATTAAATGTCATGCTTGAGGTCCAAAAATCATTTTTGGACAAATACGCTCTATGTGTATAACCCTTTGACATCAGTGTCAAAATGGGGGAGAAATCAGGTATAGGAGAAATAAGAGGTATGGAGGAGATAATATTTTTAAGGAGATGAAAAAAACAACATAATAACCTTAGGGGGAGTTATTTAATCTTGAGATACAATTGATGAGTCATAAGCTTTTGCAAAATTCTAAAGTTCTAAAATTTTGTATGTATGTGCATATTATCTGAACTTATGCTTGAAAGGCTAAAGCTTATTTACACATGATCAAGTATTGTTCCACTCATGTCAAAGGGGGAGATTTTTAATCTCATTTTTCTTTCAAAATATGAGTGACAATATATTTAATTCATTTACTATGTTTATGCCGAACAAGTAATACATGTTGAGCATAAGTTGTTAGATAGTATATGCCAAGTGATAGATATTTAGTGTGAGTCAAGTAACTAGAAAGTGTTGAGTCACTCAAGTGCTGAGGAGATGGTATGTGCTGAGCTATTTAGATATCGAGTGATAAATGGATGTTGAGTCATTCAGAGGCCAAGTTATAGCATTTAAGTTGTAGTTGATGTTGAGCATCAGGAACTTCAAGTGTTGAGTTACACAATTTTGACATAGATTTTTGTAATAGCACAAACTTCTATGTAAAGCATTTTTGGGCCACCTTATGGATTGTTTTATAGTCTTTGTTGATAAGGATGAATCTTAATTGTGAATCCCTATGCATTCGATCCATCCAATCAGAAAAAGGGAAGGTTTAAGTAGCAATATGGGTGAATCACTACCATTGGTTCATACCTAACCCTAAGTCACCTAGGTCTTCTTAAAGAAGACAAACCCTAAAATTTCTAAGAATTCTTAAGGAGAATTGAAGAGAGTTTGCATGTGAAAGTAGAGCATTCATGGTGATCAAGGTATTATAAACTGAGTTACATTGCAAAATTAGTTAAAGAAGAATAGAGGAAAGTAATTAGAGGAAAAGAGAGATACATCTAATTAGAAAGGATCATGTACACATCAGTATAGAAGTGATCTGACAACAAGAAACTGAGTGCTAACCAAAGGATCATTTTTAAGACATTTTAATAGGTGAATTAGTTAAATCTCTTAGCAAAGTAGTCTTAACATGTTTTAAATCCTTTAATAGGTTGCTTACTTTATTGTAAGTTAAAGTCCTTTTACTAGGCATAGTTTTAGCAAGGTGTTTAAATCCTTTAAAAGGGTAAGATCTAACAATCTTGTAAGTCTTTAATAGGGAAGACCTTTCATAGCATAGATCATGTTTCATTGTCAAACATTGTAACCTTCATTGGATACCTTTTATTACTGTAGTAGTGAAGATTTGTGGGTGTCATCCCCACCCCAATTTTAACTTCTCCTTGGAGGGATTTTAGGTATTCAAATATTGTGTTTCATACATTTGTCGAATATTTTACTTTCTTGCTATGGATGTATATGCTTAATTTGGTATTTCGGTTTATATGCATAGATTGTAAGATGGATGTGTGGTGAATAGTTTTAGAGGTTGAAAGTTTTATGTGTCAATTCACCCTACCACCACCCCCTCCCCCAACTCCCCCCCCCCCCCCCCATCAGAATTTGCTTCCCTATTATATTTCTGACAATTTATCACCTCGGAGAACTAT
The DNA here is from genome assembly GCA_028749045.1 of Cupressus sempervirens. NCBI lineage: Eukaryota > Viridiplantae > Streptophyta > Pinopsida > Cupressales > Cupressaceae > Cupressus > Cupressus sempervirens. The sequence goes on along the minus strand of CM053783.1, from coordinate 737,911,500 downwards.
ATTTGATCTTGCTAGCTAGGAATCATTGATTGTTCCTTTGATTGTACCTAATTTGATGATTTTTCTATGAGAATTTGTAATCAACCTAGCTAATCAGAAACTAGACCAATTTAAGTGGGTTATGAATTGTTTCTTTCTAAAAATATCTTCTATGATATGATTTTGTAAAATTTCTTGCAAACTCTTCCCATTTATCCTAGTCTACAATATTTTTGTTTAGGATATTGACCAATCTTGAAAACTTGAATGCTCAAATGAAAGCTATCGAGGAAGTTTTTAAAACATATGCGCAATAATTTGACATCCAATTTTTCCATAAAGTAGAACACACACATGATGGTCTTTAGGTTTATGGCTTTGGAACTGCTAGTATCCATCTAGATTTTGTAAAACAACTTCCTGTATAATCTGGAGATAGATGGGTGATTACATAATTGAAGAAACTAGTTGAGATGCACTATAATCAAATGAGAAAGAGTCTGTAAAGATATACCAAAAGGAGAAGTAGTCACTTTAGAAAGAGAGTGCATAGCAGAAATAAAAACTGGACAACATAGAGGATATTATAGGAGTACTAAATAGAATCCAAGAAAGTGTTGTGGTAGGTACTATGACATTGGAGTCACTAGCAAGTGTGTTTGAGAATTTATAGTCCAAATATCAAGAGGACTACAAGTTGTACAATTTATCATGTATTGCATCTACATTTTCTTTGCCATTGCTTATAAGAGTGTTTCAAGGTTGAGAACAACTTCAACATCCGTTGCATGGTATAGAGGTAATGTCATTATGGTGGAGGCTTCTGCAAGGTAATGAGCCTTGTGATTATGGCATTTACATAGAAGTGGAACTTGCTTCTTCAACTCCTTACACTCAACTCTTCACTAAAGTTATTCTTCTAGTAGTGAGAATAGCTACTACAAATTCCTAAGAGCCAAGTGACCCCAAACCTATGCTACATTTTCTAGAGACATGAGATAAGTTACCCCTAGCTTTAGTATTTTATAACATTCTAGATCATATAATGATGTCCAAATCAATAATAGTAGTAGATACTTAGGATCCTCACCAAGAGATTGTGTCAACACATGGATGGTTGCATCCTTGGATTTCATTGTTGAGCCAATGTAAAACAAAGAAAAACAAAAATTTAATAAGATTTTAGACAATTAAAAAATCAAATTCAATGATTGATTCTACAATTAATTTCCAAAGCTCCAAAGTGAAGTTGGAAATTGTGATAACAAAGAACAAAAAATATAGAATTAAATTTGTAGAAACTAAAGAGAAACACAAATAAATTGTTAAAAGAAAAGGGAGAAGGAAAAATATAGCAGTTCACAACTTGAGTATTCTATGCACAAAATTGAAATATTGATGCTCTATTTTGTAATAGATTTGCCCTGTTTTAAAGAAAATAAATGAAAAGTTTTACACAATGATCTCTAATTAAATGAAATAATTATCCGTTAATCAAATCCACACAAAATATGAATACAAATCATAGTTTTATTTATTTTTTCCGACTAACAAACACTATAGATCAAATTCCTAAATTAATTTAAAGAAATATGAAAGTCTTAGCAACTCCTATGCATGTTGTACATGGTTTATTGGACATATAAAGTTAGTTTGATATGCATGTGCAATTTTGCATTTATTCATGAACTCTTAACTACTTATTCTACTTCAAAACTACAAGGTAGAGCATAAAACTTCTTCTTAATATATGCATGAAAAAAGAATAAAACTATTGCTAATTGTGTGATTGGCAATTTGGATGGTCTTCATGATTTAGCATCATAATCTTAATAAAAATTACCATAAATAAAAAAATTAAAACTTGTACAAGAAATAAATTAGCAAATAAGGGTAATAATCTTTGATCCTTAATTAGATCATTCAAATAGAATTGTTGGTATGCTTCTTTTGTTTAAAAAATACTTGATTTTGGGTAGCATTATTGCTAAATAGGTATTCATTTACTCCAAGGACATTTAGTGCCTCTTCTCTTTTCTAATTTTAAGAGTTTAATAAAATAGTCAAATGATGCCCAAGTTCCTTGCAAATTTGCATGTTAATTTTCTCAAAGCCCCCCAAGCCTAGTATTATGCATTTCTTCCCTATCTTTGCATATGTGAAATGCTTAAATAGATACTAGACTATAACCCCAAAATAGAACAAGGGTGTTTCTTTTTCTTGTGAAACTTTTTTAGGAATTTGAACTAGAAATCTTTATGATTTTGAAGAATTATGAGCACATTTAAAATTGATAGTCCAAGAGGCACATTCCCTTACATTAAAATCTAGTCATGAATAGATATAAATTTCAATAGAATTGAATATTAAGAACAAATTTATAAATATTTACAAATTTATATAATCTCTTTATATTCCAATTGAGAAAAAAATTATACCTTTCGCAAGAGAAATATCCAAAGCATCAGAGACTAGTTGTAGGAGCCACAATTTTGAATGAGATCAACCAGAAATATACATCCAACACTACCTCCAACTATTTTCTAACTACATACATTTCAAATACTAAGTGGTCATACAAATAATTTCTAAAAAAATGCAAACACCCTAAGAACTAAATAGGTCATGTGCATCACCTTGTCCTAGTTTTAGAGTTCTTTTTCTACTACTAGTGAATATGGACTTGAGAAAAGGGATAATACCTATCTAATTATTAGAATTAGGTAAAATAAATCCAATATCTTTTCTTCTTCCCTATAAAACTCAACCTCTATTGGAATAGTTGCTAACTTTTGAACTTAAGGAAGATCTTTTTCTTTATGTTCTCTATCCTGCTAATGGTATTGGGTCAAAAAAATTAGTAGCTTCTTCATCCTTTGCCTTTGTATCTACCTTTGTGGGTGATTCTATCCTTAATGGTATTATTGTTTCCTTTGTTTCTAATGCAATTGATGCTTTAATGTGTCTTCTAAGAGAATGAGATTTTGGTAGAGTTTGAGCTCTCGAACAAAATGAGCGTGTCTAGTAACACCGTCATTTGTGCAAGCTTGAGGAGACATGTGAAAGGCATGAAACTTTCCATGTTTGTAGTGGCCTTATTTTCTATTATTTGTTCTCAAAAAAGACAAAACAATAACATAAAAAATTAAGTACAACCAATAAAAAATAAGAAATAAAAAACCAAAATTCGCCTTTAAATAGAAAAATTAAAATTTAACATATGATAAGAATAATTTTATGAAATTTTCCCAAAAAAATTATGAAGTAGATTGACTTGAAAACTATAGTTTTGGGACAAACAAATAAAATTGAAATGCATTGTGATAATCCCTACACTCTCAATGAAAATTTAAAAAATCTATTGCTATTTACCAATCTACAATAATATGGTTTGGAAAAGCATAGAAAATTGTTGTTACAACTCCTATCACATTTTGATTATACAAAATTTTATTCCAACGTATACATAACATTTTAGAATAAATAGAGCTAAATCAAGATCTATATTTATTTAAAAAATATTCACATGCATTACTGATCCCATGCTAGTGAGATAATTATGAATCCAAGGGAAAATTTTCAGTATAATGAACATTAAAATGGTAAAAAGAATGGATATATATTGAAATTGTCAATTTTAAGGTCCTTGATATCTGTTGCTAATTTGCATTAATGAATACATTACCTTGTCTTTCAACCGTAATGTTAATGTTTTAGAATTTAACTAGGGCTTGATTGAATAAGATAATTCTTGATAGATTAAGTATTTTGCAATGAGGTTCATAAATATCTCCATTAGAAATGATTATCTTCCCTAGCATAAAATATGTGAGTGGCAAGTGAACACATATTATATTGAACATTTTTTTAAATTGAATTATGTAAGTTACTTTTTCTTCGAACACCTATTGAGATTAATTATTATAACTCATAGTCAAGATAATCATATATGGGTAAAAGTACAAAGTTGTGTCACCTTTCAGGCTGACTTATTAGAATGACTGAAGTTGAGTATTTCTATCTATTTCAAACAATTTTTTTCAAACATATGATCTTGATAAAATTATTGTAGCTAAGTTATATATGGAATCACACTTTTCCAATTGGAAATGTCTATTAAATGGATGTTTATACTAGTTAGTATCCAATTACTAAAAAAATATAATTATTTCAAAAAACTTACATTTGAATAACTCTTACTATCTATTATGATACTTTTTTAGTAACACATAAACACCATTTTAATGAGCTCAAAGTCAAGAATACTCTCATATAGAGTTCATAGTGCTTTTATTAGATATAGTATATTGTATTAAAAAATTCTACAAGTACGTATTTTAACACTCGAGAAGATGTCAATTTTAAGAAAAATATTAAATAATATAAAAAAAATAAAAAATTATATGACGTTCCAAAGGAGAGAATCCTCTTCTAGAATTTATATTTTTTCCTTTTTTTGGAATAGATTTATTTTGAAAAATGGGGTGGGAGATGAAGACTATCAATTTGAATAAATTGAAATTTGAATCGTTATAAAAGAGAAAATATAGGTTTAAAGCCCATTTTTATTTTTGATTTTTCCAGCTACATTTATTATCAATAACATAATCTAAGATAAAGGGAAGTAAGTTTATTTCCATATAGTTTTGTGGTGGAAACTAGACCCCTAATTTCTAGCATTTCTCAACAAATTAAATTTATCATTAAAAATTAAGAAAATATATACTTTCTTATTCCAAATAATTAGTAACAATTATAATTCTAAAATTCATCAATTTCTACACATTTCATTATTTTACTTCATTTTAAATTTCTAAATAATAATACCAATTTTATGTCTAAATAATAATACAACTACACTTTTGTTAGTCTTTTCCTTTGTAAAAGGGTAACATAGGTTTGTGTTTTTACCCATAGGAAAGAAATATAAATGAAATTTTGTCAGAAATATTGATCTAAAGCACTTAACAATTCAAATAAGAATGAAATGGCTACCAACGAAGGAAGATTCCAAACTTAATGTTCAATCCCCTAATTGAGTGAAGATTTATATCTAAATTAATGAATAGAAAAATAATCATATAGTAACACCACCCAAAGACTAAACTAGCCCAAAAATATTTCAATATAATTAGACTATTAACATAATAAATGGATGCAAAATAAGTCATGATGAATGAAAAACTAATATTTAAAATGAAAATGCAAAATAAGTCATCACCTCTCTCATAGTAATATCATTCACAACTATAAACACATAAAAAAATTAGTAAAGGGATCAATTTGAGTTGTACTATAAATCTAAGCCCATAAAAGAGAAGAAGTGAGGTAAGGCAATTGCTAAGTCTTCCTCTACTAGAATTATCTTTGTAACACTCTCTTCTACACAACAATTACATGTGAAATATTGTCTATATAATTTGCACAATAATAGTGATGGACAATAGAACAAATGTCTATGATTCCAGTTTACACCATTGCTAAAGAACTATGAAATCCATTTTGGGGATAAAGGTTGATGATCAATGGATATTCACAACCATAAATAGAGAAATCATGCATGTTTTAGAAGTGTCATCAAACACACCTCTAGAAGAATGTATATGCAAGAGACTACACAACAACTAGATAACATGGAGGATATTATGGGAGGAGCACTAGATAGAATCAAAGAAAGTCTTTTGGTAGGTACTATGACATTGGAAGCACTTGCAAGTGTATTTGAAAATTTATAGTCCAAATACCAAGAGTACTACAAGTTGTGAAATTTATCATGTATTACATCTATATTTTCTTAAAAGAGTGTTTCAAGTATTTACATAGTCTCCTTGCAATGATCGCAATTATCCATTTCTTAAAGAGTGTTTCAAGGTTAGGAACCACATCAACATCCTTTGCATGGTTTAGATGTAATGTCATTATGGTAGAGGTTTGTGCAAGGGAATGAGCCTCGTGATTATGGCATTTACACAGAAGTAGAACTTGCATCATGAACTCCTTAAGCTCAACTCTTCACTGAAGTTATTCTTCTAGTAGTGAGAGTAGATGCAAAATTTTCTCTAGAGCCAAGGGACCCTAAACCTATGCTACATCTTGTGGAGGCATGGAATAAGTTACTACCGACTTCAATGCTTCATATCATTTTTCATTATATAGTGATACCCAAGTTAACAATAGCAGTACATACATGGGATCCTCATAGGGAGACTATGCCAATACATGCATGGTTACATCCTTGGCTTCCATTTTTGTGACAACATATGAAACATTTATATCTAACCATTATGGAATATGTATGCAGTGAGGGAGAAGAAAGGATAAGGTCATGAAGATCAAAAGGGCATGGCATGGAAATGCAATCATAGAACTAGGGCATGACCATAGTTTGGTTGGAGATTGTTACAATACAATCAACCTCATTTGATGCCATGGAAAACAAAACAAAAAATTATTGAGTTTAAGATCTCATATAGGGAGGAGATATTCAAAGTTAGTGCGAAACAATAGAAATACTAAATAATATTGAGGAGAAATCATTCAATAGTGTAGAGAAAGGGAAACAAAATGTAGAGAAAGGGAATAGCTAGCCAATCACATATCTCCACACTTCACACTCTTTCGCAAGTTCTCTATACCCTCATTCAGAGCTCTCCACAATCTTTCACACATAGCTCTCCCCACTTGACCAAAACAAATGGGGAATGATTGATGTCATATTTTTTTGTTTATACTCATGCAAGAATCATAATTATGATACCAGCATCAATATTGTGATGACATTGGGGATAATTGCAAAAATATTGGAAATCACAACAAACTACATCGTTGTTCAAATTGCTATTGCAATTTCACCCTAAATGTTGTAGTGTCAAAATCATTAGATTCATTGAAGGAGGATACATAAAGAAAAATGTCAGTAGAGGTTGTAGCTTAAATCATAGAAATAGGAGTCTACTATATTCAATACAAGATTTTCATGTATCTTTCGGTAGCAAGAACTCTTTTGCACCCCAAAAAGTTCCCAAGATATGCTTTAGATCAACTCATACTTCTAGAGATAGCTTGGCAACTCACTTCTTCTCATGAAAGAGTGAGGAAACTACATAAGAAGACATGGGTCTAGCTAATTATAATTTTTGCATTCGAGGTGAAACAAAAACAACATATTTCCATGTTTGAATTTGAATGGGATATGTATCCCTTGGAAGAATACAACTCACCTCACCCACTTTAAAAAAAAATTGGGATGGTTCAACATCTAGCAGTGAAATATTTTGTACATGTCGATACCTTGGAAGATCATTTTATGAATACAATAGAAAACTATGATGTCCACATAAGGGACTATTGTAGGATGAGTCTATACCTAGCAAAGAATGTGATCAAAATGGAGATTCCTCTAAAGGCCTTAGAGAAGGATGCTCCTGAAGTCATGTATTTTTTGTAGAATAGAGATAAAATATATGACATGCCTATCATGGATGCAGAGATAGGGCAAGAGGAAAATAAAGACATAGATCATTGGACTAGACATATGGTCAAAATGACAAGGGAATAGATTTGAAAGCCATTTCAGATGGATCTAGTTCTTGAGGCTATACCTTTATAAGAAACAACAAGGCCTATAAAGGGTAAAGGTACTAATGCCACCGTACCAACCTACCCTGCTCAATCTTTAGTAAGTTTTTAGATGATACAAAAACATAAGTAGAAGATTGAGTACTTTGAGGATGATAAATGAAATAAAAGGAAAAGGGTACCCACTAGGGAAAAGAAATAAGAAGATGAGGTCCAAGCACCTCTAGAATAGGAAAAACCTAAGCATGGGAAAGATGAGGTTCAAGCTAAGCCATTAGATCAGCCTCCAAAGTCGGCACAACATGAAGATTAGGAGGAGGAAAAAATAGAGTAACAAAGGGTCCCACTGCATAGGAATTCAAAGGAAGAAGCCTCCCAGTTAGCTCCAAAGAGAGAAAGGACATAAAAAAATATGGTCGGTACATGGAGGAGAATATTGAAGAAGAAAAATACTCCATCTCCATAAGTTCTAGAGACCATCCCTAAAGTTATCAATAATGGAGAACAACAATAAATAGAGTTTTTCTCCTTAAGCCAGAGAACCTGCTCGAGTAAAGCTGTAGAAGAAAAGAGGACAAGAAGCTCTACAAAAACACCTCCATCTTCTTTAAGAGAGCCCAGCGAAGTAAAAATATCAGAATATGATCAACAAAATTAGATAACAAAGATGGAGGGTGAACGAACTGATGTCTTCAACCTTTCATATTTTGACTTTATGCTAATGAGTACTAATATCATGAGAGAAGATTAGAGATATTCCCACTAGTGAGACATTAGAAGAGGCTTGGAATCAATTGCCTCCTCTACCACAAGGACCTCTAGTCATTCCATCACCACCACCATAAGGTATGGCCACAATTCTAATTAAAGGGCTAGTAGATCTACCTCCTCCAGCAAAAGAATCTCAACTCAAAGATCAAGAAGGTGATTATTGAAAATTTCATACCGATGGAGTATCTAAAGAGGGACATATAAAAGAGACACAACAAACTCCCCCAAATATAGAGGCTAGATCCTTATCCCAAAAAAGCATAGAGACTCCTTCGAAAGATCTTTCTTGATGTCAGAAGACTCCAAAGATAAGTGATAAGGGAAAGGATCTTGTTGCACAACCAACCTCTTCAAGCAACTACATTTCACCTATGGGCTACAAACTAGCATGCCTCAAGAGGGAGGTTATGTTTCAACATAAGAGGTAGCTAGAGTTGATAATAGAGAAAGAAATGAAGTAATTAATTGAAGTGATGAAGAGGCCCAAGCCACCTAAGGGTGATGCAAGAACATTGGCCTTCATAATGAAGAACCAAGACCAAGATCTTCTTGCACATATTGTCATTCCTCCTCCTCATGCAGACACTTAAAAACTAACTCTAAAATATTAATAAATTAAGGAGTTCATGTTGGGAAATCCCACAATGAAAATAGCCAAAGTGATGACCACCATAGGTATGAAGGAGGTGTTTTGACATATGTATCAAGATGAAACTAAATGGATAACAATGCGTAAGAAGAATGAGCTACTCAAAGGCTACCTAAATGAAGTAGTCAAACCTATTACTTTGGAAAATCAAGAGGTCACCCTTGTGTTAGAGGTATTAGATGCTATTAAAGTTGGACAAGTTTGATGATTGGATAAAAAAGATATCAATAGGAAATTAAATAGTGGAGGGATTGCTTGATGAAATCCAACTTATAAAAGATAAAGTTCAAGAGAAATTTTTTGAAGTAGAAAGGTACTATAACACCTTTAGCCTTGATTTATTTAGAATGAGTCAAAGACCAAGGTTTTTTTGGTGTAATCAGTAGTCCAATAGTTTAGAGGAATATTTGAAGAAGCTTCATTGAGACAATGACATAAGACAAGAATTCAGGGCTGAAGAAGCATTGTTGGAGCTAGACACCAAGATTGAAGATTTTGTGGAGACAAGAATGGAATTCAGTAATTACCAAAAAGTAGTGAAGGATAAGTATGAGGCTTTATATTTACTAGAAGCTAGACAAGTAGTAGAGATGATATATAAATTTAAGAATAAACATCTAGACATCATTTTAATCTAAAGGGGAAGAAAGCCTAGATGTTGGAAATTCAATTTTGACACTTGGAAGCTTTTTATATTTTTGAAACCTTTCATGAAGGTGCAAAAATCTACTTTTCATAGAGAAGCACCAATATTTTTGAAGAAGAAGTAGTAGCATGATATTTAACTAGTAACTTCCTAATTTAGAGCATTTCATGCACTAGAAACACATTTTGATGGCAATTCAACTCTAAGAAGTGCCTAGAGAAGACTGAGATCCCATTTTTAGAGCTTCGAGTGACTTCCATATCATCTTATAGCTTCCATCTTCTTATCTTCTTCTTATTTCATTCTTTTGTTTCATGGAAAGGCTCATGCACCCACTAATAGATGTAAATAAGGGTGGAGACCTACTTAGCACCATTTAAAGACTCAATTTGTATACAATTAGCTTTGTTTTATTAATTTTTAGAAGTTTGCATTTAAAGAGCTCTCAATCCCAACAAAAATGGAGGAGATTATTTCTTCTAAATACATGGATTTAATATGTACTTTCGGCCATTATTTTGATTCAATAATATATGTTATTGGTGCTCTCATTCTAATTGTAGTAAATCTTGTTAGAGTGTATTATTTTTGTGAATACATGTTCATGGATAACAATGGAGCCAATGGTTTTATTGTGTTATTGTGATTGTGTGACCTTTTAGTTATGGTGTTTTCCATGTGTTAACAAATTTTTTTGTTGTGACAAATTGGAGAAACAATGATCTTTGTTCTTACATAGTGTTGTGACATGAGCACACTTTCTATGGCCTTACAATTCATTGAAATCTAAAAATGCTTTCTATTTATATTGAGTTCCCATTGATGATTGCATTGATAGAGTTGAGGAAGATTTGCTCCTTATTTCATTAGTTTCCTACCTAATCCTTTTGATAAATTAATTCACAAACATGTTGTTAGCTTGGTTTATTTCCATTAGGAATTTTACTTTCATGTTATTTTACTTAATCTCACATTACTCAATCTTGTTATTTTATTTTGTGACACTTTGTTAAACATAGGAATTCATATAGTTGCATCGATAAATTTTATTCATCACAAAATAGAGAATAAAAAATATCTCTCTTTTGTGGTTACACTTTCAAACAACAACAAATTTTCCAAGATTGGTTTGAACCAAAAAAGTCCTCCTTGTGAAAATACACATTTATCTTCACTTGAGTGAACCCAGTAGGTTGCAAAACCCACCTAAAACCTTGGAGTTATTCTTTGATTATATTTTCAAGAGAGGAATTCAAAAGGATCCATATCATTCAACATCATGCAAAATGATAGCTCAATAGTATCATATTATTGTTTTACTAGTTTTTGATATTTTATAATAGAATTTGATTCTAGTGGGTTCAAAATAGACGTTATTCTTAGTCAAGAAGGAAGACCCATTCCCTTTTTTACCAAGAAGTTGAATGAGGAAAAGAAGGAATATTCTTCTTATGATCTAGAATTTTTGGCCATGGTCTAGGCATTAAAAGAATGGAGGAATTTTTTTCTACCTAAGGATTTTATTTTGTATACTAACAAGCATGCTTTTAGTGTCTTAAACAGATAGGAAAAACTCAAGCTTAGGTGGATGAAATGGGTTGAGACTTTGCAGGCTTTTACCTTTATGATCAAGCATAAGAAAGGACAAGACAACAAGCTGACTGATGCACTTAGTCAAAACGTGCTAACAATATAAGAAGTTCAATTGAAAGGCATGGGAGTGGATGCATTGAAGGGCATGTATGAAAAATATACAAATTTCAAGAAGACATTTGGGATTTGCATGAAAATAAACGGTAAATTTGTTAGGATTAACCATAGATAGAAATAATAGTTACATGAAAATATAAGAAACATCAACAAATAATAAATCACACATAAGAGAAGGAAGACCCATTCCCTTTTTTACCAAGAAGTTGAATGAGGAAAAGAAGGAATATTCTTCTTATGATCTAGAATTGTTGGCCATGGTCTAGGCATTAAAAGAATGGAGGCATTTTTTTCTACCTAAGGAGTTTATTTTTTATACTAACAACCATGCTTTTAGTGTCTTAAATGGATAGGAAAAACTCAAGCTTAGGTTGATGAAATGGGTTGAGACTTTGTAGGCTTTTACCTTTATGATCAAGCATAAGAAAGGACAAGACAACAAGGTGACTGATGCACTTAGTTGAAAGGTGCTAATAGTATAAGAAGTTCAATTGAAAGGCATGGGATGGATGCATTGAAGGGCATGCATGAAAAAGATACAAATTTCAAGAAGACATTTGGGATTTTCATGAAAATAAAGGGAAAATTTGTAAGGATTAACCATAGATAGAAATAATAGTTGCATGAAAATATAAGAAACATCACAAATAATAAATAAAACATAAGATAACACAAGACACAAGGATTTAATGTGGTTCACCCAATCCCTAGTCTATGTACACCAAAAGAAAATCCAATAAAATTATTTTCTAGTGATTATAATTTGCAATCTATCACAACTCAATACCACCATAAGAACCTACAATCTCATCATACATTATGAAATCCCCAACTCTAAGACAATTTATTCAAGATTTTTCCACTTCCAAAATTAGGGCTAGAATAAGTCATCCAGTTGAAAAATAGTAGCTGACACCTTTAACAATATAAATACATATTTGGATTTGGGGTGCTTCCCCTAAAAACCCCCACTAGGGTGTTTCCTCACAACCCTTCCTTGTACTATGATAGGAGCACACCTGGGGTGCTTCCCTAGGATACCACAAGGGGCATTACCCCTTGACCTTGTCTTGGGGGCACTACCCCCAAACCCCTATAGAAATAATGTAGGGATAAACCCAAATAAATCTCTGTGTCTAATTAGGCTCCACATTACAACAATATACCACTTGGATAATGATCATAGTGTTAGTGTAAATAATTATTATTTATGCTTTACTTAAATTTACTTAAGATAAAAGAATTATTTTATTATTTCTTATTTTAGAAATCTAGGAGTTTTCATACTCATATGAGTTTTCTTGTTGACAACACAAGAGTAAGAAACTCCAATTTAGCACATGGTGTCTACATCACTAGAGTTTGCATAATCAACTGAGTTGTCATGTTGACAATGTAGTGGTTCACACTCTTAGATAAGCACATGGTGTCTACAAAATAATTTTATGTGACACACCTTTTAAGGCTTATCCTCTCATTATTGTACAAACTCTTGTGCTTAATGGAGGTTAATCCATTCCTAATTGACATTTTCCTAGTTGTGAGGCTTATCATATTGCTAACTCCTAGACATTCTAGATTCACCTTAGAGGCCTTTATATATAGGAACTTCTAGTGTGCTATACAATCAATTATAATGAATTGAATATCACATTGTTATTTTGATTATATTCTATTGGTCTATTGTGTGCTAGTTATTGTGCTTCTTGATGTTGGGTAATTTTTCCCTAAGGAAAATTCTTACATGGTATTAGAGACATAGAGGTGTCATTTCATAGCCATTGGAGACAAATCTTGCTTCACCCCTCTAAGAAAACCTTGACTTAGATCTTGAGTATCAACAACTATTGGTAGCATCTAGAGCCAAAGTAGACCTCACCATTGCATCTAAAGCATCGATTTGGTGAAAATTGACTATAAATTTGCATATATTGGGCCATAGTGAAATTTGTGGTAATTTTTTTTTGAAAAATAGCACACGAAGGCTTGATTTGTAAGTATGGAACTAGGTGGTAAAATCTTGCCCCCTACATTTTGGAAAAATATTCTCTATACTTTTGGTAGATCTAGTGAATATTTTATTAATAGGCACCACATTCATCAATCACCGACCATAATCTTAATATTTGGAAAGCACCATCCAACTCATAGTGGTTTATTTTATCTTAACTCTATGCGCATTATTTTTTAAAGAGGTATTTTGTTGAGTGGGGGCTGTATGTGGGATAATTATCCCACACCCTGCTGGACTCCTTTCCACCCACTAGCATTCTTCCCTACCAACCCTCCTTTTTTGGCCCTCTACACTCTACACCTTCTGGCTACCATGCAATTCTATGGCACCAACTACATTATCTCCCATCTATGACTCTAGAAACCACTAGCTTGTACAAAACAATCAACACTTTTTCTGAAACTTCTATCATCTAGTCAGCAGATCTACAACACACATTCCTTCTGAAGACCCCCACCTCTGGCATTTGCTATACTTTGTAGTCACCATCTGGCCCAACAGACTCCTGCCACATGTCCAGCATGTAGTCTTGTACCTAGGCACAATTGACTCTACCAACAAAGTAGTCATAACACCATGCATCTTCCAAGACTCAACACAATGACATCATACTTTCATCATCTTTACCATGTCAATAGTGTCTGTACTAACATGTCACCTGGGAAGGAATTTTTTACTAATGTTAGTGAGTCATTGTCTTAAATTTGATAGTCGTTAGACCATCATCCACTAGCAAAATTGAACTACTATGATGGTCATTTGGATCTCAAATTTAACCTCATAGTTTGTTGACTTGACCCCTCTAGATTTAGTTTTTATTTGATAGTCCACCTTTGGGAGGCCATATATTAGTCATCCAGGCTCCAAATCAAGTGAATTTTTATTTTTTTGGCTAGAATTTCTTTAATTTTTTAGTGGTGTTTTTATTTTCTAGTTTTGGTGCACATATTTGTTAGAAATTATATTTTTTGGTGATTGTACTTGTCTAATCCTTCTTTTTGCAACTTCAATTGCTCTATATGGGGATTCTAAATTAGGTTCCAATTTTGTGAAAGTGGATAATTTTTCAACTTCTTTCCATATCTACAATCAGATTATAGGCTTATGTCAACAGAAATATCACTTTTAGAAATAGGTCCTTTTTCTATGTTGTGTTGCTTCAAAATTATTGTATTTATAAGCTACATTGTAAAGTTCCAGATTTGAACTATGAAAGGAGGTTGTAAATAGAAAATCAAAAGTCCACTTAGGTCAAAATTGACAAAGTGGCCCATTGTAATTGCACTACCTATAAAGTACCAAATCATGCATTAGGGGGATTGATTGATTATTTTTCCATTTTGGGTTGTGCATACATACATTGATCTCATGGAGTGTTGTTTCATATGTCAAGGCTGGTCTTAAACCAAAGTTGAAAAAGAGGAACTATAAAAAATTGGAGTTCCTTAATCATTGATAATATAAGAACAGAGCATAATGAAGTATTTCATTATTTATGTTTCAACAAACTAATCTCTTCCATTCAATAGCCACCTATTGAAAGACTTTTGGATATCATTTATTTCAATGTCACTCATTCTTGTTTTAAAGTCATTGACAAGTACAATTATCCTTATGATATTTGGCTAAGTCTTTAGGAAGCATATGGAGATCCAAATATTCCTCCCTTTCCAAAAGACATTATATGTTTAGTCACTTCAATTATGGTACCTGCAACTCTAGATGAGATCACACATCCTAATTCTCCTATTGATTCTACTGATCTAGTTCCAACCTCAAATGCACCTAATTTAGTACAACAAGAATTACCATGTCTGTACTTTTGCTTTATGGGATGACTTCCTTCTAGACACTACAATGTTGTTCATGGAGTCTCAGATTGAAGATGTGGGAGACATCATTGATGATTTCAATCTTCTCTTTGTTGAGGAGGCTTCATCACTCGTTGCAAGCACACACTCTAACCCTCAACCACTTGATTGTTCTGACATTATTGGGGCTTCTTTATAGTACATGGATGAGGACTCTTTCACTTATGAGGAGATATTTTATTCTTTGGAGATTGTACTCCAGTTTCCTCAAACATCATATTTTCTAAGGAATCTTCCTACCAATTAGGTAGCATTCTCTACCACACCAATGACACCATTTCTTCCTATAGGGAGGACAACCATTCAACTTTCATGGTGCAACTTCTTCAGTCATCAAGGAGCTACTTTCATAGGTGTGCATAGATCATTGAAGGGAGGCTACATTGCTTCTCTTCTAACATTTTCCTATCTACATGCTTCATCATCTTTGGAGTTTGATTCAGCTTCATACATGGACATGTTACCTTGCTTGCCACCATCTTTTGCGCATCCACCAAATTGGTTTGTGGCATTTTTATTCTTCATGGACTTATTATCATTTGAGTAGACTTTAGAGGCAACATCCACTACATACTACATCTGGATCCCTCCTCCATTTTCCTATCCATAGTAGGAAGCATACTTGCACCTATGTTTGGTGTATCTTCTTCCTCAAGGGAGAAACATTGTTTGTTAGCATTGGATTTTCTTCTGTCTTCAAACACTTATCATTTAGAGATCCTTCAGTAAGGTGGGGATTTCAAGGAGGGATTCTCTATTGTATATGCATGATGTATGTCATAATAGGGGGGTCTTGATTACTTCATCCATTCATGCATATTTATTTATATTGTACATTTCTCTCTTTTTGGGGGAGGGTTTCTCCTATGAGGTTTTCCCTCTTTCTCCATTTGCAAAGATATTGCAATTTAGCATTGCATTTGTACTTGGGTACCTAACATGGCCTAGTAGTTAGGACCCATTATGCATTTCATCATAGCTTTTGTGAGCTTAAGTGCATTCCCCTAAGTTGCACTTAAGGAGGGATGTTAGTGTAAATAATTATTATTTACATTTTACTTTAGTTTACTTAGGATAAATGCATTATTTTATTATTTCTTAGGTTTAACACCTAGGAGTTTGTGTACACATATGAGTTGTCTTGTTCACAACACAGGAGTAAGAAACTCCAATTTAGAACATGGTTTCTACAACATAACTTTATGTGACACACCCTTTTAGGTTTATCCTCCCATTATCACACTAACTCTTCTACTTAATGAAGGATAATCCATTCCTAGTGGACATGTTCTTAGTTGTGAGGCTTATCATATTGCTAACTCCTAGACATTCTAGATGCATCTTAGAGGCCTTTATATATAGGCACCTCTAGTGTACTATAAAATCAATTACAATGAACTGAATATCATATTGTTATTCTGATCATAATATACTAGTCTATTTTGTGTTAGTTATTGTGCTTAATTCTTTTGGGTGATTTTACCCTAAGGCAAATTCTTACACATAAAATCTCTAAACCTTTAGCTCCCACTAGAATATCAAACCACTTTAGACTCTAATATTCTTTTATTTTATTCAATCTAAAAGACTAACTAGAGTTGAAGAGGACTTCAACTTCACCCTTGTTACCACCTTGATAAACATATATGTTGAATTATCATTGGTATGTATCTTCTACAACTTTAATTATCCATCTTTCAAAATAGATAGATTTAAATGGTACAACAACTATATTTTTTTGTCTTTGAATGTAGAGAATAATACTTTAAAAGGTAAATGACACTTTGACTATTTTTCAACAAATAATTATCATGCTTTGGGTGTCCTAATTATTCCATGAATAATTAGAGTCATCTCATCTCCTTGGTTACCTCTATAGTAGCAATATACTCTAACTCTATATGGATAAAGCATTAACCTTTTGTCACTAAGAAACTTAGCTCATAGTTGCCCCACCAATAGTAAATACATAAACTATAGTATTCCACCTAGTATCAATATCCCTTGCCAAATCTATGTCAACATAGCCCTATAAATCAATAGTAGAGGCCCCAAAATGTAAACACTTACTAGATGTTCCTCTCAAATGTATGAGAATCCATTTAACTACATTCCAATGCTCAAGCCATCGATGACTCATATACCTGCTAACAACTCTCACTACATGTGCAATATCTAGCTTAGTACATAACATAGCATAAATTAAAATATGTATAGCTAAAGCATAAGGTACCTTAAACATCTTATCCTCCTCTTCTTGTGTCTTTGGACACATCTCCTTAGTCAATTTCAAATTACGAGGTAAACGTGTGTTGACAACTTTAGCTTTCTCCATAGAGAAATCTTAAAACACTTTCTCAGCATAATTAACTTGATATAATGTCAATTTTTTTCCTTTGTATTTTTGTAAATTCTGATACTAAGGATTTCATGTTGGAAATCTGATTGAAAAGATCACTGTTGAAGATCAAAGAAGGAGATTGTTGTTAAAAGAATGTTTTCAATCATTGATTTGTCATTGATGTCAAACTTTTGATTTTTAGGAATGACAATTTCTTATAAGATCCAAGTACTATTAGTTAGCTAATTGATGAAGAGAATTTGATCAACAAGATGTAACAAGAGTACCTAAGGGAAATATTGAGTTATGATGTTGTAATGAAGTGCAAGGATCAATTAAGACAATGGTTGAATGTTGTATTGATAACATACTCAAAGATACATAGGTTGGCAACACTTAGAAATATTAGAAGAATAAGTTGTAATAAGGTTGACTGCAAAGCTTGAACTAAGTTCATTAGTGGGTGCCAAGCAAGCTAGTTGAAGCCAAACAAATTCTCAGTTGGAGCTGAGAAAAAGGAAAAATCTAGTGTGTGCCAAGTGATCTTCAAGTGTCAAGTGAAGTTCAAGTGTTGAGCAAAGCATCAGGTGTTGAGCATCAGAAAATCTTAGTTGGTGTCAAGTGAACTTCAAGTGCCAAGAATTAGTAAAAACATAGTTGATTCCAAGTAACATAGTACATGTCGAGCATCAAGATTTCAATAGTGTCAAGCTACTACATTATTGGAAAAATCAAAGATTGACCAAATCTTAGCCAACATAGTTGTTACCTAGAATTTTGTGAACCATTTGGAGGATAAGGATGATAGGCTAGTGGCACATAATTCTATGTTAACTATTTTGGAGTGAACTCAAGAGGATTCTTCATGATATTTCTAGAAGAAACATAATATGGGTTAGATACAATGAATCCTACCTAATCCATGTGAATTGAAATATAAGGAGGGAAGACTTGAGTTGGAAAGGAACTCTAAAATTCTATTTCAAGAGTCACAAACCAAGAAGCAAGAGCTACTAGACTGCCAAATTGTGAAGTGGTTAGAAGGGTGTCAAGGAGAAGACATCTAGGAGAAGGAAGAACAGAGCACATAGACTTTTCTTCCACAAGTGGTCAAGAAAGATATGATTGCACTAATACATTGATCATGGAGACTCAAGGAGACTAAGCTTGAAAGAAAGGTAAGAGGTCAATGTTATAGATATTGAGAGCTAGGAAATGATATGAGTTGAGAAGTGATCTAAAATCTACAGGTTGAATTGTATGTTGTAATCAGGTCAAAGAATTTCCAATACTCTCTAGCAATTTTACTAGATATGGAAATCCTATGGACATTGGTTGGTTTAATAGCCATTTGTAAATCATATAATAGGGTGACATTCCAAGTGAATGTTCTAAAGTCCTCTAACTAGGCCCATTTCTAACAAGGTGGATAAATCCTCTAACAAGGTCACATTTAATAGTGTGTTGTAAGCCTTTAATAGGGCATGCCTTTCACAAGGCATCACTTCAGAAGAGTGAGAACTAAGTAGCATGATACTAGTGGTTTTTCCCAAATTGGGTATCCACATAACTCACTGTGTTATGTGTTATGCTTGCATGTTGATTTACAGTAACTTGTTGAATAGGATAGTTAAAGCTTTGATGAATGAATGATTGAATGGGCTCACTACACTTAGTAAAAAGCTTGAATAGGACATGTTGGACCTTGAATAACTGATTCACACCCCCCCACCCACCCCCCCCCCAGGTTATTCTAAAGCATTTATAACAATTGGTATCAAAGCCATCTGCTGATTTAGTTTCAAGGTACTAGAAGTAGGAAGATCAAGATGTCCAAGAGAGAAGTTCCCAAACTCAAAAAAGATAACTTCACTGCATGGCAGAGTCTGATCAAATTACACCTTAGATCAATAGGTGATTATGCAAAATCCTCAATTGGAACAAAACATGTAGACCTAGCTGGACCTCTTACTACAGATGACTTGAGCAAGAGGAAGGAGCATAATCGAGCAATCCTGGAGATTGCCTCTGCACTCAGTTATCCTAAATTTTATGATATCAAGGAATGTGACACTACATTCAAGATGTGGAAGGCCCTAATAGATATCTATGGAGGATATTATAATGTACAAAGAGAAAAAAGAGAAATCCTCAAAGCAAAGTTTGATGACATGAAAATGGAGAAAGGTGAGAATGGTGCTCAATGTGGATCCAAAATGAAAGAAGTGCTAAGTGCAATAAGAAGTTTGGGTGGTCAATTGGAAGAAGAGATTGTTAATAGAAAATACTTGAGGACCCTACTCCCTACCTATGCTATTAGAGTTTTAGTCATCCAAGAGCTAAGATGTGTACAAGGAAACACACTAACATTTCAAGGAATAGTAGGAAGACTTAGTGCATTTGACTTGTCAAATTTTGACAATTACCAACCTGAGAACCTTGAATCTTCTTTCAAGACCAAGATGAGAATAAAAGACAATGAGGAGGTGACATCAAACCAGAAGAGAAGAAAGGAAAACATACATCTAGTGATAGCAACACAAATGAAGAAGATGTAGAAAAGTTCAAAGCACTACTAGCTAGGAGATTCCATAGAGGCAAAGGTAAATTCGAAGGTAAGTTTCCCATCATTTTCTTCAATTGCAATGAAGTGCAACATATTGCTACAAGGTACACACAAAAGAAGAACTACAAAGAAGGAAACAAGTACAACAACAAAAGAGAAGATGATAGCACATATTACAAGGAAAAAGGCAAAAGATGCTACATTATCAAAGAAGATTTTGATGAGAATGATGATGAAGTAATCTATGTGGCCATGAAGGATGAATCAGATAAAGATGAATATGAAGCAATAGCATTAGTAACCTATGTGAACAAGAATGACAAGTGGATCATAGATAGTGGATGCGCACATCACATGACAAGAGATAAAAGTAAGTTTATTACCTTTACTCAATATGATTGAAATAGTGTTAGATTTGGTAATGATGCTCCATGTCAAATCAAAGGAAAAGGTTCCATTAAACTAACATAGAAAATTTCCTGTGATAATGCATTCTATGCTGAAGGATTGAACTATAACCTGTTGAACATATCACAGTTAGGCAATGTATGTTGCAAAGTTGAATTTGGAAACAAAACTGCCAAGATCTATGACACTAATAGAAATTTGATAGGAAAAGGTGAACAAACTAGGAGTAACTTGTTTTATCTAGATATGGAAGATGCAACTTGTCTTTTTGTTAGACATGATGATGTGTGGTTATTGCATAAAAGATTATGTCATGTTAACTTTGACAATCTGATTAGCATTAGCAAGAAGAAGAAAGTTAGAGGATTGCCTAAACTAAAGAAGCTTGAAAACACAATGTGCAAACAATGTCAACTAGGGAAGATGACTAAGTATAGCTTCAAAAGAAAAACATATACTTCTAGAGAAGTGCTAGAGTTACTCCATACAGACTTATATGGTCCAATAGAAGTGCAAAGCTACCTAAGAGATAGATACATAATGCTATTTGTAGATGATTATTCTAGGATGGTGACTATTATTCTTTTGAAGCAAAAATTTGATGCATTTCAAATGTTCAAATGGTACTTGACTAGAGTTGAGAAGGAAACAAGAAAGAGTCTGAAATGCCTAAGATCAGATAGAGGAGGTGAGTTAACATCAAAAGAATTTGAGATATTCTACAATGAAAAAGGCATCAAAAGGCAAACATCAGCACCAAAACTCCACCTCAAAATGGTATTTCTGAGAGAAGGAATAGATCAGTAATAGATTGTACAAGAACTTTGATGATAGAGAAAAAAGTTGCTCTAAAGTACTGGAAAGAAGCTATAAGTATTGTTATTTACACCCTAAATAGAGTCAAAGTCAAGAAAGGTACAATTGCAATACCTTTTGAATTGTGATATGGTCACTCACCTAATGTAAAATATTTCAAAGCTTTTGGTTGTAAATGCTATATTCTTAAAGATACTAGAAATGGAAAATATTATGTAAAGAGTGATGAAGGCATATTCCCTGGATACTCCACTAGAAGCAAAGCATATAAGTGTTTGAATACTAACACTAACAAGATTGTGGAGAGTGCAAATGTAAATTTTGATGAGCATGCAAAAGTCCAAGTTGATGAGTCCAAAAAACTAGAAGATTATAGATCCTTTGTATACTTTTTTGAAGGAATGAGTGTTGAAGATAATGCTACTAATCAAGTTGGGAATCAACAACAAATTTCGGTATCAACTGAGTCATAGCTAGTGAATGTCGAGTTGCATTCAGAAGCTGAGTTGCAAAATGTAGAAAATACACATTATGATTTTGAAAATAGTATAGATGAAACAAATGATGAAGCACCCAATGAAGGAGAGAAAAATGACTATAAATCAGAAGGATCAAATGTGGAAAGAAGGATAGAAGCAAGATTAGCCAAGTATGTGAGAAGATATCACCCTATAGATCAATTCATTGGTGACAAGGATGCAAGATCAATGACAAGGAATATGCTAAGAAATGAATCATGTCTTCTCAACAAGGTTGAGCCCAAAATAGTGAAGGATACACTACAAGATGATGACTGGTATAAAGCTATGGAAGAGGAGATAGATCAAATTGAGAGAAACAAAACCTAGACCCTAGTTCCTAGACTAGTTGATAAGAATATAATTGGTACCAAATGGGTGTTTAGGTAAAAACTTGATGAGAATGGTGAGATAACTAGAAACAAAGCTAGACTAGTTTGTAAAAGCTATACAAAAGAAGAAGGATAGATTATGGGGAAACATTTTCCCCTATTGCAAGAATGGAAGGAGTAAGAACACTGCTTGCATATGCTACCTACAAAGGTTTCAAAGTCTACCAAATGGATGTGAAGTCTACCATTCTAAATGGTATACTGGAAGAGGAAGTCTACATTGAACAATGAGAGAGATTTGTTGACGACAAAAACAAAGATATGGTTTGCAAACTACACAAGGCACTTTATGGTTTGAAGCAAGCACCTAGAGCATGGTATGAGAGACTATACAAATATCTTGTGAAGAGAGGATTTGAGAGAACATATGAAAACAAAAACTTCAACACCAAAGTTAAAAAAGTTAAAGACATTTTGATATCTGAAATTTTTATTGATGATATAATATTTGGAGGAAAAGATGTTCTATGCAAATATTTTTCTGATCAAATGAAACATGATTTTGAGATGTCAATGTTTAGAGAAATCAAGTTCTTTGTTGGATTCTAAATAAATCAATTGAAGCATGACATATTTGTGACCCAATCCAAATACATCAATGAGATACTCAAGACATTTGGATTAGAAGATTCAAAACTAGTTAGCACACCAATCACAACAAGACATAAGTTATCTAAGAATGATGAGTCAGTTGAAGTGAATCAGACATTGTATAGATCAATAATTGGAAAGTTGCAATATGTTGTACATAGTAGACTAGACATTGCATTAGTTGTTGGAATAGTGGCAAGATTTTTTACAAATCCAAGAGAAAATCATCTGATGGTAGTAAAGAGAATACTAAGATATCTAAAAGGAATTGATGACTATGGTTTGTACTACAAGAGAAGTGAAAATTTTGAGCTAAGAGCCTAAATTGATGCATATTGGGGAGGTAACATTGATGATAGAAAAAGAACTAGTGGAGGAGCACTTTTCTTGGGAAAAAGATTGATTATGTGGACCAACAAAGAGCAAAGTTGTACCTTACAATCCACTACAGAAGCTAAATATCTTGCAGCTGCTATAAATTGCACCAATATTGTATGGATCAAAAATTTGTTGCAAGGTATGAAGGAAGAGGTAAATGAGCCTATGATACTTTATTGTGATAATGCAAGTGCTATCAACATATCAACAAATCATATAATGTATGCCAAAAGCAAGCATATTGCAATTAAGTATCACTATGTAAGAGAATTGGTGGAAGACAAATAAGTGAAGATGTAATATGTTAGCTCAAAGGAATAGATTGCTAACATCTTGACAAAAGTACTATCTAAAGATTCTTTTGAGTATCTTAGAGGTAAGTTAGAGGTGATACCCCTAATCAAGGCTACTTAAGTAGAAGCATGATAGCCTGCATCAAATGAGCTGATTATTGAGATATCTCACATTGATGCAGAGGATATTTACTTTAGGATTACTCTTAAAGTAATTGAAGTGATGAAGTTTACTTTAGGATTGCTCCTAAAGTAATTGAACTAATGAAGTTCCAAATCAATCACAAGCAAGGTGATAGAGAGAGAAATTGAATAAATTTGCAAATGCTACACTTGCATGATAAAATGCTGAAATAATATGTCTTTTGCATTGTATTTAGAAAGGGAGAAATAGTAGAAAACTAATCAACAACAATTGAGAAGATAAAGAATGAAGAAAGAGGGAGTAAATGCAGAAACTGATCAAATGAAGATTAAGGAAGAAGCAGAAGTAAAGCAATCATGATAGTAGATCATAAGAGGGAGATGTGAAAACTAATGGTAACACAATTACTTTTTGGCATTTGACTTACTATTCTAACCTAGTTAGCATGTTGATAATTTGTTTAAATATTTTAGTCTGATGGTTGATCAGTTTAGTTTGCCATTAGTGCCAAAGAGAGAGATTGTTGAAAATCTGATTGAAAAGATCACTATTGAAGATCAAAGAGGGAGATTGTTGTTAAAAAAATGTTTTCAATCATTATTTTTTCATTGATATCAAACCTACCATTTGTAGGAATGAAAATTGCTTATAAGATCCAAGTACTATTACTTAGTTGATTGATGAAGAGGATTTGATCAACAAGATGTAACAAGAGTACCTAAGGGAAACATTGAGTTATGATGTTGTAATGAAGTGCAAGGATCAGTTAAGACAATGGTTAAATGTTGTATTGATAACATACTCAAAGATATAGAGGTTGGCCACACTTAGAAATATTAGAAGAATAAGTTGTAATAAGGTTGATTGCAAGGCTTAAACTAAGTGCATCAGTGGGTGCCAGGCAAGCTAGTTAAAGCCAAGAAAATTCTCAATTGGAATCGACTGAAAGGAAAAATCTAGTGTGCGCCAAGTGAAGTTCAAGTGTTGAGCAAAGTATCAAGTGCCAAGCATCATAAAATCTTAGTTGGTATAGAGTGAACTTCAAGTTTCAAGCATCAAAACATACTTGTTGTTGAGTAACACAGTACGTGCTGAGCATTAGGATTTCAATAGTGTCAAGCTGTTGTATTATTGGAAAAATCAAAGATTCACAAAATCTGAACTAACATAGTTGTTACCTAGAATTTTGTAAACCATTTAGAGGATAAGAATGATAGGCTAGTGGCACAGAATTCTCATTAAACCATTTTAGAGCGAATTCAAGAGGATTCTTCATTATGTTTCTAGAAGAAACATAATATGGGTTAGATGGAATGAATACTACCTAATCCATGTGAATTGAAATTTAAGGAGGGAAGAATCAAGTAGGAAAGGAACTCCAAGACTTCTATTTTAGGAGTCATACACCAAGAAGTAAGAGCTTCTGTAGTTCCAAATTGTGAAGTGGTTAGAAGGGTGTCAAGGAGAAGGCGTTTAGGAGAAGGAAAAATAAAGCACTGAGACTCTACTTCCACAAGTGGTCAAGAAGGAGATGATTGCACTGGTACACTGAGCATGGAGACTCAAGGAGGCTATGCTTGAAATAAGGGCAAGTAGTCAGAGTTGTAGAGACTGAGAGCCAAGAAATGATATGAGTTGAGAAGTGATCTAAAATCTACAAGTTAGGTTGTATGTTGTAATCAGGTCAAAGACTTTCTAATACTCTAACAATTGTATTAGATATGGAAATCCTATGGACTTAGGTTGGTTTAATAACCATTAGTAAATCCTTTAACAAGGTGGAATTCCAAGTTAATGTTATAAAGTCTTCTAACCATGACCACTTCTAACAAGGTGGATAAATCCTCTAACAAGGTCACATTTAATAGTGTGTTGTAAGCCTTTAATAGGGCAGGCCTTTCACAGGGCATCACTTCAGAAAAGTGAGAATTGAGTAGCATGTTACTAGTGATTTTTCCCAAATTGGGTTTCCACTTGGGTTTCCACATAAATCATTGTGTTATATGTTGATTTTCTTATGTGTTATGCTTGCATGTTGATTTGCAGTAACTTGTTGAATAGGATAGTTAAAGCTTGGATGAATGAATGATTGAATGGGCTCACAACACTTGGTTAATATTTGAATAAGATATGTTGGACCTTGAATAACTAATTCACCCCCTCCCCCCCACCCCATCCCCCTCTCAGTTATTCTAAATCATTTCTAACATTTCATTCTCCTCCCCCAAATCCTTCAGAGAAAATAAATGTGTTATCTATTCTTTGAACTCCTTAATGTGATCCATGTTAGACTCATCTACAAGCATATCATCTGTAGCTTTCATCATCTAACCTCTTAAAATAAACACAATGATCTAAATGACACCTATTGTATCAATGTTGATGCATAAAATTGTTAAATTTTAGATACCATTATCAAGGTGCTTGCTTTAAGCTATATAAAAATTTCTTTAATCTATACATTAGGTTCTCCTCACCGTTGACCTCAAGTCTATATGGTTGTACCATATATATCTCTTCATCCAAATCGTGTGAAAAAAAGTTGAGTTAACATCAAGCTACTCCAAATTCAAATCTTTAGTAGGCACAATACTCAAAATAGTACAAATAGAATTCATTTTAACAACAAGATAAAATATCTTATCAAAATGAATGCCCTTTTTATGTGAAAATCCTTTTACCACTAACCAAGATTTAAATATTTTCTTACCTTCATCCTCTTCTTTCAACCTATAAACCCATTTAATTTGTAAATCCCTTTTACCTACAAGCAACTTGCATAAATCCCATTTCTTACTTTTCATAAAAGAGTCCATTTCTTCTTTCATCATAGACTTCCACTAAATTTTTGCATCCACTTGCAAAACTTTATCATAACATTCAGGTTCACCAACATTAGTTAGAAAAATAGAGAACAAAGAGGAAGACAATCTTTTTGGAGGTCTACTTTTCCTTTTTTACCATCTAACATTCACTAGGGTGTGTGGTATTTTTTTTTGTGGTTGTTTCAATGCATAAGGAGTTGATAGAATACTATCTTTTTGAGTATCACCCAACACCACATAATCATTTTCTTTCTTCTCATTATGCTACCCCTAGACACTACAAGGGGTGTTGCCCCTTAACCCTAGCTTGGGGACATTGCCCCCAAAACCCTTGTAGAAATAATCTAGGGGGAAATTTTATTACATAACCCTCTCAAACTAATTAGGCTCCCCAACACAATAACTTTTTATTCTTGTTTTTGAGAATTTAAATATTACAAGATGGATTTTTATGTAATGATAGCCAACTATGTATTCTTAAATGTTCTATGAGAGAAATTTTTTATATGGAGGAGCATTGTGGAGGTCTTGGTGGTCATTTTGGACTCAAGAAGATGTTGGAGTTGGTGCAAAGATTTTATTATTGGCCAAAGATGCAAACGAACATAATAAATTTTTTGAAAGTTTGTCTTATGTGTCAAAGAGCCAATGGAGTTTCAACAAAAATTAGGTTTTATCACCCTTTACCTATACCAGAAGGACCATGGTAGTGTTGAAGTATGGACTTCACAATGAGGTTACCAAGGACAAAGATTGGTTATGAAAATGTGTTTGTGGTGGTTGATGGATTTAGAAAAATGGCTCATTTTATTCCATGTAAAACTACTAATGATGTTAGTTACATTATAGGGTTGTATTTAAAGAATTAGTTTGGATTCATGGCTTATAGTTGTGCATTGTATCTGGTAGGGCTAACATGTTCATAGATCACTTTTGGAGGATCTACTAGAAGAAATTTGGCTCCAATTTATCTTTTAGTTCAACCTATCATCCTCAAAGGGATGGGAAAACTGAGTTTGTTAAGAGATCCTTTGGAAACCTTTTGAGATGTTTGACATAGAAACATGGAGATAGTTGGAATGCAATCACACCTCAAGAAAAGTTTTTATATAATGACTCGGTGAATCATAGCACATGCATTAGTCATTTTGATGTTTTTTTGTGGGAGACATCGAAGAGGAGGTTTTGACCTCATGAATTTGGATGGTTTGGAAAAAAGGAGTGGACATGTAGAAGAATTTTCTGAAGAAATGGTAATAAGTGCATTAGCACATGAAGAAAATATTGCAAAAAAATAGCCTTGAGCTGAAGGCAAAGGAAGATTTGAAAAGAAGGAACCTATAGGTCCAAATTGTGAACTTGGTAATAGTACCCTCAAACAAAGATCAGCTACCTCGAGGTAGTAATACAAAGCTAATGATGAAGAAGACTGGACCATGTAAAGAATATTACAAGTATGGATGTGGCTATATCACCCATATTTAGTGTCTTGGATCTGATGTTATATAAGGGTTCAAACAAACAATTTGGTTCAAGAGAGACCACACTTGAATCTAATGATTAAACTCAGTAGTTTCCTTTGATGGAGACACCATAGATGGAAGTATCAACAACAATAAAGAAATAATGGGGATGAGACACAAAGTGTGTGTGGAAAAATTGGTCAACTATAAGGGACTTTCTTATTTTGAGGCCACGTGGTTTTTAGAAACCAAAATTATAAGGTAAGGTTTGGACCCACAAAAACTAGTCTCCACAAGGACTTGAGACAAAATTTAGCCCTGGGAGTATATTGCAAGAGCAACCATGCTAAACAGTAGAAAGACTTTCAATATTCTATATTATCTTTGGTTGATGTTTATTGTTGTGATTTGTAGGTGCTACTATAAGAGAAAGTTTTCTCATTTATGCTAGGAACATTATGCTATTATGTATTAAGGTTATTTTATAAGAGCATGTTTTTGGTTTGTATGGGTTTAGAGATAATGTGTGTAAGTGAATAATGCTTAACAAACATTTGTAAAGACTATGGGTTTAAAATTTTGAAAATAAAACAAAAATAGTTAGTAACTTCTTGTGCATTGATATTATATCCCCTCCAAGTTGATGGCTGGAAAAGTAGAGGAATTGGAGAGTTTTTGAAAATAATTTCAATTTCGGTGAATGAATGAAAAATAATAATGGTGACTACTTCTACAATTTTTCTTGGTCTCTATTCTTCCCTATTATACTTAAACATTTTAATCTTGTAATCATTTTGGAGCATTGTATTGTTTAATTGTTTCATTTTGGATGAAATAAACTTCAAAATTTTCTTGTGTGTAAGGAGAAGTCTATATAACTATACTTTGAGATTGTTTAAGGGTTTTTGGGCATCATTCTACAAAATAATGCCTCATGTCTACACTTTTTTCCCATGAAGTAGCCAAAATATGGTGGAGAGAAAGTAAGAAGGATTTATCATACTTTTTCTATGGCCATCTACAAGAAGGAGCCAGGGTATGGAGTGTGTGTGCCATAAGGCAACATTGAGCTATGTACTTGCTATGAGTGAATGGATTCAAAATTGTAGAGTGATGTTTGCATTTTAATTTAATGTCATTCATATCATGATTTTTTTAATATTTTCTCTGTCTACTCTTCTTCACATTTCAAAGTGTGACTATTACAAACCTTCTTGAAGGTGTCTTCCCATCACAATAGAAACTTTGTGGTTGATATGCACATTTATAATACTATGACCTGCATGTTTTTCACTAAATTGCATGGTAAAATTTAAGAAAGTTGCATCCAAAAATAGATATTAAATATTGATGAATCTTTCATTATTTTTAAAAAATAAAATCATTTTTATTAGTGAATCTCTCAATTTTTTATTCTAAATATGATTGATATTGGCAATTATTTTTGAATCGTAATTTTTTTTTATAAAATATTGATGAAAAGAAAATAATAATAGGAAGTTAATTAATCACCATGGAATATTACAAATCAAATTTGAACATTTTTTAACCTCATGGAATATTATGAGGATCATTACATATACTTTAAATCAATAGTGAAAACTAAATATTGGTGATATATCACTAAAGTAACTAATAATTATGATAATTATTGGTCAATTACGTATAATGTCTCCAATAATATATTATATTTAGGTGACTCAAATCTAATCGTGTAACGAATATTGTGGTGAATATTTGAGTTTAAATTTTTCAGTAAAATAAATTACTAGCCAAATTACTAGCAATTTTTTTTAAAAATTAGCCAATTTGTGAATATTAGCCACTAAAATATACCTTGCTGACTTGAAACATAACTTTTTCAATTTTGATTAGGTGAACCTCTTGTTTTACCAGAGAGAGACTCAACTTTCTCTTATATGCTTCTACACGCTCTTGATAAGCTATAACTTTGGCCACCTTATTAATCTAGAGCACAATACTCATTGAAGAAACTAGTGATAGCTTCAATATTGTTCCAATCTAAAAAGAACACTATAAAATGACATTATAAATTATCTAAAAATATATAAAGAAATTATATAATAGCATTGTACTATCTCTTGAGATATATTATCTATATGTAAATGACCTAAAATTAGATGTAAACATAGTGTCCTAACAAATTCTAAAAGGTATTTGACAAACCTTTCAAAATCACCATTTTATATGGCCACATTTGGTTTGCCAAGCTTCTTCTACGAAATTTTATATTTTTGTTCTTTCAAAACAAATGGCTATCATTTATATGAAAATGTTCTCCTATGCATG
Organism: Cupressus sempervirens; assembly: GCA_028749045.1. Taxonomy (NCBI): domain Eukaryota; kingdom Viridiplantae; phylum Streptophyta; class Pinopsida; order Cupressales; family Cupressaceae; genus Cupressus; species Cupressus sempervirens. The sequence goes on along the minus strand of CM053783.1, from coordinate 737,881,236 downwards.
TTGCACTTTGGAGGTATCCTTCACCATGTTTTTTATTGAATCTAAATCTAATATCTATTGACACAATACCTAGTCCTACCAACATCTCTCAAATTTGCTAACTTTTCCTTTTTTTGGAAATAGAAAATCAAGAATTTTCACAGTTTAAATTGAATCTACAAAGGCAAGATAAAAATTTAAAAAAGTAATTCGTTCAATTAAAACTTCATAAAAGAAATGTTGAAAAAAATTTCTACTTATTGCTCCCATTTATACTATAATAAATAATCTTCTTACCTATTTGGTACTTGTGAAGAACATGTAGTCAATTTAATATTTACTGACATGTCATTGATATTGTACATACATCTCTTCTAAAGGTTGTCACTACTTAGAATTATCGTGAAATATTAAAATTTGATCATATTCCATCATCTATTATTTGTTGCTATTTTCTCTTCCAACTAATATTTCTACATTTGTATTATACATTAAAAATTTATGACTTCTGATTGAGTCTATCAACTTAGTTTAATAGTATTAAGAAATCATGCATATGGCCAAACATCACTCCCTAGAAGGAAGTTGGGAATGAAAACCTTGACTCAAATATTTACATTGTAAAAAACAACAACAAGATAAATGGCGTAGTGTTGCCTAAACATCACTTCCTAGAAGGAAGTTGGGAATGAAAACCTTGACTCAAATATTAACATTGTACAAAACAACAACAAGATAAATGATGTAGTATTGTCTAAGTATTTAACTTGTCCAAAATTCTATGATTTTAGTAGAAAGTGAAGAGAAACTAGAGCATCCTAAAAAGCTATCTGAGATTACAATGCACAACTAGTATCTATAGATTTCTTGAATAACTTCTAATAAATAAATACAAGTACATATTACTATTCCATAAAATAGGAAATAAAGATAGTTGATTTTCGACAATTAAAACCTTAAAGAAAAGTGATTGCAGCTTACACATATTTCAAATATTAGTAGCATTATGATGTATAGATTCAATATTCTACAATCATGAAACTAGAAGAATAAGAAATAATAATATAAACAAATATAATCAGCAATAAATAAAAAATCCAAGTAAACAACCTACCCTCCAAATCATTAGCTAATGTATTATATAGATACAAGTTATAATATATGTTCATCCTTCACATGGAGATTTACTTCTTGGTCCATTCTAGAGAAAATCCAATAGAATAACCTTGTTCAAACAAATTCGCATTTTTTCACTTTCATCTCTTTAGCAACTCATTGTATTCATAGAGTTTTCATACAAAAGGATATGATTTCTAAAGAATCTAAATTCAATGTGTATGCAACTTATTTAGAAACTTTTTTTATGTACAACTCTTGCATAAAAACAAAGCAATGAAAATATTGATCAAATAACAAGCTTTATGTTTTTTTTCTCCAAGTTTATTCTTGTAGAAAATTTCGTATCATTTAGCATACATTCAAAAATGCATTAAAATAAATGCAATAAAATAATAAGATTGAGTCATCATATCCCAAGTAAAGAAAGAAATGGAATGATAAATTTGAAGTTTTAAAATAGTCATCCATTTATCTAGTTTTTGGTAATGTTGTGATTTTAAGTCCTCTCATTGGCTCCAATCTTCACTTGACATTTCAAATTTCTAAAATTCTAATTAGATGTGAGAAATTATTCTTGTTGTTGTTTAAGATATTTTAAAATCAAATTCTAACTATTACATTAAAAAATTCCTATATGTCCAACAAGTTAGAATTCTAACTTTTACAAAACAACAAAAAAAAAAAAAAAAAATCAACAAGTTAGGATTCCAAACAACTTGTCACAACCCTAACCTTGTGAAATTTCAAGAAATAATAAAAATAATTCAGAACTATACATTCTAAATTTTGTTTCCAGGTTCTATATTTCAAGAGGCCAAAACTGCTTCAAGAAGACACAAAGATGTGACAGGCATGTGCATACTATTGCATAGATTAAAGTAATAAATTATTTTCTTAAATTAGAATGGGACAACATTAATAATGTATTTATTATAAGTGATAATGTGAGTTTTAAAAAATAGTTATGAATTTTGTTAAAAGACTTAAATTTAAAATAACTCTCACAACATTATAATCTCCATGCCTTCACACTTAAGAAGGATTTTATTTTATTTTTTTCAGAAAGGAGAGGGGAAGAGTGGGAATGTGCATGGATTTCTTGATTAATTTCTAAATTTAATGTCTTGGTGCTCATTGATCACACAATATTCTAGTATCTTTAATTGATTACTAGATTAACAATGACAAAACTCATGACCATTTAAGAGAATTGGGGGAACAGTCTCTTGGAAGGGGTATGGAGTGGAGAAGTGAATAAAGGAATAGGAAGGAAGGCTTTGGAAAATAAACCTTGCCAACCATCACTTAACCAAGTTCCCTTTTGTTTGTGTAATTTACTGAATTTAATGTCTTCATTTAGATTTTTAATCAATTTAAACAAAATCAAGTTAATTATTGATAGATTTCTTTTCTTTTATGGGATGTATCTATTAACCTAGCTAAATCAACTACAAATAAATAGGCTTATGTATTAAGCATTATTGAGTGTGTATGTTTGTGTGCTTGAACACATTATGTAATTCTTTTTGGGACTAATTCTTTGTATAAACTATCAATTAGAAATGACATCTTTAAAACATTGATTCCAAGAAAGTCCCCTTTCTTGAATTAACTCATTGTTCTTTTCATATGAATCCATGGTCATCAACATAGCAGTGAAACTCTCACTATGGAACATAGGACTGATGTATTTTTAATAAAGTCATAATATTTTGAGTGTGTTATTCGTTGGTATGACTATATATATTATCTGGAATTCCTTTTCATTTTGCTCCTAAATATGTCCAAACACATTAAAATAAATGCTTAGACTTCCTAAGAGGTATAGTTACATTCTTGGTGAGTAACACCATAGAGTTTTCTCTTCTTTGAATTGAATGAAAATGACTAATTCTTGTATATATACTCTATTTCAAGTGGTTCTATGATGAAAATTAAATGCATTTATTACTTATGGCCATGAATGATAGAGTAGTACAAGCTAAGCTATGTTGAAGGTTTTCTTTCCTATATAGATGAATGGTATTGAACTCTTGGATATGATTCAATGACTCATAGTTGTATTTATTAGAAATAGGTAGATAATAAATTTTAAAATGGGATGTTGATTTTGTTTCATACATATATGAATTTCTTCATGTAAATGGTGAATTGCTTGAAGAGAAACTGGCATAATTATGAGGTTGACATATTAAAAGATTACATTTCTGAATATGTGTAGAATACATTGTTGGAACTAATTGATTAATTGTGTATTGTCTTTGATGTTACACAAAATATCATATCATTGTCAATTAGTGTATACCAAGCTCACTCAAGCATTGAAGATAGTTTTGTATGTTTGTTGAGCATTCCAAAGTTTGTCAAGTTTAGAAGCCAGTGTATGTCAAGCTCACTTGGGCAACAAAGAGAAATTTGTAGACATTGAGTGTCAACTAAGACCACTTGGTTAAAAAAGGAAATTTTGGATGGAACCAGTGTTAACCAAGCTCACTCAGTTACCAAAGAGACTTTGTGAATATGCAGTTGTTGGTGTAAATACATATTTACTATTTACACTTAGTTAATTTTACTTAGGTTAATGCATTATTTTAATATTTATTTATTTAGTCACCTAGGATTGTGTGCACTCTTGTGAGTTTTCATGTTGAAAACATAGGAGTTTTCACCTCTTTTATGCACATGGTGTCTACAACATAGGAGTTAGCACACTAATTAAGCACATGGTTCTACAAAATCTCCATTTGAGATACACCTCATCATTCTTTTCCTATTATCTATAATGATGGATAAGATGTGTGCTTAGTTGTCATGCTTATCTTATCTCCTAGTCCTTTCTAGAGACATTCTAGGTGCTTCCTGAGAGGCCTTTATATACAGGCACTCCTAGTGTGTAAATTCATCATAGACAACACAAAGAAATGTATCAGGACATACTTTGATATATTGATCATACTCCTTTTTGGTCTATAGTTGTGCTTGTGTTCGATTTCTACGATCTTGGGTGAATATTTCCCTAAGGAAAATTCTTACATGGTATCAAAGCTATACCAAATTCTTACAATAGTGTTAACCAAATTCACTTGTTAACATAGGAAAATCATTTATGAGTTAGTGTCTACTGAGAAGGAACAACTAACAAAATATTTTCTTGTTTTGGGATATTGAGTTGAGTTGATTTATTTGTTGGTTCTAGTTGACTAAGTAGATCAATATTAAGTATTCTAAGATGTATTTAATCCAACTTTACAATGCGTAAGATATAAATCTAAGATCAAGTTGAGGATTGAATGTGTGGAAGGAAATAGTAGATTTGAAGTTGCTCAAAGGAAGTGAATTAGAAGGATAAGTAGAATATCCTTGTTAAGCTACAAAGATATATTTGATCAGGAAGGAACAAGTATGCAAGCCAAAATTAAGATCTATAATCAGTGATTTAGTTGCATCATAAATTAGGTCATCTCATTGTTACTTTCTAACCATTGTAAAAGTAATCTAAATCTCTTAAAAGAGTTGGCTTAACAGCTATTTGTAAATCCTCTAAGAATGTGGCATTTCTAAATCGAATTGTCTAATGACCTCTAACAATGTCACTCCTAACAAGGTGATCAAATACTCTAATAGGGTTGCACCTAACAATGTGTTTTTGTAACCTTTAATAGGGTTGGCTCCTAACAAGGCTCACTTGAAAAGAGTAAAATTGAGTAACTAGTTGTAATTGGTGGTTTTTCTTAAATTAGGTTTCCACATTAAGTCTTGGTGTTAATTGTGTTCATGTTATTTCTCTTATGTGTATGCAACTAAGTTAAATAAGGAAAATCAAACATAATATCTGAAGATTTTCATGTTAAGCAGTTGTCAATTTATTTCAATGTTTACTGAGCTACAACATTTGCTAGTATAAATTGAGTGCATGTGGGTTTACCTCATTACAACAGAATATAATTTAATTAGAGGTTATGTTTCGATCTATATTGACATCTAAGGGATCTAGGATTTATTTTAGTGGTAAGTAATTCACCCCTCCCCTCTTAGCTACTCCTCTTATATTTTCAACAATTGGTATTAGAGCCTCTTGGTGCTTACATAGAAGGTTTCAAGGACCTAAGCTAAAGATCAAGATGTCTTACAGAAGAGAGATTCCCAAGTTGAATAGAGAGAACTTTATAGTATGGTAGGAACTTTTGAAGTTGCATTTGACAAACATTAGTGATTTAGGTTTGAACTTCTTAAACACTTCTTACATGGCTCCTACTAGTACAATGATTGTAGAAAAAATTGTTGAAAATAAAAATCATAATATCATGATGATTGACATAGCATCAAATTTTAACTATGTTGAATTTGATAAAGTCAAGGAATTTGCTACTGCACATGAAATGTGGACCAAACTAAAAGATATCTATGGTGGTGATGATAATGTTAAAAGAGCTAAGGTAGAAATCTTGAGAGGTCAGTTTGATTAGATGAAAATGAGAGAGAATGAAAACATTGCAAAATATGTTGATAGAATCAAAGCTAGTGTTAGTGCTATCAAAGCCTCTAGAGGAAAAATTGAATATGTAATAGTCATAAGAAAGGTACTCAAAACCATTCTTCCTATCAATGTAATCAAAGTGTATTCTATTCGAGAGATGAGATCTGATCCAAATAACAATACAACTTTGGATGCTCTAGTTGGAAGGTTGGAACCATTTGAACTAGATAACTATGATAATTATACTCCTAGTTCTAGAAATCTTGAGCCTGCATTTAAAGCCAAGGTATCACTCAAGAAGAAAGCTAAAAGGTATACAAGAAAAAAATCTAAAAATGAAGAGGAAGATAGTTCTAATAGTGATTTTGAAGTTATTGTAGCATTATTTACAAGAAGGTATCCCATAGGCAAATGAAAATATAAAGGTAAAATTCCTTTAGTCTATTTCTCTTGTGAAGAAGTAGGACACATTCCTACAAGATATCGAAATAGAGAAGAAAAAGATGAAAATAAGTGCAACAAGTACACATGTAAGAAGTATTTAAAGGACTACAAGGACAAAGGTAAGGAATTTTGTTTTATAGGTAAAGCCTCAGATAGTAGTGAACATGATGAAATGGTATATATTGTTGTAAAAGATGAATATGATGATGAAGGAGATAAAATGGCACTTATCTCTCATGTTAGGAAGAATGATACATGAATTATTGATAGTGACTACTCACATTATATGATTGGTGATAAAAAAAAATTTGATCACATGAAAGATTATGATGGTGGTAGTGTCAGATTTGGAAATAATGAAACTGGTTGCATAAAGTGAAAAGGTTGTATTTCACTAAACAATGAACTTAGATGTGATGATGGTTATTGGGTTGAAGGACTAAAGCATAATCTATTGAGTATGGCACATGAATTGAATAACATTAGATTCAAGGTATAATTCATGAATGGGAAGGAAAAAGTGCTAGATGGAAAATGAAATCTAGTTGGGTCTAGAAAACAAAAAAAAGGTAATCTATTTTACCTAGATCTCAACAAGAGTTCATGTTTTATTGGTCAAGTAGAAGAAAGATGGTTGTGGAATAAAATGATATGTCATGAAAATTTTGATAAACTAATCAAGATAAGAAAGAAGAAAAGAGTAAGAGGTATTCCTAGCCTAAGGAAACCTGATATGGGCCTATGCAAAAATTGTCAAATTGGTAAGATGGGAAAGATGAGTTTTAGAAGCAAGGACTACCATTCTAAAGAAATTTTGGATTTAGTTAATATAGTATTTAACTAACTAGTAGGCTTCCCCTGGCTTAACTGCCTCCTATGTTCTATAAGTCTAGTGGTTGTATTAGGCATTAAGAGGTTGATCTTTTGGTGCAACAACAACTCTATCTTGTAACAAGTGGTATCAGAGATTTGTTATAGGTTCAAATCTTAGTGGGTAACACTAAGGGGGGAATTGTTGGACTAACTAATACCCTTCCCCATTGGAATTTGTGACATGGCTTAACCATCTTTTATGTTCTATAATTCTAGTGGTTGTATTGGGCATTAACATGTTGATCTTTTAGTGCAATGACAACTCTAGCTTGTAACATACATCCCTTTGTGGACCTATTGGAATAGAGAGTTGTAGTGGAGCTAAGTACTTTATTCCTTTTTTTGATTGGGTGAGTGAACCAAGATGGTGTAAAAAAAGGGGGTATAAGTGGACACCTCTTTTCTAAAATCATGTAAACCTAAACTTAGACAAGACATTTGAGGGTCATCTACTAAAAATCACAAGATCTGTAAAACATATAAGTTGTAGTACTTTGAATGTACTTTCTAAACTACTAGATTTTTAACAAAATTGGTAAGATTAGGTGGGTCAAACCTTACACACACACAAAATAGTTTCTCATTTTTTAATAAAACATAACATAGTTGTTTTCATGTGCATCACAAAAGACCAAGTTATATTTAATATCTTGCATATCCATTTTGTAGGATGATATTTAAGAGTCATATCTAAAAGTTGTGTATTTTTTTATAATTTCATGATGAGTATTTTTTTAATTATGAATTATTGAACTAACTACATCCTAAAATTTTGGTACTTCTTTGTGTACTGAGCATAACTTGCATCAAAATAATAAAAAATAAAACTTTTTTTTGAAAGTATAGAATCAAGTGTAGAATAACAATATATAATTTATTTTGAACTTGGTTAAGTATATTAAAATTTATTTTTAAAATGGTATACATATGTTTTTAAGATATGTCAAGGAATTAGTAAAAGTAATTAAAGTTCACAATGTTAATATTTTCCAAAAAAAGAAAAATTTATATGGTTAGAAAGCTAAGAAGTCTTGTAAGATTATATTGGTTATTTTAAAGATACCCACTTCACCATTAGAAATCCTGATGAAGGAAAAGACAAGAATTCATCTTAGAAAATGAAAAAAATGTCTTAAAGCAAAAAATTGGAGGGAAAATGGTCTCCCCAGCCTTTGGGTTGTTTTCTTAGACTATCACCAAGCCATAACCGAATTGGGTTATGAAAATACAAAATCCATTTAGAACCCAATCAGGTTTTTTATTACTACTTCAGAAGGTTAGATTGAGAGAGAGAGAGAGAGAGAGGGAGGGAGTTAGTTTAGGTTATGTATTCTAATAAAAATGTGTTCATCATATCCCCCAATCCTTGTCTCCATCCCATCCTCTCTCTAAATCTATCCCTCTCTCTCATTTTCACTCTTTATCCTATCATCATAACTCTTTCTCCTATCTGCTTCTCTCTCTCTCACTCTTTATATTGTATTGTTGGACTTATTTAGAATAACTATGAGGGGGGTGAATTAGTTATCCAAGGTCTAGCTATACAATTAAAACTTTTTACAACTTAGTGAACCCATATCCATAAAACATTTTCATCATTCATGCATCCATTAGATTATGCATAGACTTAAACTTGGAGGTTACTTTCAAATCAACTTTACAGAAATCTAAAAATGAAACATAACATATTCAATAGCACATTTGACACAATGATTTAACATGGAAACCTAATTTGGGAAAAACTACAAGTAACATGTTACCCATTCTCACTCTTCTAAAGTGATACCGTGTGAAAGGCTAACCCTATTAAAGGTTACAATACACACTATTAAATGTGACTTGGTTAAAGGATTTCAATCACCCTATTAAGAGTGAGCCATGTTAGAGGGCTTTAGATCATTCACTTGGAATGTCATCTAGTTAAAGGATTTACAAATTACTATTAAGTCAACCTTAATTCAAAGGATTTTCCCTAGACTAATATAATGATTAGAGAGTAATAGTAATCTTTGATTTGATAACAACTTATAACACACTTGTAGATTATAGATCTCTATTTCAATCCTCCATTCCACTCAAATTTCACATATTTCAACTTTGACGTCTTGTCCACCCCTCAAGAAACCATACCCTCAAGCATTCTTGCTTTACTTACCAATGAAATCTCTTATCTTAGGTCACTAAATGAAGCAATACCCTAGACTTTGTGTCTTCCTTAGGTTCTTGCATATGACAACCTTTGCTTCTAACTAGCTATCTCTATAAATAGAAAACTAAGATCTTTCTCTGTTCATTCTCTTTCATCCACTTTAGGGTTAGGTAGGATTAGGTAGGATTCAATGAAAACAAATTAATCTTGAATTTTATGCCACTAAATCATCAAGATTATCTTCCACATGGTCTAAACAAACCAAGAAATCAAACTTGTTAGCTCAAATCTATTAGATTCTTGATCTTTCTAATAATGTTTACACTCAACAATAACTGGCTTGTGATGCTTGACACATAGTGTGTTGCTTGGCATCCAATAAAAAATCACTTAGCACAAACTAATGTTTACTAGTACTTGACATCATCTAAACTTTACTCAACTTACCCTATGTCACTTAGATTACAATGAAAATTGACTTTCCTTGGCTCCAACTGATAGGCTTGCACTAACTTTTCTTGGCACCTACTATGTAGATCGTTAAGCTTGGTAGACATACTTTGTTTAACTTGTTCTTCTCAACTTAATTAGTGTAACCATCCTTTGTAACCTTAAGTAAATTATCAATGCACTATAATATCACTCTCTTAACTGATCCTTGTAAGCCTTTTTCATATCATAACTCAACCTTTCCTCTAGGTGCTATTGTTACCTTATTTGATCAAATCCTCTTTATCAATCAAATAAATGATAATACTTAAATAATATAAGCAATTGTCTTACCAGCATGTAGCAGGTTTGACATCAGTGACAAAACAATGATTGAAACACATTTATCATACTTGTATCAATCTATTTTCAAAGTGTCTCCCCTAATCTCTCTCTCTCTCTCTCTCTCTCTCTCTCTCTCTCTCTCTCTCTCTCTCTCTCTCTCTCTCTCTCTCTCTCTCTCTCTCTCTCTGTCTCTCTCTCTCTCTCTCCCTCCCCCTCCCCCTCCCTCCCTCCCTCCCTCCCTCCCTCACATATACGCTTCTCTCTCTCACTCTCTCTATCATATCCTTTAATTATTCTATCCATCTCATCATCTCTCTCTCTCTCTCTCTCTCTCTCTCTCTCTCTCTCTCTCTCTCTCTCTCTCTCTTTGTCTAATCCCCTATCTCTCTCTCTCTATCTCCATCCCATCCTCTCTCTCTCACACATTCTCTCTTTGTTCTATCCCAACCTCTCTTTTTTCTATCCCCTTCTCTCCCCCTCTCCCATTCTTTCTATAAGTTTTTATCAACTATGGAACAAGGAAAGATCAATACCAAGATAATAATACTCACAAATCTAGCAATTAGCTAAATCCCTTTAACAATTATGTATGCATATTATTTGGATCCAACTTCAACAAAACCAAGACTGGTTTTCTACTTTTTAGGTTTTGCAAAATCAAGTTGGATATACCTAGGGGATGATTCAAATGAATTTTGTTGTATAAGAATCCTTTTAGTTTCATTCTGGTTCTCATCTCCTATGTATGACATATACATAGTTTATCCATTCCTTAACATTTTTAGATGATATACATCCCTTATAAGTAGATTTGGTCACAAATTCTCCATAGGTTTACAAATATCGTTGAAAATAGTAGCTATGTAACACTCAAAATTCGGATGTAAATGAGTACTGACCCTCTTTGAAACTCTTCAAATAGTAAAGTAAAATTGATTTTGATTTTAGAATTAGTGTTTGTTCATGATATCTCTATTTGCAGAGTGGGCTAATTAGATCATTGCTTTATCCATTGGGATTTAGAGTCTACTTTAGTTCATAGATCTAATTGATTGCATTATAACAAATACTATTAGTAATTCTTACTAGAACTCATTCATATAGACATCCTTCCTATTACATTATCAACCCTATCAAATTCACTAGAGCATTTACTTAATTCATTGAATCAATAGCAATAATGAATTGACATACAATCTAAGTGAATTGCATTCAATTGGATAAGCTTTGCTTGCACAACATCAGAATGACTAGGTAGTAACAATGGAGACAAAATTCAATAAGAATGGATATGGGGAAAATTCATATTTGTATTAATATTCCTTGAAAATTGTATATAATTGTAACAAAACTCAAAATGACTCTAGAAAGAATATTAGACCCATTTAAAATTAATATATTCCGAAATATTTGCAGAGAAAATATATCATAAATTTTGCACTAAAACTGGACCAAACCATCTTCAGTATAGACCTAAATTATCAATGAAATTTGACCATTCTCTAACCTTGGAATCTCACTTAAATAGAGTGAGATTCAACAAGCTTTAGGCATAGAGAACTAACAGATTTCAACTAGAGAAAAGATATTTATATTTAGTTTTCATAAAAGAAAAAAAAAGTGTAATAGAAAAACTTATATATCAAATTATTCTTTTGGTAGGCCCCTCTTCTATTACATTTTCAAATGCTACAAATCCCATGATTGACTTTTAGTTATTTCAAGTCCTCGACATATGTAGCTATCAAGTTTGCCAATGATGTATCAGGCTCAGATTCCTACAAATGCACCTTTACTCTAGCATCTCCACTTACATCATCATATACTACCAATGTGATAGTTATATTTCATTTCATTTCTACCACGTCATCCATCTAGCCCAATCTACTTTCCACATGAGATGATTTCCCTTCTTTGTCTTATTCTCTCCCCTGATCTTGTAAAGGTGTATCAATGATTTTTATTTCATTTGGATTCATCTCATGATGATCATTCTTAACCTTTTCTCACTACTCAACATAAGCAACATGAACCATCCACTTGTTAAAGAGGGTGTCATCTGGCCAATTAAACTACAGAATATCACTTTTCTTTTTGATCACATATTCTACCTCTTTATCAATACTAACAAAATATTGCCTTAAAGAATCAAAGAATAATTGGGCCTTCACTATTTCTTCTATTGTAGTTGCCCACCTTGCATGTCCTTTTTCCATTGATGACTTCATTCACTATTAAAAAAAATAAATCATCTAATTCTTTAGCCCATTCATCTTTATTTTTCTTATCTAAAAAAAGTGGCAATAAATCAAATTTCTTACCCTTGTACGTATCCAAATAGCTGAAAATTGTTCTTTGTAACTCAACTCTCTTGTCATCAAATTTTGGGAGATCATGAGCAAGATCACAAGTTATTTCAATGTGATCATGTGAAGATCTTATGACACAATAGCACACGAATCTAATTTCCTTTCTCCTCTTACTCCACTTATTGATAGTAGGTTTCAACACCTCATCACTTGCTTTTATTTCATCCCATATGTTTATTATTTTTGCTAATTGATCAAAAAAAATGACCATTCAATTTTATCAACTAGATACATAAGAGCCTTTCTTAGTTTGTCTTCATATTGCATGTTCAGCTCTACATGAATTGCCCATAGCTTGCTCTTTTCTTCTTCAATATCTTCAGCTATGTAATATTGTGGCCTTTGTGGATTATTTCACATTTCTATGAGAGGAGTGGATTTTAAAAGGTTCCACTAGTGGGTGAGGGTATGTGATCCTATGCCTAGTAGACCATCCCAATACCTTAGTCTCAAGTTCAATTCTCTTTTGAACTTCTTCATTATATGCTTCTAAAACCTTTCATATTTATTTTATAGATCAGACATTGCCTTCTCTTTTTTCTCTATAGTAGCCAAAACTAAGTGAGATATTCCAATACTCATATGTACATCCTATACATGGGTGGTATCTTCTACTCTTTTTACAATGATATTCCCCATTAATCCAAAGTCATCTAGCTGTCATGAAATAGCCCTTGATCCTTTCCCTAATCACCAAATAATTAAGGTGGCCTAGTCCTCACTGAATGTAGTACCTTTGAATTCTTTCTTGTTTTTATCATGTAGGTCCAATTTATTTGAAATAGAATTAAAAACTAAAGCATCTGCTATATCCCAATTGGGTAGTAGTAAAATATTTGATGCTTTCACCATCTGCCTCCCCTCTTTAGGGGTTATACTTCAAAATTCCTACATCATCTCTTCTTTTACTTGATTCTACAAGGCCTCCTCCTCAAATTTTGGATTCTTTGTTCTTAACTTAGTAAATTTTTCCTCATATTTTTTTATGTTTTCTCTCCATGCAAACTAGTGGAAGGCTCTAGACTTAACAAAAATATCATCTAACAAAAATTGATGACTAGCTTGTTCTATCACAAGGTCTAGTTCCCTTCCTCTATAATCTACCACTATCAAATCAAGGCTTGGCATAGGAGGTTCTTGGAGATTTCTCTCATCTAATTCTGCCTGGGTAATAAAAACTCCTCCTTGGGAACCTAGCTATTCAATTTTCTCTCTAGTAAGTTGTTCCTCTTCAATCCGTAAAGGGGATTGTGTAGGTGAGTATTCCTCAATGTGAGGACCTTGATCTTTTATTATCTTTTGCATCTTAGGGGAGGGCTCATTAGGTCTCTCTTCCAAGACAACACTAGTGGATCCTATTATTTGTTTACCCTTATCCATAGTGGCCTTCTTATTTTGTATCAGAGTATAACCTGACCTCTTTTGGACAATCAAATGTCCTGCCCCTATAGTGGGAGTAAATGCCAATCTCCTCATAACCTCTTTGGCCTTATCTGGCTAAGCCATAATAAAGAATTGTTTTATATCATTCATAGTTTCAATTATTTAGGGAAAAGTAATCACGTGTTTATTGATTCTATCTACTTCTATGCTGGTATTACACAAAGGACAATAATCTTCATCAAAACAATTGATAAACTCCAAAACCCTTGAGAAAACCCTCCATTTTTCTTTCTTGGTTTGTTGCTCCTGCAAGGAGAACTCTTCTCTTATTATGTCCTCAAGGTAATATGACTCATGTTTTATACCAAGCTTAGCTCTGTGCCTAAAAGCCAAGTCATAGAATCCCTTAGTGTCACAAAAATAGGAATGAGACACAACCATCTTTTGCTAGTCTAGTATTTTATAAAGTGATAGCCAACCACCTTTTGTAATCAAAAATTTGTGAGTTGCACTGCAAGTTGAGAAAATTGACCCTCTTCCCCTTTTCACCAAATAATTTTCCTCCAATCCTCCTAGCTGCCACAAAAACTCAGCTACCCCTACCTTTAATGGCACCTAGTAGGGCAATACATGACTAGTTTCTTTGAAACCAATAATCCTAAAAATAGTTGAAATAGAGTATGGGATAATGTCTCCCCAATTATGTGATGCTTTCAAATTAGTAGGATTATCCATGGGCCTGATAAGATTTACCAATGCCTTAGGCACTCTGGGATTGTCACTTAATAAAAGGCACATCAATTTTGAAGCAAAGTACCTATCAAATCTGACAAAACTAGCCTTTTACACATCTCGTGCCATATCTACACTCCATAACCAGACCGGTAGTGCTTCTCCATCTTGTTCTCTATTCAACTTCATTTCATTACCAAAATATGCTACTCCTTTGAATAAAACCATATGCATTAGCAAAGAAAAGTGACCAAAAGTTTTATCAACCTTCACTTTTGCAATCCCAACCAAGTCTATATGAATTTCTTCTACCAAATAGGAGGCAAAATAAAAAATTGCATCAACACCAAAAGAATAAATCTGAGTGATCATATACATAAAACTTATGGGCATAATATTGTTTTCATCTTGACCAAACTCTCTACACAAAGTCTTGTATGCCTCCATAGCTAGGATAGTGAAATACCCATTTTTGAAAGGTTCCCTAAAGGATGTTGTGATTTCTGGAAAATTTCCAATTGTGCCTATATGTGCCCTCAGTGTACCCTACCTAATTGTATCCTTCTTTGATAAATATTATTTTTCTATCCCTTGTAGGTCAATGGGTACATGATATTTTGTCAGTGGGTCTAGGCAAAATACCTCTCAAATTTTGTCAGGGCTAAATGGTTATTAGAATATCACCATCAATTCTTCTAACCACTATGATTACTGAATCATAATTTTTTTCAATAGCCTCTAAGAGGTCATAGTCCATAAAAACACTAGGAAGCATTGGCTTTCCCAAATAAAAATTCCAAACATTTGTATGAGGGGCAAATAAATTCCTTTCCAAAAACCATTTTTTAAACAAAGAAACCCTAGTTTGAGAAGTTTTGGTATCCCTAACCCAATTCCCTTATTGTATAACCCATCTACAATTTTGAGTCTAGGGTTTAATGAGGTTAACTTTTTCACTTTCACAGTTTCATTTGTGGATTAAGGTAGTAATTCAAGAAGATCATCATGGATATTCCTAGCCAAATAATCTTCTTGACAAGAGAAAACCTTCCTTGGAGGCATAATGAATACAATTTAGAAAAAAACCAAACCACTTTGAAAAGTATGGTGCATAGGAACTTACTTGATTCTCTACTCATCTCACTCTATAATTTTGTGATGTTTTGCAAACAAAGGGAAATTGTTTCACATTTTGATCACACCCAACACAAATTCTCAATGAATTCTTCTTTGGAGACCTAAAATTTTGTTCGCATAAGATGAAAATGAAAAAATTATCTGTAATATACTCTATTTTTTTCTTGAACAAGAAGCTTTCATTCCACATTAGTGAACTATAAGGGAAATAGAGTTGCACTACCTTCTACCTTCAAACTTCCATTGTTGATCCTAGAAAATTCGATGATCTAGGAGTGAAAATATTAATGACTAGTTTTCCACTTGCCATGGTTGAAGTCAATCCAATTACACTTCTCCACATGCACTTTTTCTTCACTACTAGCAATATAAATTGCACCTACTCATTCTCAAGGACATGTGTCACCAACTTGCTACATTGCTATGCATAAAAAGTAAGCATGTTGTCTATGTAACATAGTGATAGCTATTGATTTCATTTCAATCTGATGACAAGCATTTGATTCATGGTTTAATACAACTATGGTAGGTCCCTCCTTTTCTTCCTTTGGTCCCTATGTCACTACCCTTAAAAACTAAGCAAGTCCCTATAGGAACTCGACGATGATCATTGATCTATCTTTAATCTGATGATCATGATTTTTATTTATTCTTTCCATTTGGGTATGGGTCCATGTCATTGTCTAACATTGAAATATACTGACGAGCTAGAAAATAATTCAATATTTTAATTCCATTTGTGACAATGTAGGAATGGGCTCCACCGTGTTTCATATTTTTAGGTTAGGCAATAAGTCGTTACCAATAAAAGTCAAGGATAGTGACCTCTTGTGTTCTTGAAAACTTTAGCACATACGCATTTTTTTATAGGATGCCAATGTGTCAAGGTGATTATGTGGCTTATTTTTTATAAAAGGATTGTTACGACCTACCTTTTAAATTATTGTCAAAAACCCACTTTTTGTCAAGGTTCTATGTCAATATCGGTAGGATTCCTTATTTACTCAATCATGACATAGCGACCTCCTTAATACTATTGAAAATTTGGTGCCAAGAAGATCTCTAGATTTCCATCATAATTACCATAATCAATGCCCCTAACAAAGTAATAAAGGAGCATGGTGATATTATAGCTAAGAACTATATGGTGCCCATCTTTTTTCAAAAAAATTTCATCCTTTCTATTCTCCAATAAGGCACTATGTCACTATCGGCAGGGCACATTCTTTTTTTGGTCACGACATAGTGACCTATCGAGAAAAACCAAACTCTAGTGACACTGATTTCAACTTGTCCCAGCTAGTCCCTTCTCCAAAACTAACAACTCTAAAATCAATCACATCATAGAAATGTTCGAATCAATCAAGATTATGGCACCCACTTTCCGCTTTCCAACACCATCATTCCAATTCACGATAGTTGCTATGTCGTATGGGTTAAAAAATTCACATTTCCTCTATGTGACGTAATGACCATCATAGATCTTATAAAGATCAGACAGTGGAAACAACTTCAATAACAAGCACTAGAAAAGTGGTAATTTAAATAGATCTTGAAGGAATATTTGAAATTCAAAATAGCTTTGCACACAATTAAAATATAAAAAACACAAGACTTAATATGTGTAACTAGGCACAAAGCTTAGGGTTTAATAGGGTTTTTCATAGGATTTTAAAATTGTAAAGATAGAAAACAAAAACCCTAGCATCCAAGACATAGAATTCATTCTAATTTTTATACCTAGATCTAGGACAATTTTATTTTGTAAAAATCAGTCCAACAGTGGCTCTGTCTAGGGACATTCAAAATACTGGATTCAAATGAGAGCTTAGAATCCCTAGGAGAAGTAGACCAAATACTTGAATTTCCTTAAACCCTAATAACTTTGAGAGAGCAACAACAATAAGGATAAAAAATATGCACAAGAAACTATACAAAGACCAAAGGATATACAAATGTACAAGAAACCTAGAACTACTGCTCATGGATAAAATAAGCATTTCAGAAAAATATTTCTTCAAGAACTATCCATGAACTAGCAGCTGAAGAATATTTCTTGATAAATCCTTCAGCAAATAAGAATCTTCTCCTCCTGAAGCTTCAATTATGGCCCCAACCATATAGGGTGAAATTTTCCATGTTTTCCTTTTTCTTCAATTCTTGCATTCCACATGAGGACCAAATCTTTAAATTCAAACTTCTTACTTAGTTTTCTTCTTTCATATAATGTCTTGACCTATAGTTGTAACTTTTAGTTCCTGAGAGATGCTTTTCTCTTGGTTTTTGCTAGTCCTACAAGCTCATCCTATTGGAAATATTCAAGATATAATAGGTTACTGAGAGAGGAGGGTTCAATTAGTAACTTCAAAACTTTAAAACATTTTCAGCATTGTAACCATATATACTATTCACCATTCACTTATCTAATCTACTGCATAAATGAGAGATCAAACATTCATAACACATGTACACAGTGATTTGGTGACCCAGAAACCTTCCAAATAGAAAGTAAAACCAGGGTGGGGATGATACCCATAAGACTTTGTTACTGCAGTATGAAGTTGGCCTGTTAAGGCTTACATTGACCACTTCTAGTGATTTGCCCTATTAGGAGCACAAAGGACTAATAGGTCCACCTTCTTAGAGGATTTACAAACATACACTAAAGTATGCACCCTGTTAGGAGATTTATACAAAGGCTATTAAGTCTACACTATTAAAGGATTTACAAAACTGATTCACCTATTAGGATGAAATAGTAGATCTACTTACAAACTTGATTTTCTAATTAGATCCTTAAAGTATATCACCTTTTCTGATTGATAAATCTTTACTGTTCCTTGTAGACCTTGCTGAATACCCTATTCTTCTACTAATTCACATTTACACTTCTCAAAACATTACATGTCTCTCTTGATATCCTTCACATCACATACATTTTCCAAATGATATAATACATTACATATATATACCATTCCAATAATTATAATTGCAAGGTCGGCTAAAAAAACAAGTGAACAAAATATTACTGAGTTGACCAAACAGTAAATAAGTCGGGTTCACTGAATTGACTTGGTGACCTTCTGATACTCGAAATCCACTGCATTACTTGACATTGTCATACACTCGGTAGAAGTAAAGGCTCAATCCATACTAATCACCTGATGTAGTTTTGAACTTGGTAACCATTGGAGACTCGGTGGATATAGTATCACTTGGTAAAAACTAAACCCTTCATTTACCTTGGTTCCACTCGGTAAACTCTACACTTCCATCACTCAGTAGGCACTATGCTTTCATCACTCGGTAGACACTATGCTTTCATCACTCAGTAGGCATTGTGCTTTCATCACTCGGTAGGCATTGTGCTTCCATCACTCAATAGACATTGTGCTTCCATCACTTGGTAGGCACTGTACTTTCATCACTCAATAGGCACTATGCTTTCTTCACTCAGTAGACACTATTGGATTACACATTCACTCAATAGCTATACTCAGCTCGGTTAACACTATAATGCTCAGTGTGAACTACGAAGCTTGATGTAAATTGCTTAAGTGATGAATGTACAAGGTAACCATTGAATGCTTGGTATACATTATAGACTAAGTGATGAGCTTGGTAGCTATACTGATACAGATAAGTGTTGTCACTAATGGAAATAATAACTTAATGCCAACAATCTCCCCCTTTGGCATTAGTGACAAAAACACTTACATTCCAAAACATATGTACACAGCCTGACTGAATGAATTTAGGTTTTGCAAAATTGATCTTTGTAGAACTATTGTATATACAAATATACTTATGTACACATGCAAATTTTATTGAGTGCTAACTCCCCCTATCACTTATAGTGATGACTTTCCTCTGAATCTCTCCCCCTTTTTGACAATAATGCCAAAGGACTGCATATATACAATTTATATGGCTACACCAAAATGAGATAGAAATTCTTGATGTACCTTAAGAATAGTTGCAAAAGTACTATTCCAAGTTTGCTACAAAATTTGACAGGTGGAGAGGGCAATTTGAACTTTTGCTGATAATTGGATCAAGTGATCAGCCACTGAGACATTCTGATCTTGGACCAATGTTTTGCAATGTACAAGATATTTTTGCATTGTGTCTATAATAGGAAGGATCATATTCTAGATGTCTATGAGTGTAGACCGGATCCTTGCTTCCTCTCTCAATAATTTTGCCTGTACATCTACCAAATACCTGATCTTGGTGTGATTAGAGGTTGTGGAGGAGGAGTCCACCTTCAACTTTGATGCACTTGATTTCATATCAATGTCAATCTTGTTTAACTTATCTTTTATTTCTTTGGTGAAGCCAAAAACATCACAAAGTTTAGCAAAAAGTGATGCTGCATTATTAAAAGAATTTTCAAAATTTCCCAAAAATGTTGACAATTCAACTTGCTTTATTGCTATCTTTTGAGCAATATGCTCTAGCACCTTATTATCAAATTTATTTTCAGCTTTCTCAATAAGTTTTTCTTGTCCGGAAGAGTCCTCATTGAATTTTTGTACACCCTCTTCTAATTGAATCAAAATGTATTGAGTAGAATCTACTTCAACACTTATAGCATCTGTAATTATATTCTTGGTACTCTCAATTATTTTGTATTCCTTATCCATTTCAAACCTTAACTACTTCTGTGTAGCCTTCATCTCTATTAATTGACTAGCAAACCTCATCTCTTCAATGGTAGCATTTTCATAGTCAATCTTTGGAATTACTATCTCTGTGTCTATGTCAATATCTTCTACAATTTCCTTTTCAATGATTAGAAGTCTTAATGGATTTTTTTGTTTGACTTCTATGATGACTTGTTTGACCTTAGGAATAGACACAATAGTGGAGATGGAAGGGCTAGTAGTGAAAACTAGGATAGGACTTGAGGATTGAATTCCAATAGAAGTATCAACTGGATCAAAAATTGGAATACTTCCCAAAAATGATGATACACTCGGTATAGCAATATCTAAACTAATTGGGTTTAAAGTAGATGCAGATAATGCTGAAAAAATTATAGAACTTCTTGGAAATGATGAGAACAGAAATGTGGAACTTACTAGTACACTTGTTGTTGATGAAGGAGTTGAGGAGGCTAGCTTGGTAGCTAAAGAAGTAACAGTCAGCTTGGTAGATGAAGTGCTTGGCACATCTATTTTAGATACCTGGAGCTAGGAGGTGGCTAGTGAAGATTGAGCAATTGATGTGGTAGTTGTGCTCACAATCTTACTTGTAGAAGCTGTCTCCATAGTGGATGTAACAGTTTTTGGTGGAGAGTGAGGAAGGGATGCAATCACTTCTGTCGCTATTTTAACTGGATCTTCTTCTTCCTCATTTGTTTATTCTTCCTTGTCTTCTTCCTCTTTTTCTTCCATAAGTGCATGCAGCTCTCCTGGAGTAACTGTGATGGATGGAGTGCTATCAAAATCATCACCGTCACTACTATCATCATCCTTTATCTCCACTAGATCTTCAGTGGGCTTTTGCAGAAGATAGATGTTCTTCCACATTTTTATTGCATCATTTACAACATGCTCAATGTCTTTAATTAAGATCAAACATGTGTGAAATTTAATCATCATTTTACCTTCATGGTTTTTCATTGCTGCCTTTATTTCTGCTCCAGTGAGACTCGGTAGAAGATTCTTCAGAGATTGCTCATATATGTCTTTAACCATTTGGGTGGCTAAGTCCCATCTTGGTTGCAATCTCTCCAATAGTTCTTTGGAGATTTGAGAGGCAAGCTGGTCTGTGGAGTATTTCCATTTACCCATCTTATTGAGTACCAGTTCCTCAATCTGCATTTTCTCAGCATCAGTTCTTGTTTCAAATTTCAATGCCTTGAAATTTATGATGCTAGCCCCTTCTTCCAATTTTTTAAGTCTTTCCTTGAATGTGAGTGGAGGCCTAACCAATATGGGTTCCTGCTTGCCTTTTCCAGTTCTTCTGGAGAATACTACAGTGGGCTTTTTCTTAGGTTTGGTAATAGTTACCTTACCTTTCATCTTAGGCTGTTTCGGTTCAGATTCATGTTCTTCTTTTTCTTCTTCTCCTTCTTCTTCATCACCTTCTTCATCCTCACCTTTTCCCTCAGTAAGCATAAGAGGACTGGTAGCAGTTTCTAATTTTGCTATCTTCCTCTTGCCTTTGCTTATGGCCTAGGGTAGCTTGATTTTGAGCTCAATTCTGGCCTTTGCCTCATCATATGTTCCAAATATTGGTTGCCTTGGGTCTACTAGCTCATTCACCAATGCTTCAATGATATCCCTGGCCTCATCAATATTTAGCTCGTAAGGAAGAGGTTTTACCCATGCAGCTTGGGGTCTGACTGCTTGGATGTATAACTTATAACAGTCAACCATAAAGCATACATCATCTCTATAGTCTTCAACTAATTTTGGTAGAATCCAAAATCTATTATTCATTCTCTCCTTGAAATCTTCAAAATAATTGTCCATAATGCTATCAAAATTTTCACCCATTTCTGCTACAAATTCATTAATCTGATAAAGAATGAGAATGTATTTTCTCCATACTACTATTCCATTTGATGGAAAGAATTTTTGAACATAGAAAAATAGACAGATTAATAGAGAGCCAAATTTACAACGATTATTCTTTGAAGTCCTTATACTACCCATATTTTTATTCAATTGTTTCAACAGTAATTCTGACAGATCAAATTCAAGGTTTTTCTTTATAATTTTAAAAGCCAAGTCCATAGCTTCACAAGGTACACTATTTAGTCAACTAGACCTATAGATTTTGTACGTAATGACATGAATGCCAAATCTTAGTTCAATATCTAATACAATGTTTACCTTCAAACCTCTACCATCCCACTTGGTTAGGTTTTGCCTCTATAACTCCTCCTGACCTAGAGTTTTGGTGGTTTTTGCCTTGCTGAGCATAGAGAGACCTATGATTTTATTAATCATCTTCTTTGTAATTAATACTGGCTGCTCTAACCATAGTTTCCCATTGTGCACCCAACTCAAAATATACCTAATCCATTTAGTTTGGAAGCTTCTAGGCATATGTGAGATATGAGTCAAACCTTTGGTTTCAAGATGCTTGTATTCGGGCTTCAGAGAGCAATCTACACTCAATTTCACCTAAGGCATTGTCCATCTCTAGGTTTCCAATTTCTTGAATAGAACATTTGAAATGAGTACAAATATCATTGATAAGAAGTACCTTAGGTGGAATTTGTGATTGAGCTCCATTCAGATCGAGTGATTCTGCAATGGATGGAACAATTTTGAAGTTGGGCACTTTCCATTCTGTACCCTTTACCAACATTTCTGAACCTCTTTTTTCCTTGGATCCTAGATGCCATTGCTACTTGATAGTTGTAAAAAAAAATTTGAACAATTTTTCTGCTTTAAAATCACTTGAAATCACTTGGAGTTCGCTTGAAATTTCTTAGCTCTTAAAATCGCAATGAAGAATGAACTCAAATTCTTCTCTTTTCACAAAAAAATTTCATAAATGCTTGGTACAAAGGTAGCTAAGATGACATAGTGTTTTCTAGGCTATTATTCATTCCTCAGTAGAAGTTTACAACTCATTGATCAAACAAAACTTTTAGTAGCTCTTGACCTAGCTTAGTAAGGTCTATAACTAACTTTCCTAGGTAGATGCAACTCGGTGAAAGATTTGCTTTCTTTGATATTTGTGTATCTGAAATACTAATTTGATCATTTTACTTTCTTGCATTTAGAACTTCTTTGGATATAGCTTGATGATACAGTTCCTGATCTTTTATGAATCTAATCAGAAATGATGGAGTCACTCACTTCTTGAGTGACATTGCCATCACTTGAACTATTTTCTCAGTAGATTTTGGAATCCATTGTTGCCTCATTTGCTTCCTAATGTTTGCAGCTTTAGCTTTCTTTTCATCTTCAACTCTTCCTATATTCATGCAGTTTTTAGCTATATGACAGAGTTTAGTCTTTTCCTATATTCAACATCTTACTATTGTGTCTCTTTTCCTGAAGCGATGCCTTGAGTAGTCTTTACCAATGTGTCCATATTCTCCACAATAATGACATCTGCACCAGGTATTGTAATCCCATCCAAAGATTGCTTTAAGAAGTTGTTCAGCTAGATTAAATGATTTGGATCTACATTGGAATGCCTTGTGACCATGCTTCTTGCACTTGTGACAATTGCCTTCAAATCTTGGTTTTTCCTTGCATTCATTAGCTTTATGACCATGCTGACTACAATTGTAGCATTTACCATTGAATTTACCTTTTCCATTGCTCCAACACTTGTTTGATGTGTGACCTATCTTACCACAGTGATTGCAAGTAGGTATTTGATTCCTTTGGGCACCTTGTTTGGAGGTTTCACCTTGTTCCTTGTAACCAAGTCTAGCTTTTCCTTTTTGTCTATGAAGATTCTGCTCACTTTGCTAATTTAATTGAGTCATGTTTGCTTGAGATTTCATCATTCTCTCATTGATTTTCATTTCAGTGATCAAGTCATTTTCCAAAATTTCATTGATTTGTCTTTTAAATCTCAAGTCACTTTTTAAGCTTTCATTGATTTCTCTTTCAGTGATCAGATCATTCCTCATGTTTTCATTTTCAGATCTTAGATTCATAATTTCTTCATTTGCATTAGATGGTTGATTTACAACATCTTCATGCTAAAGGGATTGACTATTTCTTACCTCTACGTCTTCATTTGCCTTGTCTCTTTGTTCCAAAACTTCACATAGCCTAATTGATTGAATTTCTTGTTGTCTTTTAAGCTTTCTTACTTCATCTTGCAGGGAACCATTTTTTGCTAGGAGTCCCTTGATAGCCTCATTAGCTTCATTTGAACTACTTGATGGTAAAAGGTCTTCAATCTTTTCTTCAACATATTGATGTTCATTCATTTTTCTTGCAAGTTCCTTCCTTCTTTTTAGGGATTGAGAAAGATGTTCCTTTTCTTCTTTGAGTTGAGTCAAGGCCATTTCAAGATCTAGCTTTTCATTTTCAATAGCTTTGCCAAGTCTGAATATCTCCATTGTCCTTGATCTTTGCTCAAGCTATCAAGCTTTGTCTTGAGAACCAAAATGCTTTGATACCAATTGTTGGAAATATTCAAGATATAATAGGTTACTGAGAGGGGAGGGGTGAATCAGTAACTTCAAAACTTTAAAACATTTTTAGCATTTTAACCATATATACTATTCACCATTCATTCATCTAATCTACTACATAAATGAGAGATCAAACATTCATAACACATGTACACAGTGATTTGGTGATCCAGAAACCTTCCAAATAGAAGGTAAAACTAGGGTGGGAATGATACCCACAAAAATTCATTACTGTAGTATGAATTTGGCTTGTTAAGGATTACATTGACCACTTCTGGTGATCTGCCCTGTTAGGAGCACAAAGGACTGTTAGGTCCACCTTGTTAGACGATTTACAAACATAAACTAAAGTATGCACTCTATTAGGAGATTTATACAAAGACTGTTAAGTCTACCCTGTTAAAGGATTTATAAAAATGATTCACCTGTTAGGATGAAATAATGGATCTACTTACAAACTTGATTTTTTGATTAGATCCTTAAAGTATATCACCTCTTGTGACTGATAAATCTTACTACTCCTTGTAGACCTTGCTGAATACCTTGTTCTTCTATTGATTACATTTACACTTCTCAAAATATTACATGTCTCTCTTGATATCCTTCGCATCATATACATCTTCCAAATGATATAATACATTACACATATATACCATTCCAATAATTATAATTGCAAGGTCGGCTAAAAACACAAGTGAACAAAACATTACTAAGTCGACCAAATAGTAAATAACTTGGGTTCACTGAACTGATTCAGTGGTCTTCTAATACTCGGCGTCCACTGCATTACTTGGCATTGTCATGCACTCAGTAGAAGTGAAGGCTCAGTCCATACTAATCACCTGACATAGTTTTGAACTTGGTAACCATTGGAGACTTGATAGATATAGTATCACTCTGTAAAAATTGAACCCTTAGTTTACCTTGCTTTCACTTGGTAAACTCTGCACTTCCATCACTCAGTAGGCACTGTGCTTTCATCACTCGATAGACACTGTGCTTTCATCACTTGGTAGGCACTATGCTTCCATCACTCGGTAGATACTATGCTTCCATCACTCAGTAGACACTATGCTTTCATCACTTGGTAGGCACTATGCTTTCATCACTTGGTAGGCACTATGCTTTAATCACTCAATAGACACTATTGGATTACACATTCACTCGACAGCTATACTCAGCTTGGTTAACACTATAATGCTTAGTGTGAATTGCGAAGCTCGATGTAAATTGCTTAAGTGATGAATGTACAAGGTAACCACTGAATGCTCGGTAGCTATATTGATATAGATAAATGTTGTCACTAATGCAAATAATAACTTAATGCCAACACATCCAACCTTTCTTGCATATCATCAGTAATATCTTCATCATATATCTGGATGTAATTGTAAAGTCCTACTAGGTTATTTTGAGGCATCCTTGCCTAAATTCCATACACAATATCAAAGGGTGTTGCTCCTATTGCCTTCTTTACATTCACCCTATCAACCCATATTGCTAATTGCAACTTAGAATCCTAGGCTTTCTATTATCATCCAGTGTCCTTTTTATTATTTTCAACAAACTCTTATTTGTGGACTTAGGTTGTCCATTCCCTTGTAGATGATAAGGGGAAGAAGTTGATCTTGTAATTCCATATTTGTCACAACATTTTATGAATTCCTCAGACCTGAAACACATTGCATTGTCTGTTACAATTCTTTGAGGACAACCAAACCTTGATATAATGTTATTTGTCAAAATATTGTTAACAACCTTACTAGTTGCATTTATTGTAGAGATTACCTCCACCCACTTTGTAAAGTAAACATTAGAAACTAATGTCCAAGAATAACCATTACTAGACTTGGGAGAAATCTCACCTATAAAATCAATTCCCCATTGTTGGAATGGTGCTTGGACTTCCACTAGTTTCAAAGGAGTATTTCATGAAAATTTTAACTTACCTACAAATCTTTGGTAGGCATCACATTTTCTAATCATTAACTAAGCATCCTTAAAAAGAGATGGCCACCAAAATCTAGCTCTCATCACCTTGTGTGTAGTCACCTTGGCCATGTAATGTCCTCCAAAAACTCCAAAATGCATTTCCTTTAATATTTCTCTTGATCTTTCCTGATCAACACATTTTAGCAGCACTCCCTCAAAGTTCCTCCACCATAAATCATTCTAGACAATAATATATCTAATGGCTTGGAGCTTGGTACTTCTTTTTTCATTTTCATTCAAATGGGAAGGGACTTCCATATGTTACAAATAATGAATGACATTGGTGTACCATTCATAATGATCCATATTACATAAGTCTGATTTCAAGTCATCTATCATTGTATTAATCTGATTAGCATCTATGTTAGTTTGAGCCATAAGATTAGTTAATCCTTGACCTCTTACCAATTTTGTAATTTGAATTTCAATGTTGAACTCTTGGATCCTATTGATCCAATTTCATCTCCTACTTGAGACCTCTTGCTGAGAAAATATGTCCTTGACAGTTGCACTAAGTACAAATGCAATGAAAATGGCTCCTACCAAATGACACCTAAAATCCTTAATAGCCTTAACCATAGCATAAGCTTGCTTCTCATTTATCTCATACTTTAGTTTAAGAGGTTGCAATGATTTTTTGAAGAATGCCATAAGTTGTCCATACCCTTCATCATTCCTCTGTAACAAAACTATAGCTATAGTATGGAAAGATGCAAAAGAAAATATGTGCATGTGTTTTGTGTAGTCAAGAATTCCAAGGATTGGAGCTTTTTTATGGTAGTCTTGATGTCATGAAATTCTTGTGAAGGTTCACCATCATAGTTAATAATAGCTCCTTTCTTAAGAATTTTTTAAATAGGCCTACTAATCTCAGCAAAATTTGTAACAAATCTCCTTAGGAAGTTTACTTTCCCAAAGAAAGATTATATCCCTTTTACATTGTTTAGCCTAAGCACCTTATCAATGGTTGCCACTCTCTTTGGATCTATCTTTACACGATATTTTGATACTATGTGTCCTAGTAACCTACCTTTTACCACCCCAAATGTACATTTCTTTGGCTTTAGTGACACTCCATATTCCAAGGCTCTGATAAAATTCTTCTCCAAATCTCTATAATGGTCTTCAGCCCTTTTGGAATATGTTGTAAGGTCATCTTGGTATACAATCATAAAATTATTGATGTACTCATGGAAAGCTACATCCATAGCCCTTTGAAAAGTGGCACCAGCATTAATCAATCCAAATGGCATTCTCACATATTCATAAGTTCCCCATGGAGTTGTAAATGTTTTCTTAAATTGCTCTTCTTCTTTAACTAGGACCTGGTTATACGCTAAGAACCCATGCATTATGGAAATAAGTTTAGAACTAGTTACCTACGACAACATAGCCTCCATGTTTGACAACCCACAATTATCTTTTAGAGAAGCAATGTTTAAATTTCTAAAATCCACACATTATCTAATGTCTCCATTCTTTTTCCATACAAGTGCTACATTTGAGACCCAAGTGGAATGTCTAATAGGTTTAATTATCCCTCCATCCCTTAGTTTCATCATTTCCTCTTACATTTTGGGGGCTAGAGTGGGATTGACTAGTCTCTGCTTCTATCTAAAAGGTTTTACATTATCCTTTAATGGTATGATATGTTAAAATAGATCTTCTCTATAAGCCTTTAGGTCATCATAAGACCATGCAAAAACATGTCTATATTTTCTTAGTAGGTCAATCGAAGGCTTTTTTTATTTTAGCTGACAAATCCTTACCAATATAAACTTTCTTGGGGGCCTCATTAGTTCCAAGGTTTATTTCTTCAAGCTCTTGAGGTTTATAATTTGTAGCTCTAGTTATTACCCTATCTTCATTGTCAAACTTTTTCTCTAAAACAACCAAACACTTAGGTATTTTATAAGTCTTTAATTGTATGACCTCTTGACCAAAATTTATTTCCTTATTATCTATAGTTTCAACCAAATCACTATAGTCCAATTATTGACCATGGTATTTATCTTCATTCAACAACAAATTTACAATGTCTTTGTCATCTTCAAATAATTGCCAATGTTCAATATTGTCTAGTATTGAGGGTCTATTCTAGACCTCAATCTATGAAATTTCTAAAAATGATACTTCCTTTGGCTTAATTACTACATTTTCTAATAGGTTAACCATCTTATTATGAGTTCTATCTCTCCATGAAATACTAAATGCATCAAAGAAATCTATCTGATCCTCGACAACATTTCTATACTGATTCAATCTTTAATTTTTAGAGGCATATGTTTCCCTTATTTATGATATAACCAATTAAGAATCAACTATACCATGCAACTTTCTAATTCCATGGTGGGTACCAACTTTCAATCCTAATAGCAGAGCTTCATATTCAACTATGTTGTTGGTGCATGAAAAATTTAGGGTGAAGGAGTATCTAAAAGTATTCTTTTCAATAGAAATGAAAACCACCCATACCCTCAAACCTTCCATAGAGTTTACCCCATCAAAATACATGGTCCATAATACTGGTGAATCCATAAAACACTCAACTTAATGCTCAATCACAATAGGAAACTTCTCAACTTGTTGGATAATTAACTCAGCTTTGAATGCATTCACACTCATGTCTAAGAAACAAGTAGAATCTTTGTCAATTTCTTCTCCCAAAATATGATTGACCCTTGGCTCTCTGTCTACTTTAACAAGCTTATCTCCTATGTGAAAATTTACATAGGTTAGGTCACATTGTAGGCTACCTCCCATAGCAACACTCCATTTCCTAGAAAGCAACATTCCATAATGTGGAGGAATATCAACTACAAGGACTGACATAGTCTATTCTAACTTAGGGTATGTAGCTAGCTTCAATGGTAAAGAATTGATAGTAACTATAACTAGAACTTCTCTAGCATCCATACCTCTACATCTACCTTGATTAGTGTCTACTTTCAACCCTAGGGCTTACATCACTTTGAAAGGCATGATGGTGTTAGAGGCTTCCAAATCTATCATGCAATTTTTTAGGGTTTTTTCCTTTATAATCAGACTAAGAAAGAAGGGGTCAATATATTCTATATATGCTACTGATGAATTATCCAATAACATTTGGATAATTTGAGATAAAATAACACTATCTTCTACTACCAATGGGTTTGCTAAATGACATTTTGTTCTATAATATTGTCATTATTTCCTATCCCTCCCAACCATGACAAGTCTTGGATTTTATGCTCTTCAATTCTAAATAGTTCAGATAAAGGTACCTTTACCATTATTTGGGACAATATAGATATCATATCAATAGGCTCAAATATAGCGGGTTTCACAAGAATACTTGGAGTTGAAACCTTTTGAACAATAGGCACTATTATTTTCTTGACAGTATCAACTCCTAATTTCTTTCCTTGCACAATTACTTTTTCTTTCTCATTTGTTTGGAAATGAACCTTTTTCTTGGGTTCCCACTTCTTGGTTTTGATGTCTTTAACTTTAACTATCTCTACATTAGCCTTCTTGTTTTCATCTTTCATCTTGTGTGTAATATTCTTTATGAATATACCAAAAGGCTTCTCCACATTATTATTAACTATTTGGTTTCTCAAATTTTAATCACTATGCACTTTGGAAATCATATTTGTAGTTTTAGAGGGCATTCTCAAGTTTATATGGCCAACTTCTGAAGATGTAACACATACCTAATCTTCATCACAACCTTTTTCATGTAAGAAGACTTGTTGATGATGTAACTAATAGGAAACTCTCTTATTTGCAATATCATTTTTAGTTTCTTCCAAATTAGAATCTATACAATTATCACACATGTTGACCATATTATAGCTTACATCATTGTGGCTTTTTTATTCTTCCTTGTCATCATTTTGTGTATTTTGACTTAAAGTAAATGATAGAGAAACTACATAATAATCTGAAGAGTGAGGTGATTGACATATGATGCTCCATGGCACATCATCATTCATATTACAATAGTTTCTTTGCAGAGGATCTAGTGTACCCTTATCTTTTACATTTTGGGCCTAGTTACGATTTGGTTTACCATCATTTTGTTGAGTGGTATGAGGATAGTTTTGCATTTTGGGTTGTCTGTTGAAATTGTTGTTGTTCACTGTGGCTTTCTCACCAACATTAGGCTTATGTGTATTGAAAGTAGTTGGGTTCATCTTTTTTAACAAGTCCAATATCTTACCTATTATGGGTTCTTTAGGTGTTTTATCAACTTCTTTCTTATTTTTATTCTTGGGATTGAACAACTTTGGGTCATCTCTCCTACCAAGCTTGTTAGATGATTTCCTATTATTTTAAATATTTACTATAATCTTATAAGCATCTCTCAAAGTTTAGGATCTTTATCCCTCAACTGGAAAGCCATCTTGCTATCAAAAGCATTAAAATAGGTTGTAAGACAAACATCCTCATTCAATCTCATAAACTGGAACAATTTGTACATCCACTTTCAAAATATCACATTGAAATCAAATGTAGACTCATTAGGGTTATTCTTGATGATATTGAAATAATTCAACATAAAACCAGCATTAGTATTATCTCCATATTATTCTTTAAACAATTTTTCCAAATCACTCAATGAACTAATATTGTCTTCAAGTAATCTTCTAAACCAATCCCTTGCATCTTCAGTCGATGAATGAACAAATAACTTCATCACCACATCCTCATGTTCAAATTCAAAGTCATTTAACATATCTATGAAAATTCTTAAGTGCTCTTCACCAGTAACATCATTATTTCCAAAGAACTTGATAACTTTGTCTCTTAAATCGAAAGATATAGGGTGTGGAGAACCAAGAATACCTACAAATGAAATTTGTTTTTATTTTTCCATGTAGATGGATTTCTTCTAAAAACCAACAACATTTGAGGTGCTTGCTACATTGGCTTGGTTGAGAACAACACTTTGGGATTGTTGAGTTTGGATGAGACAGACTTGAGTACTAATGGTGGATGATTAGGTAGGGGCAGATAGAGATATTCCCTAATTTGAAATTACTAGTCCAAAAGTAGGTACAAAAGGTGCAACCAAGGTAGAAAAGTTTGTTCATGAAGCTAATGCAGAATTAGATTTTATGAACTTAATTTTTCTCTTAGTTTTAATAGCCTGGGTTTCATTCTCAACCTTTGTGAGTTCCTTTGAAAGATCTTCTTTCTCTTTCCTAGCATTTTCTAGATCTAGATCTATCTTTGACAATAGGGGGGTTTACAAATTTACTTGTCACTATTTGAGGCTCATTTATCTAGATTTATATAGCTTTACCTTTTCCTTTATCTATCTATTTGACAATAGGTTCTACCTGGGTATTTTGAATCGGCTTGTAGGGTCAAACTTGGGAAATAACAGGTTCTTGTCTTTGGATTAGAATCTTTTCTTGTTTTTGAACTTTGGTTCTCAAACTATCTACATCTTTAAAGACATCAGCATGATGGATTGAAGTTCTTTCTTCTAACTTCTTGTTTTGTACATTTAAAGTAGCCATCCTTCTAAGAAAATTATATCTTTTAACAATGGCATCTAGGATGGTTTTCTCTCTTTCCTTTTCTAGATAAGCATGTTTATCTTCTTCCTCAATAACTCATTTTTTCAAAACTCCTATCTCTAATCATACTTCTTTAGGATTTGTATTAGTGGCTTCTAAATTAGTAGGATCATCGAAATCTATTAGATTAGTTTCCATGTACAGGACCACTCTAGGATTAAAAAGATCTTCAAATGCACTCCTAAATCCTATCCTATGATTCATCATGACTATTAGATCTGGCCTAGGGGATGCATTCCCTGCTAGTGACATATTCTTGTCTTGATAGATTCTTTCATCTGGTAATGGGGTACTAAATATTCCTCCTAAGAGTCATGTGGTTTCTAATTTAGAGCTGAGTGAAGAAGACACTCTCCCTACCACTTGTTGGTATTGAGAATTAACTAATACACTACCTCTTGGTTTCTATGTGGGGTTTGTGTATGCCTTATTCTTATTGAGATTATTCCTACCACCTTGAGGTAAGTTAGTATACATTGGTACATCAGGGTTGGATCTTTTGTAAGCTCTTATGTTTTTCCTTTTTTTAGCCATATTTACTAATTATCAAATGAGCACTAGCTCCAAAACCTTGACTTAGTTACCACCCTATTCTTAGGGAAAAGTAACAATAAAATAACTCCTGACTTTTAGGGAAAGGACATAAGAAAATAGAAACATATATGACACACAGAGGAACCAATCACAAAAATCATAAGATGGCAACTCTGGCTTGACAGATAAGACACTTGAAAGGGCTCTATACATTGGCGTGCACATGAAGCATTTGGGTTTCTTTTTCTTTTTAAATTCTCAAGGGTTTGTCACTAAAACAAGTCTACAATAACCACAAATTGTACTAATATGATTTGACAAACAGATACACAACATTACCAAAGATACTACAGTCTCACACATGTGTTGAACAACTCCCTAGTAGAGTTGCCATTCAAATGGGAAAAACCATATTAAAAAATAGGACTAAATAATTCAATTAACACCAAAGATTCTTGTCCTTTTAACAAGGTGTATTGCCACCTTATCTCCTCAACAGAGTTGCCATTTTGTTGGTTTTTTCCAACTACTAAGCAACAAAAGCTCAATACCAAGATAATAATACTCATAAATCTAGGAATTAGCTACATCCTTTTAACAATTATGTATGCATATTATTTGGATCATTCTTCAACACAACCAAGATTGATTTTCTACTCTTTAGGCTCTACAGAACCAAGGTGGGTATACCTAGGGGTTGATTCAAATGAATGTTGTTGTATAAGAATCCTTTTAGTTTTATTCTGATTCTCATCTCATATCTTTGACATATACATAGTTTATCTATTCCTTGACATTTTCAGATGATATACATCCCTTATAAGCAGATTTGGTCACAAAATCTCCTTAGCTTTACAAATATCTCTAAAAATAGTACCTATCTAAGACTTAGAAATCAGATGCAAAGGAGTGCTAACCCTCTTTGAAACTCTTCAAATAGTAAAGTAAAATTGATTTCGATTTTAGAATTGGTGCTTATTCACGATCTCTCTATCTATAGAGTATGTTAACTAGATCAATGCTTTATCCATTGTGATGCATGATGATACCACTGATGAAGCTATGCTCTACTACCACTAACAAAAGTATGCTCTAATACCACTAATGTAGGGCCACACCACCCATACCAAATCACAACCAAGAATGCAATAAGATGGAAACAAAGAGATGAAAAAATGCTTCATAAAACTTCCATTAATAGTTGAAACTCATTACAATATTCTCCAAATGGAAAAACTCCACACTCTTATAATATAAGAGAGCTTCCTCACAAAGACTTCCAACTAGCAGAGCTTACAAAAAAAGAGCTTCTTCTTGAAGACTTCTACTTCATGAAAAAAGGATGTGGAAGATTTGCATGTTGGTTTTCTTGTCCTTATTGAGGTGGAAGCCTTTGGTGAAGATGAAGATGGTTGTATACCTTTCTTTTGACGTGAAAGTGTGGGACACACTTTTCTATCTACCAGGGGAGTCTGATGCAGGAGCATCTTTCATGGGAAAATTAAATTAAAACAAAAAGAAAAAAAAAAGAAAAAAAAATTGTGGAGGAGAGAGAAAGTGATAAAAATAGAAAGAAAATAATAAAAAATTGAAAAATAGGAAAAAAGGAGAAAAGAGGAATTTCTATTTTCAAGGTGCATAGGTGGCATAAATAGAAAAATAATAAAAATAGTTGTTACTCCATTAATCGAGGTGCATAGGTGGCATCTTAAGAAGTTTGTGGAAAGTTCCTTAAATGATGCATTTAATATTTTTTGTGATCCATAAAGAAAATTTAATTTTCTAATTGGGCCACATGGTGGTGCTTAGTTGTATTTAGGTGGAAATTCTAGAAAGTTGTAGATATTGTAGAAGGTTGTAGATGAAATTCTAGAAGGTTGTGGATATTCTAGAATTTCGTGGATAAATCATCCATTGGGTGGTAAGTGCCTATTTAAGGAAGGCTTATGTTCATTTGTAATCAAGCTCTTCGAATGTAATCTCTTGTAAGAAAGCTTGAGAAGTAGAGGTTTGGGAAGTAGAAGTCTTCAAGAAAAGCTCTCTTTTTTTTTGTAAGCTCTTCTAGTTAGAAGCTCTTAGTGAGGAATCTCTCTTATATTATAAGAGTTTGGAGTTTCTCTATTTGGAGAATATTGTAATGAATTTCAAGTATTAATCGATGCTTTATGAAGCATTTTGCTATCCCTATCTCCATCTTGTTGTGATTCTGATTGTGAGTTTGTGAGGGTGGTGTGGCCCTACATCAGTGGTATCAGAGCAAGAGTTCCTAAGCATGCAGACAGATCGCCGAATGTGAGGCAGTTTGCACCAGGACCTTGAATTGGGAGAAGTTTGTCAAGAAGTTCTTGATTGTGTAGACAAATCACTGACTATGAGGTAGTTTGCACAAGGTTCTTGTGTTGCACTATATTTTTCTTCTAAAGACTTGATTATGGAGAAGAGAAAGAAGAAGATGACTTTTGGATTGACTGGATTCTGAGGATTCCTAGACTTGAGAAATTTAGAGCAAGAAATCAATAGTCATTGCTAGTTGATTTGTAAAATAAAGTGAATGAATTAGAAGCTGAGTTGCGGAAATGAAGAGTGCATTACTAGAAAATGGATGTTGATAATTCCTTGGATGTGGAAAAGAAAGAAGATCTAGTGGAGTATCAGACATGTGGTACAAAAGAAGAGCAAGAGGATGCAGAGGAAATTATTTGCAAACCTAAAGAAGATGAAAGAGAAGAGGAAGAGCATGAAGATGACAAGATTTATGAACCTAAAATAGATCAAGATGATTTGAAGATTGCAGCAATGGAGGAAAAGTATAGTGCCTTCATTGGAGATCAAGCAAGTGAAGTAGTTACATGCAATGTTGACGACATGAAAGAGACAAGCAAAGATGAATATGTCAAAAAGGTAAATTTCTATGAATTATATGATGCTAAATTTGAGGTGAGTTTAAAAGATATTGGTTTGCACGAGGATCTTGTTCATGATGTATGGCATGCAAAGGAAGATTGGTATGGTGTTGCTGGGTTTATTACAAGTGTGATTAATTCAAAAAGATTGAATAAGGATGAGATTTATACTTGGACAAAGTTCATTGCAAAGGAGAAATTTCAGCAACAGACACTTATTGAAACTAGGTGTTTGAAAAGAAGAAAGAAGGAAATATATCGGCACTGGATACTTGTTCTAGCTATGTGTCGGAGGAAGAGAAAAAAAAATGTCAACAATGGCTACTTCATTTTGTGAATCCATATTCAAAAAAAATTTCCTACCATGGGAGTTGGATGCAGGAGCATCATGCATTAGAAAAAAAATGTGGAAGGTTTGCATGTTGGTTTTCTTGTCCTTATTGAGGTGGAAGCATTTGGTGAAGATGAAGATGGTTGTATATCTTTCTTTTGGCATCAAAGTGCGGGACACACTTTTCTATCTACCAGGGGAGTCTGATGCAGGAGCATCTTGCATGGGAAAATTAAATTTAAATTTTTTTTTAAAAAATTGTGGAGGAGAGAGAAAGTGACAAAAATAGAAAGAAAATAATGAAAAATTGAAAAATGGGAAAAAAGGAGAAAAGAGGAATTTCTATTTTCAAGGTGCATAGGTGGTGTAAATAGAAAAATAATAAAATAGTTGTTATTCCATTAATCGAGGTGTGTAGGTGGCATCTTAAGAATTTTGTAGAAAGTTCCTTAAATCATGCATTTAATATTTGTTGTGATCCATAAAGAAAATGTAATTTTCTAATTGGGCCACATGGTGGTGCTTAGTTGTATTAGGTGGAAATTCTAGAAAGTTGTAGATATTGTAGAAGGTTGTAGATGAAATTCTAGAAGGTTGTGGATATTCTAGAATGTTGTGGATAAATCATCCATTGGGTGGTAAGTTCCTATTTAAGGAAGGCTTATGTTCATTTATAATCAAGCTCTTTGAATGTAATATCTTGTAAGAAAGCTTGAAAAGCAGAAGTTTGAGAAGTATAAGTCTTCAAGAAAAGCTCTCTTTTGTTGTAAGCTCTTCTAGTTGGAAACTCTTAGTGAGGAAACTCTCTTATATTATAAGAGTTTGGAGTTTTTCTATTTGGAGAATATTGTAATGAATTTCAAGTATTAATGGATGCTTTATGAAGCATTTTTCCATCTCTATCTCCATCTTGTTGTGATTCTGATTGTGAGTTTGTAAGGGTGGTGTGGCCCTACATCAAATTAGGATTCAGAGTCTACTTAATTCATAGATCTAATTGATTGCATTACAACAATTACTATTAGCAATTCTTACTGGAATTCATTCTTATAGACATCCTTCCTATTACCTTAGCAACCCTATCAAATTCACTAGAGCATTTACTTAATTCATTGAACCAAAAATAATAATGAATTGACATACAATCTAAGTGAATTGCATTCAATTGGACAAGCTTTGTTCACACAACATCAAAATGATGAGGTAATAACAATGGATACAAAACTCAGCAAGAACAGATATGGGGACAATTCATCTTTGTATTAATTTTCCTTGAAAATTGTGTACAATTGTAATAAAACTTAGAATGACTCTAGAAAAAACATTACACCCTTATAACATCAATATATTCCCATGTATTTATAAAGAAAATACATCATAAATTTGGCACAAAAATTGGACTGAACCATCTTTAGTATAGACCTAAATTATCAATGAAATGAAACCATTCTCTAAAGATCTAGAATCTCACATAAATAGAGTGAGATGCAACAAGATTCAAGCATAAAGAATTGACAGATGTCAACTAGACAAAATATATTTACATTTAGTCATCACAAAAGGGCAAAAGAATGTGTAACATAAAAAC
Organism: Cupressus sempervirens; assembly: GCA_028749045.1. NCBI lineage: Eukaryota > Viridiplantae > Streptophyta > Pinopsida > Cupressales > Cupressaceae > Cupressus > Cupressus sempervirens. The sequence continues at coordinate 737,843,758 of CM053783.1, read as the reverse complement.
TTATCTATTAAATTATTCTTTTGGTAGGCCAATCTTCTATTACGTTTTCAAATGCTACAAATCCCATGATTAACTTTTAGTTATTCTAAGTCCTCAACATATGTAGCTATCAATTTTGCCAATGATATGTTAGGCTCTGATTCCTAAAAATTCACCTCTACTCTAGCATCTCCACTTGCATCATCGTGTACTACCAAGGTGATAGTTATATTTGGTTTCATTTCCACCACACCATCCATTTGGCCCAAGGTACTTTCCACATGAGATGATTTCCCTTCTTTGTCTTCTTCTCTCATATGATCTTTTGAAGGTGTATCAATGATCTATATTTCATCTAGATTCATCTCATCATCATCATTATCAACCTCTTCCCACTGCTCATCAGAATCAAGATCAACCATCCACTTGTCAAAGAGGATATCATCTAGCTAATTAAACTATAGAATATCACTCTGCTTTTTGATCACATATTCTGCCTCTTTATCAATACTAAAAAAATCTAGCTTTAAAGAAACAAAGAATAACTAGCCCTTCACTATTTCTTCTATTGTGGCTTCCCACCATGAATGTTCTTTTTCATTTATGACTTCATTCATTCTTAAACAAAATAAATCGTCTAATTCTTTAGCCCATTCATCATTTTTTTTTTTACAAAATAATCTTATCTAAAGCAAGTTGAAATAAATCAAATTTCTTACCCTTGTACTTATCCAAATAGCTAACAATTCTTCTTTGTAGCTCAACTCTCTTATCATCAAATTCTAGGAGATCATGAGCAAGATCATAAGTTATTTCAATGTGATCATGTGAGGATCTTATGATAGAGTAGCACAAGAATATGATTTCCTTTCTCCTTTTACTCCACTTATTGATAATAGGTTTCAAAGCTTCATCACTTGATTTTATTTCATCCCATATGTTTATTACTTTTGCTAACTAATCATAAAAAATGGCCATTCAATTTTATCAACTAGATACATGAGAGTGTTTCTCATTTTCTCTTCATATTGCACATTCAACTCTACATGTAATGCCCATAGTTTGCTCTTTTCTTCTTCAAAATCTTCATCTATGTAATACTATGTCCTTTGTGGAGTAGTTGGCATTTTTTTTAGAGTAATAGATTTAAAAGGTTCTACTGGTGGGTGAGGGTATGTGATCCTAGGCCTAGTAGACTGTCCCAACACCTTAGTCTCAAGTTCAATTCTCTTTTGAAATTTTTTATTATAGACTTATAAAACCTCTTCATATTTATTCTATAGTTCAAACATTGTCTTCTTTTATTTCTCTGCAGTAGCTAGAACTAAGTGAGATGTTCAAACATTCATATGTGTAGCCTCTACATGGGTGATATCTGTAACTATTTTTACAATGATATTCTCCATTAATCTAGAGTCATCTGGTTGTGATGAAATACCCCTTGATCCTTTCCTTAATGACCAAATATCTAAGGCAATCTAGTCCTCACTAAATGTAGTCCCTTTGAATTCTTTCTTGTTTCGTTCTTGTAGGTCCAATTTATTTGAAACAAAATTAAAAACTAAAGCATCTGCTATACCCCAATTGGGTAGCAGTAAAATATTTGATGCTTTTACCATTTTCCTCCCTTCTTTAGGGGTCATAATTTGGAATTCCTACATCATCTCTTCTTTACATGATTCTTCAAGGCTGCCTCCTCCAATGTTAGATGCTCTACTCTTAACTTATTACATTTTTCGACATATTTTTCTATGTTTTCTCTCAATGCAAACCAGTGGAAGGCTCTAGACTTAACAAAACTATCAACTGAAAAAAAATTGATGACTAGCTTGTTCTATCATAGGGTCTAGTTCCCTTCCTCTATAATCTACCATTTTCAAATCAAGGCTTGGCATAGGAGGTTCTTGGAGATTTCCCTCATCTAATTCTACCTGGGTAATAAAAACTGCTCCTTGAGACCCTAGCTATTCAATTTTCTCTCCAATAAGTTTTTCCTCTTCAATCCACAAAGGGGATTGTGTAGGTGAGTGTTCCTCAATATGAAGACCTTAAATCTTTTATTATTATTTTCATCTTAGGGGACGACTCATTAGGTCTCTCTTCCAAGACAACACTAGTAGATCCTATTATTTGTTTACCCTTATCCATAATGGCCTTCTTATTTTGTATCAGAGTATAACCTGACCTCTTTTGGACCATCAAATGTTCTACCCCTACATTGGGAGTAAATTCAAATCTCCTCATAATCACTTTGGCCTTATTTAGATAAGCATTAATAAAAAAATATTTTTTCTCATTCGTAGTTTCCATTATTTCAGGAAAACTAATCGTAAGTTTATTGATTCTATCTACCTCTATGTTAGCATTATTCAGAGGACTATAATCTTCATCAAAACAATGTATAAACTCCAAAACCCTTGATAAAACCCTCCATTTTTCATTCTTGGTTTCTTCCTTGTGCAAGGAGAACTCATTTCTTATTACGTCCCCAAGGTAATACGGCTCATTTTTTAGTTTACCAAGTTTAGCTCTGTGTCTAAAAGCTAAGTCATAGAATCCCTCAGTGTCACAAAAATGGGAATGAGACACAACCATCTTATACTAGTCTAGTATTCTATAAAATGATAGCCAACCACTTTTTTTAATCACAAATTAGTGAGCTCTAGTGCAAGTTGGGAAAATTAACCCTCTTCCCCTTTTCAACAAACAATTTTCCTTCAATCCTCCCGGCTGCCGTAAAAACTCTGCTACCCCTACCTTTAATGGCACTTGGTATGGTAATACATCAAGAGTTCTTTTGAAACCATAAATCCTAAAAATAGTTGAAATAGAGTATGGGATAATGTCTCCCCAATTATGTGATACTTTCAAATCAGTAGGATTATCCATGGTTCTAATAAGATTTACCAATGCCTTAGGCACTCTAGGATTGTCACTTAATAAAAGGCACCTCAATTTTGAAGAAAAGTACCTATCATATCTAACAAAACTAGCTTTTTCTACATACCATGTCATATATGCACTCCATAACTAGACTGGCAGTGCTTCTCCATCCTTTTGTCTATTCAACTTCATTTCCTTACCAAAATATTTTTAGGATTAAACCACAGACATAAATAGCAATTATATGAAAATATAACCAATATCAGAAAATAATAGATCACACAAAAAAGAACACAAGACACCAAGATTTAACGTGGTTCACCCAATCCCTGGGCTACATCCACCAAATAAAAAGTCTAATATTATTATGATCTAGTAATTACAACCTAATTATGATCTGTAATCTCTTACAACTCAATACTACTGCAAGAACCAATTTTGCATCACAACTATAAAACAATCCCTAACCCTAAGCTATTTTATAGGAGTATTTTTACCACTTTAGGGTTATAATTAATAATTACGTGTTAGCCCAAAATCTTGATAAAATAGGGTCCAATTTTTTTTAATGATGTACAGTACTTTCCTAATCAATCAGCACAATCTAACAATCTCCCACTTGGAGAATGATCATGTAGCTATGTCACTACTCCATGAGGCTCCCACTAGATCAAACCACCCTAGACTTTGTTATTCTTTGATTCATGTTTAGTTTAGAAGACCAACTAGAGCTGAAGAGGAGTTCAACTTCTCCCTTGTTACTACCATTGTAAACATATCTACTAGATTGTCATTTGTATATATCTTGTCCAACTTTCACTGTCCATCCTCTAAAACCTACCAAATGAAATGGTACCACAATTGTATGTGTTTGGTCTTGGAATGCAGAGCTAAATTCTTTGCAAGATGAATGGCACTCTAATTATATATAAATAAATAATTATCCTTCTGAGGATATCCCAATTCTTCCAAGAAGAATGGAAGTCATATCATCTCCTCGGCTACCTCTTTAGCAGCAACATACTCTGCCTCTATAGTGGATAATGCATTGACCTTCTATAACATAGAAACCCAGCTCATGGCCACCTCACCAATAGTAAAGACATAACCTATAGCACTCCACCTGGTATCAATATCCCCTAACAAATCTAAGTCAACATTTCCCTATAAATCAATAGTAGAGCCCCAAAAGTGTAAACACTTATTGGATGTTCCTCTCAAATATCTAAAAATCCATTTAACTGCTTTCCAATGCTCAATTCTTGGATGACTCATTTACCTACTAACAATGCCCACTTTATGTGTAATATCTAGCCTAGTACATACCTTAGCATACATATAGGGTACCTTGGACATCTTATCCTCATCTTCTTATGTCTTGTGACAAATCTCCTTAGTCAATTTGAAATGACTATGTAAAGGTGTGCTAATAGCTTTAGCATTCTCCATAGAGAAATGTTGCAATACCTTCTCCACATAATCAGCTTGAGATAGCATCAATGTTCTATTCTTCATATCTTTACAAATTTCCATACCAAAGATTTGTTTTTTTGCCCCCAAATCCTTCATAGCAAATGCATGTGCTAATTGGCATTTCAACCCCTTAATGTGATCCATGTTAGACCCAACTACAAGCATATCATCAACATATATACATAAAATAATGTAGCTATCATCATCCAACCTCTTAAAGTAGACACAATGATCAAAATGACACCTTTTGTAACCATGCTCATGCATAAAACTATCAAATTTCAGATACCATTTCTAAGCTGCTTGTTTTAAACCATATAAACTTGTCTTCAATCATCACACTAATTTCTCCTTACCTTTGACTACAAATCCTTGTGGCTGAGCCATTAATATCTCTTCATCCAAATCACCATGAAGGAAGCTTGTTTTAACGTCAAGCTACTCCTAATGCAAATATTTAATAGCTACAATACTTAAAATAGTATGGATAGAAGTCATTTTAACAATAGGAGAAAATATCTCATCAAAATTGATTCCTTTTTTCTATGAAAATATTTTTACAACTAACCTGGCTTTAAATCTTTTCTTACCTCCTTCTTTCAACCTATAAACCCACTAATTCTATAAAGCCTTTTTACCTATAGGTAATTTGCATAAATCCCAAGTCTTATTTTTCAAAAAAAGACTCCATTTCTTCTTTCGTTGCAGACTCCCACTGAATCTTAGTATCAACCTGCATAACTTCATCATAACATTCAAGTTCACCAGCATCTGTTACTAAAATAGAATACAAAGAGGGAGAAAATCTTTCTAGAGGTCTAATTTCCCTTGTTGACCATCTAACATTCATTGGTGTGTGTGGTATTTTTTTTTGTGGTTTTTGTACATCATGAGGAATGGATGGAACATCATCTTTTGGAGTATCATCTAGCACTAATAATCATCTTCTTTCTTCTCATATTGCTGCAGTAGATCTTTGTACAACACTTTCTCATTGAATATGACATCACTAATTCTTACAATTTTATGACTTTCAAAATCCCAAAGCCTATAACCAAATTCATTAATGTGATATCCAAAAAATATACTTTTCTTTGACTTAGCTTCTAGCTTGGTTCTATTTTTAGAATCTATATGAGAAAATTCTTCACAACCAAAGGTTCTGAAAAAATAAGCTCACCTTCTTACCAATCCATACTTCCTCTGGAATACCACAACCCAAAGGAGTAGAGGGACCTCTATTAATCAAATATACATTAGCATTGGCAACTTTTACCCACATGTGTAAGGGAAACCCAACATGCAACCTCATGCTCCTTGCATGTTCCATTATAGTCCTATTCATGCATATAGCCACTCCATTTTCCTATGGAGTCCTTTGAATAATTTTCTATCTACAAATACCATTAGTGGAGCAATAATCTTCAAATTCATGACTACAATACTCACCACCATTATTAGATTTGAGACATTTTAAGTTCTTACCAGTCTCATTTTCAACCAAGCATTTCCATTTCTTCAAAGTTTGAAATACATTAGATTTCTATCTAAGTAAATAAATTCATACCTTCCTAGTTGCACAAGCTCTAATTTCTCCTTTTTTGTTTTCCTTCCCATTCTTCACAAAACTCACTCTTTTTTATTTTCCATACACACATTAACACATTTCAAATCTGGTAAAACTTTCTTTGAATGAAGTACTTTTATACCTTTCTCATTCATGTGCCCAAGTCTGTTGTGCCAAAGCGTTGTATCAGAATTTACAGTAGCTATTTTTTCTCCTTGCTCAACTACAACAATTGTTCATGAACATTCATTTTTCTCTAAAATAATTAAAGTAGAAGGAACAATATGACCTATACAAACATATAAGGTGCCTACTTTCACATGTTTTGCTACTAGAAGGGAACCTTTTTAAACCTTCCAATTTTTATCATTAAAAATATCTACACAACCCTCATCATTGAGTTGCGCTGTTGAAATTAAATTCCTACTTAGCCTTGGAACATGTCTTACCTCATGTAGTAGCCAATGATTCTCATTTTGCAACTTAATCTTAGCTTTTCCCTTTCCAACAATCTGACAGGGTTAATTATCCCTCAAATAAAGAAGTCCAAAATCCCCTAGGACATAATCAATGAAATAACCTCTATGAGGTGTAGCATGAAATGAAGCACTAGAATCTAAAACCCATGAATCATCAACACTTTCTAAAGATTGTTGGAAAGGGAAAAGTTAAGATTACTAACCACATTTGCCTCCTTGTATCCATCTAGTTTATATCCTTCATTTTTTTTTTGATTTCAACAATCTTTTTTTTTGTGCCTTGGTTTCCCACAGTACCAATAGTCGCTTGATTCTCTCGATTGAAATCTCCTCCCTTTTGACTTTCTTCTTAATTTCCCATGATTTCTAGAATTACTTCCTCTCTCAGTTGTTCTACCCCTACTTTGTGCATTCAAAGCACTTCCTAATACATAGATCCACCTAAGGTTTTCCTACGAGTTGCCTCACTCAAAACAACATCAATCACATCATCATATTTTAGAGTACTAGATCTAGGAAGATAATTACTCACAACCATTACCAAGCCATTCTAACTTTTAGGAAAAAAATACAAAATCAAGAGAGCCCTAATTTCTCCATCAAAATTGATATCGATAGAAGAGAGCTAACTAGTAATAGTATTCAACTCATTTAACTGATCTACAATAGATCTACCTTCTTCCATTTTCATATTAAATAAAAACTTCATGAGAAATTCCTTGTTTGAAGTGGAGGGATTTTTCTATAGTTTCACTATGGTTTGCATCAATTCTTCTGTCATCTTTGCTTTTGTAATATTAAATACCACTGATGGTGTCAAGCATAATAGAATGCTTCCAAGTAACTTTTTGTCTAAAAGATCCCATTCATCATTTGACATAGATCCCTAATTCTTGGCTTTTCCTTCTAATGGCTTCCATAAATAATTTTGATAATTATAGTCTTCCATTTGCATCTTCCATAATTGGGAGTTATGCCTATTAAACCTATCAACCCTTAGGCTACCCTCATCTACCATCGCTCCCACTCAACCGTGAGACTTTCCTATCGAGGATAACTAAAAAACAACCGCTCTAATACAACTTGTTAGGATTAAACCATAGACCAAAATAACAATTACATGTAAATATAACCAATATTAAAAAATAATAAATCACATAGAAAAGAACACAACACAGCAATATTTAACATGGTTCACCCAATCCCTGGGCTATGTCCACCAAATAGCAAGTCAGATATTATTATTATCCAATAATTACAACCTAATTACAATCCATAATCCCTTACAGCTCAATATCGCCGCAAGAACCAATTTTGCATCATAACTATAAAACAATCCCTAACCCTAAGCTCTTTTATACAATTATTTTACTGATTTAGGATTATAATTAATAATTACATGTCGGCCCCAAAGAATTTATGAAGTATGTATAGTACTTTCCCGATTAGTCACCACAATCTAACAAATATGCTACTCCTTTGAACAAAAACATATGCGTCGAAAAATAATAGTGACCAAAAGTTTTATCTACCTTGCCTTTTGTAATCCCCACTATCCATGTATGAATTTCTTCTACTAAATAGGAGGCAAAATAAAAAACAACATCAACAGTGAAAGAAGAAATATGAGTGATCACATACATAAAACTTATGGGCATAATATTCTATTCATCTTCACCAAACACTATATGCAGAGTGATGTATGTGTCCATAGCTCGGGTAGTGAAATGCCCCTTTTTGAAAGGTTCCCTAGAGGATGCTATTATCACTGGAAAATTTCCAATTGTGCCAATATGTGCCCTAAGTGCACCCTACCTAATTGCATCCTTTTTTGATAAATATTCTATTTTCAACCCTTGTAGGTCAAAGGGTACATGATATTTTGTCAGTGGCTCTAAGCTAATTCCCTTAGGCCTAATTGTGATTAGAATCTTGCCATCAATTCTTCTCACAACTCTGATTGTTGAATCATAATTTTTTGCAATAGCCTCTAAGAGGTCATAGTCTATAAAAACACTAGGAACCACTAACTTTCCCAAATCAAAATTCCAGACATTTACATGAGAGACAAATAAATTCCTTTGGGAAAACTATATTTTAAACAAAGAAACCCTAGTCTAAGAATTATTGGCATCCCTTACCCAATTCCCCTTATGGTATAACCCATTTGAAATTTTGAGTCTAGGGTTTAATGAGGTTAACTTTTTAACTTTCACAGTTTCATTTATGGATTCAAGTAGTAATTCAAGAAGATCGTCATGGATATTCCTAGCCAAATAGTCTTCTTGACCAGAGAAAACCTTCTTTGTAGGCATAATGAATACAATTTAAAAAATACTAGACTACTTTGATAAGTATGGTGCACTAGAACTTACTTGATTCTCTACTTATCTTTCTCTATAATTCTATGATGTTTTGTGAACAAAGGGAAATTGTTTCACATTTCTATCATGCCTAGCACAAATTCTCAATGACTTCTTCTTTGGAGACCTGAAATTTTGTTCACTTAAGATGAAAATGGAAAAACTTTTGTAATATACTCTATTTTCTACTTGTATAAGAATCTTTCATTCCTCATTAATGAACTATAAGGGAAATGGAGTGGAACCACCTTCTACCTTCAAACTTGCACTGTTGATCTTAGAAAATTCGATGATCCAAGAGTGAAAATAGGAATGACTCATTTTCCACTAGCCACACTAGTAGTCAATCCAATCAAATTTCTCCACATGTGTTTTTCCTTCACTACTGGTGATATAAAGTAGACCCACTGGTTCTTGAGGACACATGTCACCAAGTTGCCACATCACTATGCATAAAAAGTGAGCATGTTCTCTATGCGACATAGCGATAGCCATTGATTTGATTTCAATTTGATGATAGGCATTTGATTTATGGTTTAATACAACTATTATGGGTCCCTCTTTTTCTTCCTTTGGTCACCATATTGCTACCCTTAAAAAATGAGCAACTCCCCATTGCAACATGGTGACAATCATTGATCCATCTTCAATTTGATGATTACATTTTTTATCTATTCTTTTCATTTGGGTGTGGGTCCATGTCACTATCTAGAAATATCCTGACAAGATGGAAAATGATTCAATATTTTAATTCATTTTGTGACATCATAGGACTGGGATCCATCATGTTTCATATTTTTAGGTTAGGTACTATATTGCTACCAACAGAAAGCAAGGACTTTCTAGTTGCAACATAGCAACCTCACATGTTCTTGAAAATTCTAGCACATACACATTTCTTTTTAGGATGCCAATGTGTCAAGGTGATTACATGGCTTATTTTTGATGAAAGGATGACCCACCTTTTAAATTGATGTTGCAAACCCACTTTTTGTCAAGGTTCTATGTTGCTACTAGTGGGATTCCTTATTTTCTCGATCATGACATAGCGACCTCCTTAATACTACTAAAAATTTGGTTCTGGGAAGTTCTCCATATTTCCATCATGATTACAATAATCAATGCCTTTGACAAAGTAATAAAGGTGCATGATGATATTATACCTGAAAAATTTATGGTGCCCATCTTTCTTCAAAAATCTGTCATCCTTTCTATTCTCTGGTAAGGCACTATGTCGCTATCGGCAAGGTGCATTCTTTTTTTGGTTGCGACATATCTACACACTGGGAAAATCCAAACTTCGGTGACACCAATTTCAACTTGTTCCAATTGGTCCCTTCTCTTGCACTAACAACTCTGACATTAATCACATCATGAAAATTTTTGAATCAATCAAGATTCTAGTACCCACTTTCAAACACCGCCATTCCAATTCATGGTAGTTGTTATGTTGCATTGGTTAAAAACCTCGCATTTCCTCTATGCAACATAATGACCATCATAGATCTTATAAAGATTGGATGATGAAAACAACTTTGATAACAAGCACTAGAAAAGTGGTAATTTAAATGGATCTCGAAGGAATATTCAAAATTAAAAACAACTTTGTGCCTAATTAAAATTTTAAAAGCACAAGACCTAACATGCATAACTGAGCTTAAATCTTAGGGTCTCATAGGGTTTTTCATAGGATTTTAAGATTGTAAAGACAGAAAACCAAAACCCTAGCATGCAAGACATAGAATTCATTCTAATTTTTATACATAAAAATATGAAAATTTTATTTTGTAAAAATAGACCAACTCTCTCTCTCTCTCTCTCTCTCTCCTCTCTCTCTCTCTCTCTCTCTCTCTCTCTCTCTCTCTCTCTCTCTCACACACACACACACACACACACACACACACATACACACCAGGGATAACTTTAAGGAACCCCCCCCCTCCCAAGATTTATAAAATTTTGGCAAATCACATGTCATTTGGGTGGAAAAAAATTAATTGTGTTGGCGAATTATGCATTAATTAATGGATATTTGGTGGCGAATTTTGGTGAATGATGATTGTCGAAAGAGACACTCAATTAATTCTATGGCGAATAAGAGTAAACATTAAAGAGAAATATGGGTGAAGAACCTGAATATCAAACTAAAATTATGTAATAATAGTGGTGAACGTTCTAACCACTATATGAGTATTTTATAAAATCTGGGTGAACTGGTTGACTAGTATATGGTGTTTTTTTAAGCCAATTTCTATAGCCCAATCGGGACATATTAGCCAATTGGCAAATAATAGCCACTAAGAAAATCCCTAATACATGCACACACACACATCCCCCCTCTCTCTTTCTCATATCCCCTTCTCTCTCACTCATTCTCTCTACCTCTCTTGCACTTTCTATATCATATGCCAAATATCTCTCTCTTTCTCCTATCCCCTTCTCTCTCACTAATTCTCTCCACCTCTCTCTCTCTCGCTCACTCTTTCTATCATTTCCCCTAATCTCTCTCTCTCTCTCTCTCTCTCTCCCCCCCCCCCCCCCATCCCATAATCTCTCGATCTCTCTCTCCATCACTCCTATCTCATATTCCAAGTATCCTCTCTCTCTCTCTCTCTCTCTCTCTCTCTCTCTCTCTCTCTCTCTCTCTCTCTCTCTCTCTCTCTCTCTCTCTCTCACCTATTCAATCTCTATATCTCTTATTCACTCTCCCTCTTTATATCCCCTTCTATTTATTTATCCTATACTCACCCTCTCTCTCTCTCATTCTCTCGATCACTCCCTACCTCCTTTGATCTACATTTGCGTAGTAGTAAAACAAAACCTAATAAGGTTTTGTAAAACTTGATCGAGTTATTTTTTCATATGGACATTGCAATTAAAACTCAATAGCCTAATTAGGTTATACAAAAACTGATTGTGTTATTGAAAACTATAAATAAAATAGCATGTCAATGGTTATTATGTTGTTTTAGTGTGGTTTGGACCAAATTCTACTACTCTTCACATGTATTTGTATACTAAGAATGAAATTTTAAGTTTTTCTATGCTTGGAAATGCTAAATTTGATATTTTTCATGTGCCAACATCTTATTTTATGTTAGTATCTTATGATTGAGTATAAAATAATCATCTTAGTATCTTATTGTTTATTTTATTCATGTTATTGTTTGTAGGGTAATTTGCATCTACAATCATGGGAAAAAACAAGAGAGGAACGATTGAAAAATGAGAGGTAGGAAAGGAATAAAAAAGGGGGGGATCATATGAGGAGATTACATGAAGGTACATCATCAAATGCCTCTAATGTAAGTGATGAAAATAAAACTATTAATATTGATGTTGAAAATGTACGTAATTTGATGAACAAAAATGTTCAACATACCCCAATTGAAATGATTATTACAAATACTTTTACGTCACCTAATGCCCCTAATGCGACATCTCAAGTTGAAATGATGAATGCACATAATGTAAGTAATGAAAATATAGAGCATGTGCATACATCCACATCTCCTAGAATAATTTGTAGAAAACCAAAGTTTCTAATTGACATTGATGAAAATATTTTTAAGACAATGCATAATAAAATAAGAAAAAGAAACTGTAGGAGATTTATTTGAAAGATTTGGATAATTATTTTGAAAATTTAAATAAAAGTGGAAGATTCCCACTTATTGTTGAAATGGTTAAAAATCTAAAATTTAGAGAGACAATGAGGATTTTGGGAAAGAACCATTGTTAGAAATCTCTTTGATGCATACAAATCCATTAGTTCTAAATCACATACTAAAGATGATAGTACAATTTGATGGGTCCTCACATCAACCATAATGGGAAAGGAAATAGAAAAAAAATTTATGGTAAGAAAAACAAGTAAATCATTAAGGTTAAGTAGAACAACATTAGTCAAAGTCTTAATGAAGTGAAATAAAATTGATAATTCTAATGAGACTTTTTTCTGGTCATTCCAAGGTAGACTCCCACATAAGGATAAATTTATTTTTGATGCACTATGAACATTAATTGAAAACTTTTGGCATCACAACACAAGGGCTTCACCAAACTAAAATGATGTTGTCAAAAGATGAATTGGAAAAACAAATCATGAGCCACATGCAAAAGATTTTTTGGATACGACTCAAACACAATTTTATGAAATGTTTCTTCAAATATTTCCTCAAATTAAAATCAGCCAATTTATTTTGAGATGACAAAAGCATTCTATGTTAAGATAAATCATACATGCACTACATGGTGTTGTAGGGTTCATGTTGAGTTTTCTATGCATTATGATGTTTATCATTATATATGTTTTACTTTACATAATAACAAAATATTCCAAGAATGTAGTCTACAATTACCTCCTAAGCCATTGAGAGAATTTAATGTATGTGTACTATGTAAATGAGATAATGAGTGCATTTATTAGAAGATCATGTGTTTGAAATGTTTTTTCCCTCAATATGGTGGTATGAAAAAGTTGCATAGATGCCTACATCTAGATATCACACATTAAATTGGTAAGAAAGTAGTTTCTCTTGGAAAGAACAAATTAGTTATATATGGTGTTAACTATGGAAAAAAAATTAAAGAGGTGAGAATTAGGGAAAAGTGATGTATGTGTAGCTAATTTTATGAAATTATTTCAAGAGAAAATAGTTTATGACTACATAGGTCATACACATAAAGCTAGATGGTTAGATGAGAAATTCAAGTTGTGTAAGGATACTTTTCCCTTGGGTACAATTGTGTCATTTTCTGACTTTGTTGAAAACTATACACTAAAACCTCAAAATGAAGTGTAACCAATTTATTAAAACTCTATACAAGTGTCAATTTTTTTACATATGGCATTTATTCATGCACATGATAGAAAAAAGGATGATAGAAAAATATTAAGAGAGTATTACTTCTACACAAGTGATGATGAAACAGATTCATCAAAGTTGTGCAAGGATGTTTTAGAGTTTTCTATGACAATTTGAGGGAAGATATGAAAGAGAAAATCAACACATTATATGGTTAGACAATTGCACTGCACAATTCAAGAATGCAAGGATGTTCTATTAGTTGACTAGGATGCATGTGACAACTAGATTGCAACATTTTTGGAATTTCATTGAGGTGGGACATGGAAAGGGAGAGCGTGATGGTGCTAGAGCATGTGTGAAAAAGGCCCTTAGTAGAGAGGAATTAAAGAACAAAGGTGTTACAATATTAGAAAATGTTGAAACAATTGTCCAATGATGCAATTCTATGATGTAACCAAGTAATATAGGTAAGTATATGGTTTCTAGATATGTTTGGTCAATACATGAACCTAACATTGAAAACTTGAAGGATTGTTGTACACTTACAAAATCAAGTGAGATGCATTCATTTTGAAGTTCAAAGGTAGTGTCACTAGGTATTCATATTAGAAAGCTTGCATGTTTTTCCTCTTCATGTATGCATCATTTATGGTATGAATGTGAATCAAAAGAGTGGGTTGACCAATGGTCTTTTAGACCTTTGCATCCAATTGATTCATATCAACTTCCTACAATACTACAACTCAACCAAGTTGAAGCATCAATAGATTTTGATCATGTATCTGACCTAGTTGAACCAGGTACTAAGTTATCAATTTAATACTTGGTTAAAATAGATTACATTCAATTTTTTCATTAACTTATCCTTCTATAAAATGAAAGTCATGTATATGCACTTATTGCATATAAGAATAATGATGAAGGAATAGATTAGTTTCTATGTCAGTGTATTGACCCCAAAAAGAAACTGATAGCTACAGTCATTGATGGTGAGGATATTGAGTACCCAATAGAATTCGTTGTTGTGATAGGAAAATGGCTTACAAGGAGGTATATTTGGGTATGTGCAAGATCATGGTGTACCAAACCATGATCTTAAGTGGCAGTGAAAAAATCAGTAAATCAAGTTTATGTCAACTTGACACATAATTTTGAAGTGGTTATGGACTTTATATCAAAAAGTTGTAAGAAAATAATCTATAGGAAATTGAATTCAGTTTCTAAAGTACTAGGCCTTATTAGGAGAAAAAAATAATTAATCGGTCAAAAGTTTGAATTTTAATGCAGTACTAAGAAAATTTCAGGGCAAAAATAAAAAGTAGGTGTATGTCTGACCACCTTAATCAAAATCAAATCATAATATTTTTTTAATATAATTATAGATATGAAAAGTAGACTCATTCTTGGATTTGATGCATATTTTTTGGTATTTTTATTCCAAATAAATAATTAAATGTGAATTTTCTACCAAAACTTTTTCAAAAAAAAAAGTCTCGTGTCTGGCCACCCTAACTAATAAAAATTTTTACCAAATTTAAATTTATTTATTTTTTTATACTAGGAAAAGTATAGAATGTGACGCAACTTTTAGATTTAAGAAATGTTATATCATTTGAAAGTTATAGCTATTTTTCAATCAGTATGTCAATCAACACTTTACAATATTCTGCATTGATAATTAACTAATAAATACTTAGCGAACTCAGAATTTGACAAAAATTATATTCATGGAATCTAGAGAGTGATATTAAAAAACCTTTTTCATTTCATTCAATTGCAATCAAAATATAATTGTCAAACGGCTACCCGAAGTCTGGGTATCACTAAAACCCTCTTCAAATACGTCTTTTGGGTTGACCGGGTAGGCTTGGTAGACACCAAACCTGATCGGATATTCGATATGTTGCAGGTAGAAAATTTCAAATCTCAATCCATTTTGGAGGGAAAATTAGGTTTAAACGTTATAACTTATGATTTATAAATTATTTCACTTATATTACTATGTAAAGACGTACTTTAATATTATATAATATATATATATAATAACGTAATGTAAAGATATAAAACATAATCTAGTAATATATAATAATATATTATGTGAATCTTATTACAATCTATAAATATAATAATAATAATTATTTTTACTAAATATAATAACGTAATATAGATATATATAATACTTATTATATATTATTATATTAATATGTATGTTATTAATATATATTTAATAACGTAATATTTTTATTAAATATAATATGTATTATATATTATTATATTAATATGTATAATAATATTATATATATATATATAATAACATAATACATATATATATGTTATTAATATGTATGTCATAGCTCAACCATTAACCCCTTTTGACGCATTAAATGATGACATATGTCCCTAGGGGTCCAAGGACCCCTAGGGACATATTACAATGATTAATATGGGTCAAAGGGGGTCATAGGGTGACCTATGACCTCTTTCAACACATTAAATGAGAACATATGGCCCTACAGGTCCTAGGAGCCCAAGGGACATATTTGAATCGTTCATATGGTCAAATGGGGTCATAAGGTGACCTATAACCCTCTTTCACCCATTAAACGATGACATGTCTCTAAGGGTCCTAGGACCCCTAGGGACATATTCGAATGGATAATATGAGTCAAAGGGGGTCATAGGTCCTTTTGACCCATTAAATGACGAAATATGTCCCTAGGGGTCCTAGGACCCCTAGGGACATATTCCAATAGGTAATATGCATCAAAGGGGGTCATAGGGTGACCTATCACCCTCTTTGACCCATTAAACAATCACATATGTCTCTAGGGGTTCTCGAACCCCCAGGGACATATTCAAATAGAAAATATGGGTCAAAGGGGGTCATAGGGTGACCTATGAACCCCTTTGACCCATTAAATGACGACATATGTCCCTAAGAGTCCTAAGACCCCTAAGGACATATTTAAATCGTTCATATGAGTCAAAAGGGGTCATCGGGTGACCTATGACCCCCTTTGACCCATTAAAAGATGGCATATGTCTCGAGGGGTCCTAATACTTTTAGTAACATATTCGAATCGTTCATATCGATCAAAAGGGGTCATAGGGTGACCTATGACCCCCTTTGACCCATTAAATGACAACATATGTCCCTAGGGGTCCCAAGAACTATAGGGACATATTCAAATGAGTGATATGGGTCAAAAGGGGTCATAGAGTACCCATTAAATGATAACATATGTCCCTAGAGGTCCTAGGACCCCTAGGGACATATTCAAATGGGTCACATGGGTCAAAGGAGGTCATAGGGTGACCTATGACCCCCTTTGCCCCACTAGATGATGACATATATCTCTAGGGGTCTTAGGACCCCTAAGGACATATTCAAATCATTCATAGAGGTTAAATGGGGTCATAGCTGACCTATAACCCCTTTTGACCCATTAAACAATGACATCTGTCTCTAGGGATCTTAGAACCCCCAAGGACATATTGGAATCATTCATATGAGTCAAAGGGGGTCATAGGTGACCTATCACACCTTTTGACCCATTAAAGGATGACATATGTCTCTAAGGTCTTAAGACCCCTAGGCACATATTCAAATCGTTCATATGGGTCAAAGGGGGTCATAGGTCACCCTATGACCCCCTTTGACCCATTAAATGATAACATATGTCTTTAGAGGTACTAGGACCCTTAGGGACATATTCAAATCATTCATATGGGTCAAAAGGGGTCATAAGTCCATTAAACGATGACATATGTCTCTACGGGTCCTCGGACCCCTAAGAACATATTCGAATAGGTAATATGGGTCAAAAGGGGACATAGGGTGACCTATGACCCCTTTTGACCCATTAAATGACGGTCCTAAGACCCTTAGGGATATATTCAAATGGTTAATATGGGTCAAAGGGGGTCATAGGGTGACCTATGATGCCCTTTGACCCATTAAATGATGACATATGTCTCTAAGGGTCTTAGAACCCCTAGGGACAAATTTGTATCGTTCATATGAGTCAAAGGAGGTCAGAGGGTACCTATGACCCCCTTTGACCCATTAAATGATGACATATGTCTCTAGGGGTCGTAGGAGCCCTAAGGACATATTCAAATTATTTATATGGGTCAAAGGGGGTCATAGGGTGACTTATGACCCTCTTTGACCCATTAAACTATGACATATGTCTCTAGGGGTCCTCGGACCCCTAGGGACATATTCGAATGGGTAATATGGGTCAAAGTGGGTCATAGGGTGACTTATGACCCCCTTTGACCTATTAAACAATGACAAATGTCCCTAGGGGTCCTAAGACCTCTAGGAACATATCCGAATGGGTAATATGGGTCAAAGGGGTCACAAGTTGACCAATGACCCCCTTTGACCCATTAAACAACAACATATGTTCCTAGGAGTCCTAGGACCCCTAGGGACATATTTGAATTGTTCATATGGACCAAAGGGGGTCATAGGGTGACCTATGACCTTCTTTAACCCATTAAAAAATGACATATGTCCCTAGGGGTCCTAGGACCCCTAGACACATATTTGAATCGTTCATATGGATCAAAGGGGGTCATAGGTCAGCCTATGACCCCCTTTGACCCATTAAACGATGACATATGTCCCTCGGGGTCCTAGGACCCTTAGAGACATATTTGAATTGTTTATATGGGCCAAAGGGGGTCTTAGGATGACTTATGACCTCCTTTGACAATTTAAACGATGACATATGTCCCTTGGAGTCCTAGGAACTCTAAAGACATATTCGAATGGTTCATATTGTCAAATGGGTTCATAGGGTGACCTATGATGCCCTTTGACCCATTAAAAAATGACATATGTCTGTAGAGGTGCTAAGACCCCTAGGGACATATTTGAATGGGCAATATGGGGGACCCTAGGGACATATTTGAATGGGCAATATGGGTCAAAAGCAGTCATAGGTCACCCTATGACCCCTTTTGACCCATTAAATGACAACATATGTTCTTAGGAGTCCTAAGACCCCTAAGGACATATTCGAATTGTTCATATGGCTCAAACGGGGTCATAGGGTGACTTATGACACCCTTTGACCAATTAAATGACGACATATGTTTATAGGGCTCCTAAGACCTCTAGGGACATATTTGAATGAGTAATATAGCTCAAAGGGGGTGATAGGTCACTCTATGACCCCCTTTGGCCCATTAAATGACAACATATGTCTATAGGGGTCCAATGACGCCTAGTAACATATTTGAATAATTCATATGACACTATGACCCCTTTTGACCCATTAAATAATGGCGTATGTCCTTAATGGACCTAAGACCCCTAGGGACATATTCGAATGGGTCATATGGGTCAAATGGGGTCATAGGGTGACCTATGACTCCCTTTGACCCATTAAAAAATGACATATATCTCTAAGGGTCCTAGAAACCCTAGGGACATATACAAATCGTTCATATGGGTCAAAGGGGGTCATAGGGTGACTTATGACCCTCTTTGACACATTAAACGATGACATATGTCTTTAGGGGTCCTTAGACCCCTAGGGACATATTCAAATGGGTAATATGAGTCAAATAGGGTCGCAAGGTGACCTATGACCCCCTTTGGCCCATTAAACAATGACATATGTCCCTAGGGGTCCAAGGACCCCTAGGGACATATTCAAATGGGTAATATGGGTCAAAGGGGGTCACAAGGTGAGCTATGACCCCCTTTGACCCATTAAATGATTACATCTTTTGCTAAGGGTCATAGAACCCTTAGGGACATATTCGAATAGTTCATATGAGTCAAAGGAGGTCATAGGGTGACCTATGACCCCTTTTGACCCATTAAAGGACGACATATGTTGCTAGGGGTCCTAGGACCCCTAGGAAAATATTCAAATCATTCATATGGGTTGAAAGGGGTCATATGGTGACCTATAACGCTCTTTGAGCCATTAAAAGATGACATATGTCTCTAGTTTTCCTCAGACCCCTAAGGACATATTCAAATGGGTAATATGGGTCAAAGGGGGCCATAGGGTGATCTATGACCCCCTTTGACCCATTAAACGATGACATATGTCCTTAGTGGTCCCAGGACCCCAAGGGACATATTCAAATTATTAATATGGGTCAAAGGGGGTCACAAGGTGAGTTATGACCCCCTTTGACCCATTAAACAATGACATGTCTCTAGGGGTCCTAGAACCCTTAGGGACATATTCGAATGGGTAATATGAATCAAAGGGTGTCATAGCTCCCTTTCACCCATTAAATGATGACATATGTCCCTAGGGGTCATAGGACCCCTAAGGACATATTCAAATGGGTAATATGGGTAAAAGGGGGTCATAGGGTGACCTATCACCCTCTTTGACTCATTAAACAAAGACATGTGTCTCTAGGGGTCCTAGGACCCATAAGGACATATTCAAATGGGTAATATGGGTCAAAAAGGGTCATAGGGTGACCTATAACCTACTTTGACCCATTAAATGATGACATATGTTCCTAAGAGTCTTAAGACCCCTGAAGATATATTTGAATCATTCATATGGGTCAAAAGGGGCCATAGGGTGACCTATGACCCTCTTTGACACATTAAAAGATGACATGTTCCTAGGGGTCTTAGGACCCCTAGGAACATATTCAAATCGTTCATATGGGTCAAAAGGGGTCATAGGTCATCTTATGAACCTCTTTGACTCATTAAATGATGACGTATGTCCCTAAGGGTCATAGGACCCTTAGCGACATATTCAAATGGGTAATATGAAGTAAACGGTGTTATAGGTTTTTGACCCATTAAATGACGACATATGTCCCTAGGGGTCCCAGGACCCCTAAGGACATATTTGAATGGGTCATATGGGACATATTTGAATGGGTCAAAGGGGGTCATAGGGTGACTTGTGACCCCTTTTAACCCATTAAATGACGACATATGTTCCTAGGAGTTCTAAGACCCTTAGACACGTATTTGAATAATTCATATAGGTCAACGGGGGTCATAGGGTGACTTATAACCCCTTTTGATTCATTAAATGATGACATATGTCCATTGAGGTCCTAGGACCCCTAGGGACATATTCGAATCGTTCATATGGTCAAAAAGGGTAATATGGTGACCTATGACCCCTTTTGACCCATTAAACGACGACATATGTCTTTAGGGGTCCTAAGACCCCTAGGGACATTCGAATTATTCATATGCGTCAAAGGGGGTCATAGGTGACCTATGACCCTCTTTGACCCATTAAATGATGACATATGACTCTAGGGGTCATAGAACCCCTAAGGACATATTGGATTGATTCAAATATGTCTTTAGGGGTCTTAGGACCCCTAGGGACAAATTCAAATCGTTCATATGGGTCAAAGGGGTCCATACGGTGACCTATGACCCCCTTTGACCTATTAAACGACAACATGTGTGTTTAGGGGTCCTAGAACTCCTAAGGACATTCAAATCATTCATGTGGGTCAAAGGTGGTAATAGATCGACCTATGACCCTCTTTGACACATTAAATGATGACATATGTCATTAGGCATCCTCAAAACCCTAGGGACATATTTGAATGTGTAATATGGGTTAAAGGGGGGTATAGGGTGACCTATGACCCCCTTTGACCCATTAAACGATGACATATGTCCCGAGGGGTCCTAAAACCCCTAGGGACATTCAAACAGGTAATATGGGTCAAAGGGGGTCACAGGGTGACCTTTGACCCCCTTTGACCCATTAAACGATGGCATATGTCTCTAGGGGTTCTAGAACCCCTAGGGATATATTCAAATCGTTCATATGAGTCAAAGGCCCTATGACCCCGTTTGACCCATTAAATGATAACATATGTCTCTAGGGGTCTTAGGACCTCTAGGGACATATTCAAATCATTCATATAGCTCAAAGGTGGTCATAGGGTGACCTACAACCCTCTTTGACCCATTAAATGATGATATATATCTCTAGGGGTCCTCGGACACCTAGGGACGAGGACCCCTAGGGACATATTCAAATAGGTAATATGGGTCAAAGTGAGTAAGAGGCTGACCTATGACCCCCTTTGACCCATTAAATGATGACATATGTAACTAGGGGTCCTAAGCCCCTAAGGGACATATTCAAATCGGTAATATGGGTCAAAGAGGGTCACAAGGTGACCTTTGACCCCCTTTGACCCATGAAATGATGACATATGTCCTTAGGGGTCTTAGGACCCCTAGGGATATATTCGAATTGTTCATATGGGACAAAAAGGGCTATACAGTGACCTATGACCCCCTTTGACCCATTAAAGAACGACATATGTCCCAAGGGGTCCTAGGACCGCTGGGGAGATATTCAAAACATTCATATAGGTCAAAGGCAATCATAGGTCACCCTATGACCCCCTTTGACCCATTAAATGATAACATATGTCCCTTAGGGTCCTAGGACCCCTAAGGACATTTCAAATCTTTCATATGAGTTAAAAAGGGTCATAGAGTGACTTATGACCTTCTTTGACCCATTAAACGAAGACATATGTCCTTTGGAGTCTTAGGACCCCTAGGGACATATTCGAATCATTCATATGGTCAAAGGGTGTCATAAGGTGACCTATGACCCCTCTTTGACTCATTAAATGACGACATATATCTCTAAGAATCTTAGGACTCCTAGGGACATATTTGAATATTTGAATGGGTAATATGGGTCAAAGGGACCTATGACCCCATTTGACCCATTAAATGATGACATAGACATATTTGAATCGTTCATATGGCTCAAAGGGGGTTATAGTGTAACCTATGACACTCTTCGACCCATTAAACGACATCATATGTCTGTAGGGGTCCTCGGACCCCTAGGGACATATTTGAATAGGTAATATGGGTCAAAGGGGGTCGTAGGTCTCCCTACGACCCCTTTTGACTCATTAAATGGCGACATATGTCCACAGGGGTCCTAGGACCTCTAAGAATATATTCAAATCATTCATATGGGTCAAAGAGGGTCATAAGATGAGCTATGACCCTTTTTTACCCATTAAACAATGACATATTCAAATGGGTCATATGGGTCAAAAGGGGTCATAGGGTGACCTATGACCCTCTTTTACTCATCAAACGATGACATATATCTCTAGGGGTCCTAGGACACCTAGAGACATATTCAAATCTTTCATATGGGTCAAAGGGTGTCATAGGGTGACCTATGACATGCTTTGACCTATTAAATGATAACATATGTCTCTAGGGGTCTTCAGACCCTTAGGGACATATTCAAATGGATAATATGGATGAAAGGGGGTCTTAGGGTGACCTATGAACCCCTTTGACTCATTAAATGACTACATATGTCCCTAGGGGTCCTAGGACCCCTAGGGACATATTCGAATGGATAATATGAGTCAAAAGGGGTCACAGGGTGACCTATGACCCCCTTTGACTCATTAAACGACGACATATGTCTCTAAGGGTCCTAGAATCCCTAGGGACATTCGAATCATTCATATGGGTCAAAGTGGGTCATAAGGTGACCTATGACCCCTTCTGACCAATTAAATGACAACATATGTTGCTAGGGGTCCTAAGACCTCTAGCAAAATATTCAAATCGTTCATATGGGTCAAAGGGGGTCATCGGGTGACCTATCACCCTCTTTGACTCATTAAATGATGACATAGGTCTCTAGGGGTCCTCGAACCCATAGGGACATATTTGAATGGGTAATATGGGTCAAAGGGGGTCATAGGGTAACGTATGACCCTCTTTGACCCATTAAATGATGACATATGTCCTTAGGAGTCCTAGGACCCTAAGAGACATATTCGAATGGGTAATATGGGTCAAAGGGGGTCATAGAGTGACCTATGACCCCCTTTAACCCATTAAATGATGACATATGTCCCTAGGGGTCCTAAGACACTTAAAGACGTATTTGAATCATTCATATGGGTGAAAGGGGGTCATAGGGTGACTTATGACCCCCTTTGATGCATTAAATGATGACATATGTCCCTTGGGGTCCTAGAACCCCTAGGGACATATTCGAATCATTCATATGGTCAAAAGGGGTCTTAGGGTGACATATGACTCTCTTTGACCCATTAAATGATGGCATATGTCTTTAGGGATCTTAGGACCCTTAGGGACATATTCAAATCGTTCATATGGGTCAAAGGGGGTCATAGGGTGACCTATGACCCTATTTGATCTATTAAACAATGACATATGTCTCTAGGGGTCCTCAAACCCTTAGAGATATTTTCAAAATAGTAATATGGGTCAAAGGGGGTCATAAAGTGACGTATGATCCACTTTGATACAAATGGGTAATATGGGTCAAAAGGTGTTACAAGATGACCTCTGACCCCCTTCGACCCATTAAATAATGACATATGTCTCTACGGGTCCTAAAACCCTTATGGACATATTCAAATTGTTCATATGAGTCAAAAGGGGTCATAGGGTGACCTATGACCTCCTTTGACCCATTAAATGACAACATATGTCTCTATGGGTCCAAGGACCCCTAGGAACGTATTCAAATCATCAATGTGGGTCAAAGGGGGTCACAGGGTGACCTATGACCCTCTTTGACTAATTAAACGATGACATATGTCTCTCAGGGTCCTCGGACCCCTAGGGACATATTCGAATGGGTAATATGGGTCAAACAGGGTCATAGGGTGACATATGACACCTTTTGATACATTAAACGACGACATATGTTTCTAGGGGTACTAGGACCTCTCGAGACATATTCGAACTGGTAATATAAGTCAAAAGGGGTAACAAGGTGACCTATGACCCCTTTTGACCCATTAAATGATGACATATATCCCTAGGGGTCCTAAAACCATGTGAGACATATTCGAATCATTCATATGGGTCAAAGGGGGTGATAGGGTGACCTATTACCCCTTTTGACCCATTAAAGGATGACATACATTCCTAGGGGTCCTACAACCCCTAGGGACATATTCAAATTATTCATATAGGTCAAAGGGGGTCATAGGTCACCCTATAACCCCCGTTGACCCATTAAACGAGGACATATGTCCCTTAAGGTCCTCGAACACCTAGGAACATATTCAAATCATTCATATGGTCAAAGGGGGTCATAGGGTGAGTTATAACATCTTTTGACCCATTAAATGACGACATATGTCTCTAGGGGTCCTAGGACCCCTAGGGACATATTTGAATGAGTAATATAGGTCAAAGGCAGTCATAGGTCACCCTATGACCCCCTTTGACCCATTAAACGATGACATATGTCCCTAGAGGTCCTAGGACCCTTAAGGACATTTGAATCATTCATATTGCTCAAAGGGGGTCATAGGGTGGCCTATGACACCCTTTGACTCATTAAACGACGATAGATATCTGTAGGGGGTCACAGGGTGACCTATGACACCTATATGAACACCTATTTGAATTGTTCATATGACTCAAAGGGGGTCACAGGGTGACCTATGACCCCCTTTGACCTATTAAATGATGACATATATCCCTAGGGGTCCTAGGACCCCTAGGGACATATTTAAATGGGTCATATGGGTCAAAGGGTGTCATAGGGTGACCTATGACCTCCTTTGACCCATTAAATGATGACATATGACTCTAGGGGTCGTAGGACCCCTAGGGACATATTCAAATCATTCATATGGGTCAAAGGGGGTCATAGGGTTACTTATGACCCTCTTTGACCCATTAAACGATGACATATGTCGTTAGGGGTCCTCGAACCCCTAAGGAAATATTCAAATGGGTAATATGGGTCAAAGGGGGTCATAGGTCACCTTGACCTATTAAATGATGACATGTCCCTAGGGGTCCTAGGACCCTTAGGGACATATTCGAATGGGTAAAATGGATCAAAGGGGGTCACAGAGTGATCTATGATCCTCTTTGACCCATTAAATGACGACATATGTCTCTAGGGGTCTTAGAACCGCTAAGAACATATTTGAATCATTCATATGGATCAAAGGGGGTCATAGGGTGACCTATGACTCTTTTTTACCCATTAAACGGTGACATATGTCGCTAGGGGTCCTAAGACCCCTAGGGACATATTCAAATCATTCATGTGTCAAAGGGGGTCATAGGGTGACTTATGACTCTGTTTGACCTATTAAATAATGACATATGTCTCTAGGGGTCCTTGGACCCCTAGGGACATAGTCAAATGTGTAATATGGGTCAAAGGGGGTCATAGGGTGACCTATGACCCCCTTTGACCCATTAAATGATGGTGTATGTCCCTAGGGGTCCTAAGACTCGTAGGGACATATTTGAATGGGTAATATGGGTCAAAGGTGGTCACAGGGTGACCTATGACCCTCTTTGACCCATGAAACGATGACATATGTCCTTAGGGGTCTTAAGAACCCTAGGGACGTATTCGAATTGTTCATATGGGTGAAAGGGGGTCATAGGTCACTTCGATCCAGTACATGATGAAATATGACCGTAGGGGTCCTAGGGCCCATAGGGACATATTCAAATTGTTCTTATGGGTCAAAGGGGGTCATAGGTTGACCTATAACCCCCTTCAACCCATTACATGGTGACATATGTCCCTAGGGGTCCTAGGACCCGTAGGGACATATTCGAATCGTGCACATGGGTCAAAGGGGGTCATAGATCCCCCCTTCGACCCATTACATAAGGACATATGTCCTTCGAGGTCCTAGGGCCCCAAGGGATGTACTGGAATCTTTCATATGGGTCAAAGAGGGTCATAAGTTGACCTATGACCCTCTTCGACCCATTTAAGGATGACATATGTCCCTAGGAGTCCTAGGGCCCCTAGCGACATATTCAAATCATTTTTATGGGTCAAAAGGGATCATATGTCCCTAGGGGTCCTAGGGCCCGTAGGGATGTGTTTGAATCATTCGTATGAGTCAAAGGTCATTAAAGATTGACCTATGACCCCCTTCGACAAATTACACGACGACAGATGTCTCTAGGGGTCCTAGGACCCCTAGGGACGTATTTGAATCTTTCATATGAGTGAAAGGTGGTCATAGGTTGACCTATGACCCCCTTCGACCCATTTAATGGTGACATATGTCCCTAAGGGTCCTAGAGACATATTAGAATCATTCTTATGGGTTAAAGAGGGTCATAGGTTGACTTATGACCCCCTTCGACCCATTTAATGATGACATATGTACCTAAGGGTCCTAGGGCCCTTAGGGACATATCAGAATCGTTCTTATAGGTCAAAGGGGGTCATAGGTTGACCTATGACCCCTTTTGACCCATTTAAGGATGACATATGTCCCTAGGGGTCCTAGGGCCCCTAGGGATATATCATAATTGTTCTTATGGGTCAAAAAGCCTCTTCGACCCATTTATAGATTATAATACTAATAAGATAATATATTATTATATATTATTAGCATAGCTCATAATAATAATATAGTATAGATTATAATAATAATATATATTAATAACATACACACACACAAATATGTGTGTGTGTGTGTGTGTGTGTGTATTACGCTATTATATTTAAGATTATATATTAATAACATATATTAATAATAGAGCTCATAATAATAATAATATATATTATGTTATTACATTTAATAAAAATATAAGAAAAATAATAATAATATAAATTATATTTATAGATTATAATAAGAATAACATAATTTATTATTATATATTAATAGATAATATGTTATATCTTTACTTTTAAAAGTCATTATATATATATATATGTTATATCTTATTATATATTGCTATATACTAAGGAATATACTATTAGCATAGTATATATAAAATATATTATGTATATATATAATATATACTATGTATATAAAGCAATTATATACTATATAAATATAAGAACAAATATATTACCCACTTATATATATATATATATATATATATGATGCACAAAAACATCCTATAATATACTACTATATACTAAAGCAAAAATAGCATATAAAAATTATAAACAATGTCAAATGTGGGCACACACACACACACACACACACATATATACCCACAAATATATAAATATAAAAAATAAATATATTTATATATAAATATATATTGATATATTTCTTAATATAAATATAAATTTAAAAATAAATACATATATGTATTTATATAAAGAAAATATAAATACATGAACATATGTATTTACATTAATAAATACATATATAAAAATATTTAATTACTATCACAAACTATTTTTCCCTCCAAAATTTCATGGGGGACATATCGGATATCCAATTTGAAATTGGATATCTGTTTTTGGATCGGATATTCAATTTTACTAGCATCAAATTTCAACTTATTCGTTGTCCTTGCAGACCCGACAACATCACTTTTTGACTTTTTTTCACGGATTTTATAAAAAGTCATGTTTTGGGGCCCAACCAATCAATTTTTTTTTGAAAATACAACCTTAGGTGTCTGATATTGTCATTTGAATGGGGAGCAGCAATCGTTGAAAGGCTAAACGCAAAAGGAAGTTATCCAATGAAAACATTGTGGCATATAGGGAAAGGGACAAAATGGGACATCGAAGAAAAAGACAAGGTATGATAAATATCATTCAAGTTGACGATGAATTAGTCAAAGGTGAAATCATAGAGTCAGATAATGAATATGTATAGTTAGAGAATGAAAATGTACCTATTGAAAATAATAATGCCAAAATTGACAATTTAGAGAATGAAAATTTTGAGGACGAAATGCTATCAAGCCATAATCCAAATTGCATAATTGACCATGTCGAACATGACAATGTACAAGAACCTTACATATCTCCTAATTATAATCGAAATGAAGGTTCTAGAACACCAAATTGGATAATTAAAATTGATCAAATGATTATTACTAGTTTGGAAGGGAAAAAATTAGAAAGAACCATTTGGTTATGAGCTACAAGACAATATAACATGTTCTTCAGCAACAAGACAGTGGTGGAGAAATGTCAACTTTTCATGCACTTATTAAAGATGCAAAAGATGAGACCTATGCTTTCCAAACTGAAGATTCATGTCAATAAAAAGTTGAAAAGAAATGCCATTATTGTAAAGAATATTTTCAGTGCTCTCAATAGCATTGGAAAAAATAGCAAGGAGAAGGATAACAGAGCTGCTCGAAGGGTTATTACAACCTCTTTGGTAAGTCATCATTTGAGAAAGGGTAGATATATGAGACAAACTTGTATTGATTTGAATCTAAATCATACTACTTTGAGAAGAGCACTTAGTCGACGAGAGAAAATTGATGATCCTTTTCAAAATGAAACATGGGCATTTGGTGGGAGACTTCCACATATTAATAAGAAGCTATCCGATGATGTGAAGAAAGAAATTACATAGTTTTGGCACTCTAACTCACGAGTATCACCCAATGCTAAAGACGTGTTAAAGTTGAGAATTGGCATTAAAGACTACACGCCACATCCTAAATAGTATTTGGAGGTAAGTCAAACTATATTGTTCAAACAATTTAGAGAGAGTCATCCAAGTCTTCATATATCACAAAGGGCTTTTGAATCTTTGAAGTCATTTTATTGTGTGCCACTCAAAATTTGAAATACATGTTGTTGCAAATATCATGTTGAGTTTTCTATGCACCATGAACTATTACGCTCCATCCATTCTACTTTTCATACTAAAGAAATGTTGGAAGATTGTGGGGCTAGTGGGCTTCCAAAATTATCAAGAGACTTGCTAGATCAACTTTTATGTTGTAGAGTTGATGGTTGTTTTTTTTATAGAAATACTTGCTTAAATGAGAAGTGTTCAGAATGTGGTGGCTTATCCAAGTTTGAAACATGTTTCCATGAGGGGTGTGAACAAGATCTTGGAAAGACAATAGTGAAAAAGAAGGTATATGAAATAGTGAAATACACATTGAAGAGTGGGGGTGAGAGCTCTAGATGTGAATTTGTTGGAAAAGATATCAGTGTGGCTAGTTTTATTTCATATTTCAAGGAAAATCTTTTCTACAAGTATGCAAGACATAGTCGCAGGTCTCAGTGGTTGGAACAAAAATTTAGAATGTGTAAGGATACTTTTTCTATTGGCACTATTGTATTAGTTGTTGATTTTGCTGAGAACTACACATTGCAACCTCAAAATGAGACACAATCTCAGTATTACAACTCCATTCAAATTGCTATTTTCGTTCACATAACATATAGACATGCCCCTGATAGTGTAGAAGATAATAGAAAGATTATTAGAGAGTATCATTTTTATATGAGTGATGATAGATCTTACTCTCACGAGTTTGTGCAACATTTTTTCAAGAATTATTTTGATTTCTTACATGAGCATGCAATTGCTATGGGTAGACATATCATTTGGTCAGATAATTGTACATGTCAATTCAAGAATTCTTGCATGTTTTATTGGTTGTGTAGGATGCACGTAGAGAGAGGGGTGCCTCATATTTGGAGTTTTTTTGAGTCTGGCCATGGAAAAGGGGAACATAATGGAGCAGGAGCATGTGTGAAGAGAGCTCTAGTTAAGGAGCAATTGAAGGTTTTAGCAATAGAGCTTCTTGATGCTCATAGCATTGTTGATTGGTGTAGTTTAGCATTATCACAGGGGGGGACTCTTGATTCAGTGGTACGTAGGTTCTTTTGGTTGGTTGAGGAAGGGTCCATAGTTAATAGATCAGATTGTGCTACAGAGTGAGACTCATCAAAAATGCATTCATTCCAGAGCTTTGATTCTAGTACATGGACAATTTGGACACGACAGCTAGCTTTCTTTTGTCCTAGTTGTTTTTAGTGTGATTGGGATCACTGTGAGTCAAGTGAGTGGGTGGACACATGGGCTCCACATTATCTTACTCCATTTTCTATCATACCCTCTATCAAAAATGATGACATGGAAAGTTCACTTGAGCATAACCATCTATCAGATCTACTTCAGCTAGGACATGTCTTTGCATTGGTTGCACCACAGGGGAATGATGAGAAATCCGATGATTGGTTAGCATGTTGTGTAAGAGGTAAATAAAAATTTGCACAACCGATCAAAGATGATGATGGATTCACATGTCCTACTGCTTTAGTGGTTGTCGCTGGAACATGGCTACGGACATACATGCTCAGAAAGAACGAAATTCCTGCATTCGAAGACTATCAGAAGCACAAAATAATTCTCATATATTCGCATCTTATTATAGCAAAAAATGTAAAGTTGTTGAAGCATCAAGGAAGACCAAAAGTAAAAGAAC
Organism: Cupressus sempervirens; assembly: GCA_028749045.1. NCBI lineage: Eukaryota > Viridiplantae > Streptophyta > Pinopsida > Cupressales > Cupressaceae > Cupressus > Cupressus sempervirens. Next base: position 737,812,988 of record CM053783.1, on the reverse strand, counting down.
TTTTTACTATTGCTAATGTTGATCATGAAGCCCTATTCGAGACCCTAAAACAGAGAGAGGACCCTACTGGAACACTCGATTAGGTATATTTACTTCTTATGTTATTTTTTTCATAATGATATTGGAATGTAGGTACATCATGAAGAGTTGGGGAGGGGGGGGCTCATAAGATTTATGATGTATTATGATGTAAAATGTGAACTCTTTTTGTATATGGTTTTTGTAATAATGAAAAAGACAGGTTAAATTAGTTGTACATTGTAATTTTTATTTTGGTAGGTTCTTTGTAAGGAATTATAAGAGGAAAATATTGAACAAGTTCTTGCAAATCATATTTGCATGTGATACAAGTCTATAAGGACAATTGTAAGAGCATTTATAACTATATGAAAGATAATTGCTTGCAGATATATTATTACAAGTTTGGATTTTTTCTTATTTGACATAGAGGTGACATTATGATTATTAAAAATATTTTTATCAAACTAATCGAATAAGAAAAATCTAGGAAACGGATGAACAATTAGAATACTTGATTTCTTAAAAAATAATTTGGGGAATGTGTCAATAAGTTTGAATACTCATTCGCAATGAGGCATTGAAAGAAAAAGTGATTTTATGATTACAAGTACATGTAAGCCTTTTAATACAAGTCTTATCAATGCATTTCATTATTTTTTATGGTGTGAGGTTTCCATTGTATATTTTACTTATTATTTTCACTTTTGTAATGGATACAAGTCCCCATGGTGCAACTATAAGCCTTGGGCATCAATTGGCCCAATAAAGTGGATTTTTTGTTATCTCTAAGTTTTTTAGGCAGTCTAGGTGTTTATAAAAATAGTAGGGTCCCTAGGCATTTGTGGAATCCATTTACAAGAAAATTTGCAATAAAAATTTTAACTCCTAACAGCAAAATCCTCATTATGCCCATTTTGAGGGAGGTTGTCATATTTGCATTGAATTGGGTGCATGTGGTTTTGGGTTGTACGTGTGGAAGGTAAGTCTAGAAACCTTTTGTAGTGTTTTGGGTCCTATGAGAATGCAATTTGAGCTTTGACTCTATCTTAAATTGGAAATTATGTTATGACGGGTGTTATATACTCATCTTATAGGTAAATTATGTGGAATTTATTTTGTGAAAATGAACTATGGGTCATGTGTTGATGAAACATGAAAGTTTGTGAAGGTATTTAATCCAAATTTTTATGATAAAATGTTATTAGAAATTGATACTCAATAGTCACTTATGTGTACATGTAAGTTTAGGTGGGAGTTCCTTAGAAAGGTGTTAATTTATTCTATTGGGTGAGTTATGAATTGATAAAATAGAGGTGGTGAGAAAATGCTAAGATTTGCTAGTTGATGTTTACCATCATATATATACATGCTATATGCATATGGTTTCTAGGACATGAAAGAAGCATTAATAAAATAGTAGATGCAAATTGTATTAGGTCAAGAAGTGGTTTCGTGGTTGAAATTATGTATGATTTTTAATTTTTCAAGTGAACCATTATGTTAGTTGTGATATGATAAAATTAGTTGTTGATTGTTAAATTACAATTTTTTACTATTTTATGAATTCGACTATCTTGATTGAGATGCATAGCAAAGGATATGAGGATTTTATTGGATAATTGACTTTTACAAGTTTATGTTCACCTTACTTTGTATCCAACCTAAATAGTTACCGGATGTTAAAATCCATTGGGCTCATGATTAGCACTGAAAAAGAGGCATATCATATTCTATACTAAAATTCAAAGGAATAAAAAATCTTGAAATCATAAAGTAGCGTATCTAGATGGAGAAAAAGAAAAGGAGAGAAAACCCAGATGAAAGAGTGGCCAGAATTTTCACTCCTACTAGAAAAAACTTATCAAAATTCTCACCCAAAAACCATATTCATGTCCTTCATAAAAAGGGAAACCTTGAAATTGTTTACATGCTACACACACTCCCTAAATCATCTCCTTGAGTTCTTAAAATTGTCATCTATTTATTCACATGACTCTCCCATTTTGATATGAGCAAGGTGACTTTGCTTAGACATGTGAACAATTCTCATGACATCACCAGTGAAAAAGGAGAATCTCATGTACAATTCCTTCTCCTATTGGAAAAATGTGCACCTAAAATTCTATAAGTCATCTTGATAAAGTACCAAAGAGTTTATTTAGAACTTCTTGGACTACTGATACTTTAGTTGAGTTGTGCAGGGGAATCCATGGAATTAAATTTTGAGAATTAGAACAAAACTTAAGTGAAACAATTAGCCAAGGTTGTGTATATTGAGAGAGAAGACCTCATTTTTAATAGTGTCTTATTCCTACATGTATTATTGAATTATTTTAGTTGTTAATTATTATTTGTAAATGTGTAACTCCTAGCTGGACAATGCCATGTGTGTTGTGATGTGTAATTGTGGTGACACTTGACATATGTGATTTGTATGTGTGACATATCCACCAAAAAAACATGTGAACCCTACCTTGACCATATTATCCTATTAGACCTCCCATATGATCTCCACTTGGTTAGAGAGCTTTAGGATGGGTCAAATATCTATAAATTTGTATGTAAACTTTAGCTGGGTTTTCAGAGGGTCATATGAGCACCTAGGGCTAAGTTAGGCCTGTTTTCCCAAGCCCACTTGGTATACCTATGGTAAGGGTCAAATTTAACAACAAGAAAACCCTTAGTTGACTTGAGAGGCCTCCCTAAAGTTGGTTTTCCAAGATGGACGAAAATCAACTTTTGGAAGCATGACCTTGGTTAGACAACCTTTCATTTTTGTGCAAAGACTTTTTTCCTTTATAAAGCCACTTTTCTAGTTTCTAAACTTAGAAGTTGTAAGGGTTTGGGAAGAGTGACCAATGAGATATCACACTTTCACCAAGAGGATTATAGGAAATGTGTGGATCTCTTTTAGGGGTTTTCTCCATGGTTGGAAAAATCATTGCCCACTCTCCAACTTTGGGAGACAAGCTTAGGAGTTAAAGAATTTTGGAGAATTGGAAGGGAGCTCTTCATCAACCATCTTTCCATAACTTGGACCAAGGTTGGTTCTATTATCATGTTGTGTAACTGATGTTCTTACTACAAAATTGGTATTGTAAATTTTGTTGCTTTCCTATAATGGGTAGTTTGGATGACATTTGTTTCTCATTATTTTTCCTTATGTGTTGTTGTGGTTTTCTTTTTTCTTGTCGATTGTTATGGATGTTGTTTTCTTCTTTGTGTGTTTTTATGGGTGTTCAAGGCATCACTCACCCTTGGGAGGGAAGTAGTGGCCTTATGAGTGAAGGGGCTAGTTGGTCCATCCCATAAGTGTAGAGTCTCTTCCGTTGGAGGGAAGAAGGAAAAAGAATGAAGTATGGTCTCCATGTGCCACAACTTATTTTACACTTGGGGTGATAAGGGGAGAATTTGTGAAAAGAATTATATGTGCATCTTGAAGTCTTGTGAAGGCAAGAAATTGTTTTTTTGGAATTTGAAGCCTTGTGAAGGCATGATACTTGGTGATTTGTTGGCTTCTCCACTTGGGTTTGGCACACCTTCACTCTATTTATTGGGCCCTTAGAGTGGTCTATTGTGCAAGCTTGATAAAATGGTGTTTATTGTTGTTTTGTTGAAGCAATCCATTATTGACAATTGTAGGTCATTATGAGGCTTGGGAATGAAAATGGAATTTCTTGGTTTGTGTATATTCTTGTGTGTATCTTATTTTGTTTTGTGTGTGGTGTGTGTGTACCCTAGTTTGGTATCTAGTTCTCCTATCTCCTTGAAGGTTGTGTACGAGTTGGCTTGATCCTTTCTTACATTGTGCTATCTTTGCATCATCCATGGTCAAGGAGTCAGATGTAGAGCCAAGGAGCTAACAACAATAACTTCACAAAGTTGAATGATTTCATAAGGTTTTCTAGGCTTCTTCAAGGCACCTAATGGCTTCACATGCACACTTTTGGAATATACCTTCAACTAACTATTCCAACCCCACAAAGCATTTTCCTAGACTCAAAATGACATGTTAAAACAGTTTTTACAATCCCCAAACCAATTTCATGCATAAACCCAAGTTAGCCTCTTTGATTAGGCTATTCTCTTTTTTGGATCAGCAGACCTTGTTTTCTTGATTTTTCTCCCAAACTTCAAAAGCACCAAGAAAATAAATAGGCTTTTCAGATACCCTTTTTGGATTTTTATAACATATCCAAAAATTAGATATCACTCCTTTAGAAAGATTGTATGGAACAGGGCAGTTTGTTCATAATTAGGCCTAATTAGGCCACTTTTACAAAGCAACTATGCACAATACCTCTCCAAACTCCACCAAATTCATGGAATCATCATATTTCATGCCCAATTAGACAAATCATCAAAAAAATTTACTCTATAAGGTCTTTTGATACAAAACCCCCAATTTCATGCCTTAAAACCCTCAAATCCTAGGGTATCATCAATCTAGGTCAATCACTCACTTCCAAGACCTAAAATTTAGGATTTACCATTCATTAAACTTATCTTCAAAGGTTATCAAATAAAAAGTATAACTCATTCAGCCAAATGTATGGCTGTGTAACAGTTAGCACTCATTTGGGTACCCAAATCAATCCTTTCACCACTCAAACTTGCATATTCTTTGCTTTAACCTGCAGATCTTTATTCCTCTTGCATATTAAGGGTTATTCAGACATGTTAGCACTATTGGTTCCATCCCATGGGTTAGTTGTACACAAATTAAATGCATCTAAATAAGAAACTATCTCTAATCTACCCCTATGGCTCATTTGTGTTGGTACAACCTGTACCTTATCATTGTACGGACTGTCTCTGACATGGATAAATATTTCTACCCATGAATTCATCATCTGACTACAATAAAAGGTGGCCACCAAGCCCTAACACAGTGAAAACAAGAGGGAAATTGAGGGGACAGTCATAGTGGGAATGATTTGCCTTAATGAGGGTAGGGTTTGAGAGTTGAATCTTGTTTATGGTGTTAAAACATAGAGGTATATAACTTGAATTGGTCAAGTAAGGCATTATATGTGGGAGATTGAGAATACCCTAGAAACAAGGGTTTTGAATGCATGATTTGGGGCTAATGAAGCCATAGACTGAAATTGATTGTGTAATCATCTAATTAAAGGCATTTGATGAGCCTATACAAAGTTTGAAGTCCATAAATTAAGTATTGCTATATGTTGCTTTGTAAATGCACTAGTTGTTCCATTATTAAAGACAGGGTCATTGTGAAGAAACTTTGATTTTTCCCAAAGGAAGCCATCCAATCTTGACATATGTTTTGTATAAGGATAAAGGGTACTTGAAAAGGTCATTGGTTCAGAGAGTCACTTGGAAAAATCAAAAGATATCTGCCAATTTACCTTGCTACTATTATAGAAATTGAAAATTATCATTGACAACATTTTGGCTTGCTATGCATTTTTGCTCCAAAGGTGTCTAAACTTGAAGATGATGTTTGGAACATGTTCGATAGGCTAGTAAAAACCTATTAAAGCCTAAAACCATCCTAGAGTTGACTGTTTGTGGGATTTTCCTATCAGGACCTAGAAGGGTCACCAGGAACACAACCATAATCTTGCTCATTTTGGGTGGTTACTTGGGTCCATCACCCTATCCTCTACACCAGAAAGCTTGTTAATCGATCACATACCAACCACATCTCATCAAAAATAAATAAATCAAGTAATGCATACATGAGGTATGCACAATCACTAACCATTCTATGCACTTTTTTATCACATCAATACACGGAACACTAGTGCAAAGCACCTAATCATTTTTCTTGTCTTGATGTAATAAGTTCTAGGGATAGATCTAATGATCTCCCTATGACCATCCACATTTGTAATGGACACAAGACCCCATTGTGCAACTATAAGCCTAAGCCATCAATTTGTCCAATAAAGTGGATTTTTGATAAATTCCATATTTTTAAGGTAAGTCTAGATTTTTAGAACATTATTAGGGTCCCTAGGAGTTTGCAGAGTCCATTTGCAAGCAAATTTGTAATAAAACTTGTCTTAGTGCAAAAATTGCAAAAATTGCAAAAGGTTGCTTAGCAACTTTTGCAATTTTGTTGACAACTTTTCAAAATCTAACTTCTAACGACTAGAACCATTTGAATCATTAGTGCCATTAGCTATAAGTAGGTAGGTGAACCCTAGTGACACCCTTGTTCCAGCCACGAAGACCATCCATCATCTGTGGGCACCCCGTACCAAGAAGTCTCCAAGGTGCTCTAAGTGCATTTCAAGGTCGATCTTCCAAGGGTCATAACTTGGAGCTCATGAGGGCTATCGATGAACTGTTGAATGCTACAAGATGGTGACTCTAAGGCCTAAAATAACCTATCTCATTTTTGAGAGATCACATTCCATTTGGATTCGGCACAACGATCTCGCTTGTTGCCAAAACTCGCAGTGTGCCTCAGTTCATAGGTGCACCACAGCGTAACTTTGAAACCGCTGATCTTGGCATCAAATCATCAGTTCCATTATCTCTAGGTGGGTGGGTGAACCCTAGTGACACCCTTGTTCCAGCCACGAAGACCATCCATCATCCGCAGGCACCCCATACCGAGGAGTCTCCAATGTGCTTTAAGTGCATTTCGAGGTCGATCTTCCAAGGGTCATAACTCGAAGCTCATGAGGGCTATCAATGAACTGTTGAATGCTACATGATAGTGATGCTGAGGCCTAAAATAACCTATCTCATTTTGAAGAGATCACATTCTGTTTGGATTCGGCACAGTGATCTCACTTGATGCCAAAACTCGCAATGTGCCTCAGTTCATAGGTGCACCACAACGTAACTTTGAAACCGCTGATTTTGGCATTGAATCTTCAGTGCCATTAACTCTGGGTGGGCGGGTGAACCCTAGTGACACCCTTGTTCTAGCCATAGAGACCATCCATCATCCACGAGCACCCCGTACTGAGGAGTCTCCAAGGTGCTCTAAGTGCGTTTCGAGGCCAATCTTCTGAGGATCATAACTTGAAGCTCATGAGGGCTATCAATGAACTATCAAATGTTATAGGACGGTGATGCTAAGGCCTAAAATAACCTATCTCTATTTTTGAGAGATCACACTCCATTTGGATTTAGCACATTGATCTCGCTTGATGCTAAAACTCATAGTCTGCCTCAGTTCATAGGTGCACCATAGTGTAACTTTGAAACTGCTGATCTTGGCATTGAATCATCAGCGCCATTAGCTTTGGGTGGGTGGGTGAACCCCTGTGATACTCTTGTTTTGGCCACGAAGACCATCCATCATCCACGGGTACCTCGTACCTAGGAGTCTCCAAGGTGCTCTAAGTGCATTTCGAGGTCGATCTTCCAAGGGTCATAACTTGGAGCTCGTGAGGGCTATTGATGAACCATTGAATGCTATAGGATGATGATTTTGAGGCCTAAAATAACTTGGAGCTCATGAGGGCTATCAATGAACCATCCAATCAAGTCTCTTAAGTAGATATATTTTGAAGTTTTGTTGAAATTGAAAAGTTGTAGTATGAGGATAGTAACAAAGTGAAATGCTAGTTATCAAAGATTATGAATCTATGAATGACTTGGTGGTTGAGAATAGAATCCATGGTTGAAGAGTGGAGTCGTTAACTGTGTTGAGATTAGATTTGAAACCAAGAGTGTAGTGCCTCTCCCATCTGACTTTTGTAAGTCATCCTGATGGATGCACCCTTGCTGATCTTTTGTTGTGATGGATCATGATTGTGACCCTGAGTGGTCTACACCATTGAGGTGTTTGGATTTATGTTTCTGTATCAGTTGCTTTGTTTATGCTTTTGATTAATCTTTGAGATTATGATGTGATTTTTGGTTCACTAAGGTTTATGCCAGTGGTTACCAAGATCGATGTGGTATCATGTGGTTGTTCTGTGATTACCCTGAGATGTGTGCAGAGATTGCACTGTGTACTATTACCATGCTACACGGGACTAGGTTCCTGTAGCAATGGTTAGTCATGGTTATGACTATGATTGTTTATATATTTTAAACACCTTTTTAATGCAGAGTAATCAATCATTATTAAATGCTTAAGTAATTAGAAAGGATTGTTCTTGTTGGATTATTTGGTTGTGTGTTGCGGACATTTACCTTGTTTTATTTTGATCTGAGAGATATTTGTTCTTATGTGATGATTTACATTTGAGATGACCTAAGGGTTAAATGTTACTCTTTGATTCCAGTATCATAGATATTAGACTACTATGCTGTTCAGTTAATCATAGTGCATGATGATGGTATTTTGAGACGACAGCATGTTTTATGATGATATCTGGTTATCTGGTATTTGGACATACCTCTGATTTTGTTATGTGATGGATTTAATGCTATGGTTATTTACTTCATTCTTGCGTTGTTATGCGAATGTGAGTGATGTAAATAGATTGTTTTAATATAATCAAATAAATGGTTAAATTAGGTGATTTAACGCATTATTGCTTTGGCTATGTTATTATATGCAATTGCACTTGATCATGTTGTTTAGTGTGCAGGATTATATCCCTGGCAGTGGCACATGGAGTTAGTGATTCAGTCGTTCATATTTTACCAATGTCGCATTTGTATGGTCGATGCATCCTTAATTAAATGTTTAATTTAAACCTTTCGGTGATTATTACATCCGAACTCATTTGCATTATGTGATTAGACCAGTAAGCGTGTCTGTACATTTAGAGGTTCGCATTGTCGCAAAAGTTATTAAGGAGATTTATGTGTTTTTGGGTTTTCGGGCTTTTTAATTGTTTTATTTTAATTTTTGGTAGCTTTGCCATAGATGAATTCCTATTTATAGGAATAGCCTGTTTTCATTTGGGTCAATTCGGGGTTTAACTAGATTGGCTGGTTAAATGCCCTAATCGATTATTCACCCAAAAAGTGAATAAGTATCCAAAAGAAATTTAGTTCCTGACTTCTCACTTTCAAATTGGAAAGTTGGAGGGTAAAACCCAAAATCTTCTTCATGAGAATTTACTGTTTTGTTCATTGTGGGAGCTACGGGCGTGGGATCGTCGCGAGGTTGGGCTTGTTGGATCCAGCTTGGGGAAACCTTGGATTGCCGTGATTTTCAGCTACTTCTGCGAGATATTTATTTTATGGTTCAAATTCCCATTTTGCCCTTTTCGCTATGAGGTAGGGCTTTCCTTTTTTATTGTTTCTACTCTGTTTCTGCTTCTATTTTTGGTAGCCATTTGTTTGGAGGCTGAGAACTAGTGTTTACTTCTATTTCTGTATGCTAGTTCTACCCGGTTGGGCGGGTATGAACATTTCTTTGTTTATTGGGATGAGGGTTTGGAATTTTACTCCATTATGCTGGCCATTTTTGCATATGGTGTCCGATTCCATTTATTTTTGGATTTTTGGGGTTTATGAACCCAAAGGCCAAATGGGTTTTAATTTTGAAGTTTTCCAAATTTTTGGAGTTTTTACCTCATTTTGCGTGCCGCCCTATTTTCTCTAATTTTCTTGGCACAATGTGGGTCGTGGACCTTGATGATCCATTTTGATATCAGTCAGACCACTTTTGCACTTTTATGTTACATTGGGATGCGTGTTGCATCTATACTCTCGACGTTGTGTTCGGTTGAGTGATTTTATACTTTTTATGGTTTTTGTTGGACCTTTTCTTTTGTTTCGTGAATGCTAGGATTCGTGTAGAATCCATACTCTCGAATTGAGGCTAGTTGAGTGAGTTCATGATGTTTGGTCTTGTTACATCATTGAGATTCGTGTAGAATCCATACTCTTGGATTGAGGCCGGTTGAGTGATTTCATGATGTATGATTTTATTGGCTTTGAAATTCCTATAGAATCTGTCCTTCCCGTGTTGCTTTCAGTTGGGTGTTTTCTTTGCATTGTGTTCTCATTCCTATCCTTGTTTTATGATCTTCGTGATGGTGGTGCACCACACACGAGTACGTCTGCGTACATTTGTCGAGTGACTTGCGAGGCTCGATCTTCCATGGTACTTTCGAAAGTTATGATCATTGGGGTTGGGATGGGAGTATGCATGCCCACGGGCACTTGTCATAGGATGAGCATGGGTAGGGTAGGGTAGCATATGGAGGGGGCTTCTATCTCACAGTCTGGTGACCTTAGTCCCATAGGGTTGGCAGAGGAAGTTTTAAATAAGTGATAATTAAAGAAAATGTGTGATTGGTAATAAAACTTAAGATAATAGAATGGTACTTTTGTGTATTGGCCTTCCGTTGAGGGAGTTGAGCTACACGGTGTATTGGCCTTTTGTTGAGGGAGTTGAGCTACATAGATCCGAGCTTGGGCTTGTTGATGCCAAGCGACTCTCCATGATGTTAGTCCCTACATAGTAGCCTATTGAGTGTTTGACCAGGACCTGTACTCCTTGCATTATCTTAGGTTCTTGGTTGCAACCATCATACTGTCTGGCATGAGTGTTAGCAATGGATAATGTGTTTTATGTGTGTTTTTGGTTGGATCATTATCTCCATCAGCACGGTGGGTGTGGACCTATGGGTGCCACGTGGTTGGGAGGCATAGCTACCATCACCACTGCTAGGGATCAGTGCATAGAGAAGATCTTTTGTCCTAGTGCAACTGTTGCTGCATGTCTTCACTTGGTACTTCGGGTTCTGGAGTATGCTTTCTTATGATTTATGATTTCATTGGGATGCTTGTATATCATGTTTATATGATGTTATTTTATTTGGCGCATTCCCTCATTATGATGTTTAGCATATGATTAAATGATGTGATTTGCTTTAGTAGTATATCTGTTGCTTACTGTTGTCTAGCATGTGATAGGTGATTTTATCTAATGTAGGATTATCTTATGCTTTATCACTAGCATGTTAGATTTTCTTATGCTGTTATTATGCATGTTTTAGTAGTGACGTCCCTATTACGATAGTTCTGACGATTTGGTCAGTGGCTTGGGATGTTATGCGCAAGGGATGGCTAGGATCCACGATGGTCTTATGATGCTATTGATGGTTGGGAGGAACCACATACTTAGTTTGATTGTTCAACTCTCTACGATGTTTATTTTAGTATGTTCTTTGATGTTGTAGTTTTGTTGGATCGATGTTCTTCATTCTGTGTATTTCTTGCACTCGAGTGTTCATTCCTTGAGCCTTTGTGGATTTGGTACTCCATAGTGTGGAGATTCTTTGTGCTAATTTTGGTCCTTTTTCCTTTTGGGAGTTTTTTCGTGTTTCTATGGGCGACATTTTTTCAGCATGGTGTGACACTTTAAAAAGTATCGCATGCCCATGCAAACTATGTTGTATGACACTGTAAAGTATTGCATGCCTTCTTGAGAAATGTAGTACGACACTGGAAGAGTTTCAAACACCTTCTTGAGAAATTTCTTATGATGTTGAAAAGTGTCACATGCCTTCTTGAGAAATGTCATACAACACTGAAAGAGTGTCGCACGCCTTAAGGAGAAGTATCGCCCTCCCTTAGTAAAAAGTGTCGCACGATTTTTGTGAAAAAATTGTGCGTGCCATCAGCAGGCACTTTTCTTCATGATATGATCTTTTTGTGAGTTGATTTGGATACCCTTTTGGGCATTCTTCGACCCTATGTTTTTGCATTTTGCATTCTTTTGGTTTCTCTTGAATGCAATTTTTTGTGTTCTATTGTTGTCTCTTGGGGTTTAAAATATATAGTTTAAGTATAAGTTGACGTATATTTAATTTCTTATATTTAAGATATATTTTAATATATGCGACAAATCGTTTGAGATAGGTTTCAGACCTCTTAGAGATATATTTAATTCTTTATACTTAAGATATATTTTAATATATGCGACAAATCGTTTGAGATAGGTTTCAGACCTCTCAGAGATAAGTTATGGATTCTAGGAAATTTTAGGGCTTCAGAAATCCAGACTTAGCCAATTTTTAGGGCTTCAAGATTTCAGGCTTAGCCAAATTTCAAGTTCCTGCATTTTACCCCAGCTTGGTGTTTTGTTGATGAGTGGTTGTTTCTTGTGCCCTCATATTGGTTGTGGTGGTTGCTGGTTTTGTTTAGGTGTGTCGGTTTGGTAGCGGCATTTGGAGATTTGTTGCTTGCCAAGATTGTGTTAAAGTCTTCTGTTGCGATTTTTATGATCCCTATATGATGTTGTCTTGTGCATTCATACTTGTAAAAAAATATATATCTTGGCTTGATTTGAATCCTTGTTTCCAAGGATCTTCGGGCGAGGCATTACAAAGAGTTAGTTTCAAGGTTGAAGGTGGAGTTTAAAATTAGATTTGGGGTTATCTGAACCTTGTGTAGGACGTTAACAAGTGTGTTTATGTTATGATAGCACTTCAAATTATACATTGCATCCAAATTTGATAATAAAGGTTGTTAAAATGTTATTCAAAAATTATTGCATTTGAATCAAATATAACAAACATAATCAAAATTAATGGTATTCCATAAACATGAACAATACACATGATCCATGATAAATTGAACATTACTAGATACTAAATTAATATGTATATCATTGTGCACGTAAATGACAAATATATATATCAAAATACATGTATCCATAGACAAAATTTTACACAAATATATATCAAAGATCATGTATCCATAGACAAAGTACTCAAATATATATCAAAATACATAGATCCATATACAAAATGCGACTGATCATGTCATCAAAATGTGTATAATATCAATGTTTCTATATACAATGTGTCATATGCCATCTCAAAATATCTCATGATGCATCCTATGACAACTATACTATCCTAGGGTGCTGGTGGATGATCAAAATGCAGCCTCTTCGCTGCACTAGGTGGATTGGATGCTCCTACATAAAAAAAAAAAAAAGGAAAACCAAAAGTTAGACTACTAAATTTATATGATTCTTTATATCTAACATTGAATTACTCAAATGCATAATGATTGTTTTTGTAATGAAGATTTCTACTATCAAAATTTCATAATAAATACCTCTCCCATCGACCTCCTGTGCTGGTCAGGAGTCCTCTTGTATATCGACAATGATGGTACCTCGCTAATTGTGGGATGTATATGTTCAAATATGTTTGTCATATCAATCTGCAATTTAAACTATAACATTATAACTCATAAATGCTAAATTTATAACATATTTAATCATGAATTCAAACTAAAACTTACTATTGTAGGCTCCACCTGAGGAGAGAGTGGCCGCATCATCAAATCTACATAACTCTCCCATCAAACCTCATGTGCACTAGGAGTCTCCTATGAGATACAAAATAGTAGTTGTTAATATCACGAAAATTAGTTTTGAATTTATTTATGAAGATAAGTGATGTAGGAGTATCCCATGCTCATTAGGGGAACATTGAAGATCCAAGGCATTACAGAGGTCATGGAGCATCTCTTGAAGTCAATTGGGCAATCCTTGCACCAATTATGGCTCATGGAAACATAAAAAGTTATAATGTTGGACTCATATGTGAAAAAAAGTTGTAATTGGGCATGAGATAGGATTTTAGGATTTCATATGGTAGATGAGTCATTTGATAGGTTCATCTAGTTTTTCATGATCATATCTTGTCATTAGACAAGTCAAAACGTTCAATAAGCCCATTAAAAGCATAGTTTAGTAGTTAGAAATTTGAATAGTAACAGTTATGTGTTTTTTGGAGGGAAACTCCATAATTTAAATTTTATGAAGAGTTAACAAATGAAATCGATTGGAGGTGGTTGAGGGGGTAACTAACCATCCCTTGAAACTTATAAATTGTGATTGTATGGCCTAGAGCATCAGATTTGTATGGACTGTCTCAGAAAATTGAATGAAAGTGCTTGGTTTTCAAGAGAAACTTGAAGAATCCTTTTTTTTTAAAGTGCTTTCTAATATTTTAATGTGAGGTAATATCATCTTAGATATGTAAATTCATGGTGAATGCTGAAGGAGAAGTTCTAGAATTGAGTTTTGGGGTTTGAACAAGTAGGCCCTGGTTTTTAAGCCATTTTAAGGAGGGTTTTGAAGTTTGGGTGTTTAGGAGTGTTACCAAGACCTATAATCTTGAAAATAATTTTATTTATATCATTAATAGAGACTATGAAAAAGGATTAAGTCAGATTTCAAGTTTGAAGGGTACTTGCTTTGTAAAAGTGGTCTAATTAGGCCTAATTTTGAGATAAACTGCCCTGTTTCGTAAAATCTTTCCAAAGGAGTGATATATTATTTTTGGATATGTTATAAAAATGAAAAAAGGGTATCTAAAAAGATAGTTTATTTTCTTGGTTTTTTGGAAAGTTTGGGAGAAAAATCAAGAAAACAGGGTTTGCTGATCCAAAGAAGAGAATAGCCTAGTAACGGGCAAAATTGGTCTCTTTTGTATCTACTAAAGATTTGTGGGTTTGGAAACATTAGAAACATGTTGGTTGAAGTTTTTTAAGGTGTGTAGAGGTGGAGGGAACACTTGGTGAATGTAAATCCAAGTTTGGAGTCTTTGGTGGCATTGTGTGCATTTGGGAACACCATTGAAACATAGGGGTTGGGTCCATATTGTGCTTGAATTTGCAAGTTTGTAGTTAGATCCTCCATCCTCTACATCAAATGGTATCAAAGAATCAACAAGGTTTTTTGGGAGTAGATAAGTTGTAGGTTTCATCATCATAGGAGTCTTTGTCATCCTTAGTGTGCTGGTCCCTTTGTTGAAGCTTTGGAGTGTCTAATTCCTCCTTGTGTGTCCCAGAGTTGAAAGGTACATAAGTGGCATACAGAGATTTCCTGGTGAGGAAAGATAAAGAATCAATGAGTTGGCTCTTGGGAAGGAAGAAAACTTGTTGTGAAAATGCCTCCTAAAAATCAAATGGCTAGAGAACTTGAAGAATTGAGAGAAGAGTTGACAAGAGAGAAAAGAGAGAGGAGAGAACTTGAAGCATCTAGAGTGAGGGAAGAAAGATAGATGAGAAGAGAGAGGCTATAGCTTATTGCAAGGATAGAATCCTTAGAAAAGGAAAGGCAAGAACCTAGAGGAGAAGAGGTTAGAGGAAGAAATCATGGAGAGAACCATGAAGAAGAAGAGGTTGGGAATGCAAGGCAAGAGCATGAGACAACAGATGATCCCGAAGAAAGGTGATCTATGAGAATTATTAAAGCAGTACAAGATAATGGTGGGAAGAACCATATTGATTTTCCAATATACCAAGGTAAAATGGATAGTGAAGAAGTGCTAGGGTGGGTAGAGGCCCTTGAGAACTACTTTGATCTTGAAGACATAGAGGCAGATAAGAAGGTAAAAGTAGCAAAAGCAAGACTGAGAGGAACAACACTCACTTGGTGGACTAGTGTTCAGAATGAGAGAGAGCAAAGGTGGTGCAGGGTACCTAACCTATGTGGAAAGGGGGAACAAGTATCTATGTTGCCAGACACCTTGCCACTCCATGAAAGTGAGGATTCAAGTAGATTAGGAAGTTGGAATAAAGGTTTGGTCCATATTTTACAAGTTGGTCTATGTTTTGTAATAAAGGCACATGTAAGGCCCACAAGAATTTTGGCATGGTTATAAACCAAGTGACTCCATGGGACCAAAAGGCCTTAGAATAGGGTATTTAGGGTCTAAACAATATTAGCAAAAAGTGGTTGTTTGTTTGTTTTATGGTTGGGAACACCTATGTGGTTGTTCCAACAGTCATGTAGACCTTTATATATGTCATATGTGATCTCATTTGAAAGGGGGGGATCAGAGTGTATGGTGGTTTGGAGAAAAAACAATAAAAACTTCAATTTTTTGGAAATTTACTAGTAATCTCTTGGATGTTACACTGGTATGGATTTGTATGGAACTTTTATGATTGCTAAGTGTATGAAATAGTTGCAAGGTTGAGTTAGGAAACTTTTGGTTTTGTTTTGACTCAAAAAGGAGTTGGGGTTTTAAAGTTATCTGCATTTTAGTAGAAGGTGGTTTGAAAAGCCTTGTTTCCTAGACCCTTCCACAAGTGCATCCCTAACTTGCATTCCCACTAGTGGCACCCTCTAAAACTGAGGGATATGCAAGTTAGGAGACTAGGAAACATAATTCCAGAGTTTGGAGGCCTAGAGAGAAGGGAAACTATTTTTCCAAGTCGGCCCTAGGTCAAGCAAGCCCATGTGCTTGACCAATTTTTGCAAGGTACTTGGTGACAGTCATGGTTGCAGGAACTTCTTATTAGTTTGAGTGCTAGAGTTGGATGCATTGAGTGTGTTGGAGATTTCCTTAAGTTTTTTGGGTCTTGGTAACCCACCTTGCCCATTCTTCCTTGAAGCCCTAGCCTAACTTGATCAACTAGGCCTAGGTACCAAGAAGTAGTTTGGAGGGTGCTAGAGAAAGATCAGCCCAAAAGCTTCTGGATTCTTAGTAGGTGCCAAGAAGAGTGTTTGGACCTATGGAGAAGTCCCTATTCTGTTAAGGGATATTGGGAGAAAAGTGCAAAGAAGCTAATTGGAAGGCTACAAGATTTGTAGGCCTAGAAGTGCAAAGGTGTGTTGAGAGTCTGGTGGAACCAAACAAATTGATGCTTTTGGGTTGGAATAGTATGTCCATGATTGTCTCCATTTCTGGTGATAGCTGGTGAGGCTTTTGAAGTGGGATTCCCTTGTTTGGCTTGGAGGTTGAGTATACCCAAAGTGGGTAAGAGGACTTGTGAGAAGTCCTAGAATCCTAAGTTCGATTGTGATAGCCATTTATTGGCTTGTGGAAGGTAGTTGTTGTAGACTCTGCATCAAAAGGGGATTGAATAAGATTTAAGATTGGGAGAGAATGAAGACCATGGTGAGAAATCAATTCTTGCCATCTGATTTAGCAATCCAAATAAAGATAAGAAGGAACAATTTGAAACAGAGGTATATGGATGTCATGTCCTATACTGAGCAATTCCATACCCTGAGTATTAGGGGAGGACTTTAAGATGTAGATGAGAATGTGGCTAGATACATTAATGGCCTCAAGTACAATATTGAAAATGAAATAGGATTGAATGTACCAAGGACACTTGGACAATGTTTTCAGTTGGCAATCTGGGCAGAGGAGAAGTTGAAAAGAAAGAATGAGAGGCAAGAAAATTAGAGAGGAGGCAGAACAATGAGAGGAAGAGGTGTAAGAAGTCAGTTTGACACTTCAAACAATCAAGACAAAGATAAAGGAAAAGAGATTACATCTGAGACAAGAGGAAGTTTCAAGGGAGGAAGATTTGGAAGTGGAAGAGGTAATAGTGTTTTTATAGGTAAATGCTTCACATGTGGAGGAGTTGGCAATCAATCCTACAAGTGCCCTGAGAAAGGTGTGGATTTCAGGAAGGAGGAGAGGAGATTCACCTTGATCCAAGGAGAAGAGGAAGAAAAGAAGTACGATAATGCAAACCCTGAACTTGAAGGAGAATCTTTGATGGTGAGAAGAGGACCACAAATGCAACAACAAAAGGAGACTAGACCATCCATTTTTAGGACAAATTGGATGAGCCATGGTAAGATTTGTAAGATGATAATAGACTCTAGTTCCTTTGATAATTTAGTGTCTTATGAAATGGTAAATAAACTAGGATTGAAGAAGTATCCTATTGATAGACCATATAGGGCATCTTGGGTCAGTGATGCACAAAATATTGTTGTAAGGGAGCAAGCAATAGTGGATTTCTCTATAGGAGAATATAAAGATCAAGTTAGATGTGATGTCATTCTAATGACATGCTGCCATGTAATCCTTGGAAGGCCTTGGCAAGCCTCAAGGAACACTATTCCTTTTGGCTCATCAAATGTTTATATAGTACACAAAGATGGTGTGAAGTTTAAGCTGAATCCTTTGACTGGTCATGATGAGGAAAGATTTTTTGGACTTGCAAGAGTAGAGGGAGAGTAAACATGATATGAAAAATCTGCCACTGAAGCCATCTCTTTTGGTTATGAAGGATGAGATTGTTCAAGAAAAAACCCAAAATTCTAATTACAAGCAGACAATGACAACAAAAGGAATGATGATAGGAATAGTATGGTGTCCTTTGAGGATGAGAGTGAACAAAGAAGTGAACATATCCATGGAGGATAAGAGACAGGGTCAGCATGACCTCAGACAACAAGTTATTCAGCCTTTGTCAAGGATAAAACATGACTGTTCACAATCAGGAGGTAGTAAGGTTACCATGATTGGTAATAAGGATCCAATGCTTTTCGTTTCTAATGATTTGTATCCAGGTGTGCAGGGTAATACATTGCAGGTGAAAAGTTGCAAACATCCCTCTAGAAGGATGGAAGGAAAGAAGATAGTACCCCTTAACTCTTGGGACAAGAGTTGCTTTGAAGGTGGGGTGTTTGGTCCAGGGGCACCTATTAAATCATCTAAGAGAGCCTTGGTACCAGATGAAGATAGAGGATCAAAGAAATCATTGATTGTTAATTGGGATATATTAAAACCAATAATGGAATTATGTAATAAACAATGTACTTTGAAAGACAAAAGTCATAAAAGTCCTAGTAAGGACCTAAGGGCAACATGATGTAAAATGGCCAAAAGAGCCATATGGGGTAGTCTTAGGATAGTTTCATACTTAGTTGCATTTAATAAATCCATATGTCAATGGAATAGTTTAGAAAGTTAGGGAATGCATAAAAACTATAGTTTGAAATTTGAATTTCAAATTCAAATGGTCATATTAGTTTTGGAGGGAAAGTAGTAATTTGGTATTTGTTTGATTAAATAAACCTTTGTAACCAACTTGGTCAGTTGGATAGGTGCATATAAGCCTATTTAAGTTGTAATGAACATATGCAAGACATGAATCATTATTGGTATGAAAAAAAATCACAGAAATTGTATGGAACAACAATCATACTTTCCTCTGCATCAATAAGAAAAATAAAAAATAAATGATACTTATACATACAATGGGGCTCTCTGTGTGAATGGAAATCCCTGATGATCTAGGATGACAAATCTATACAGGCTCATCGCCAGTAGCCACACCCTATATACAATAAAGAATGTAATTAAATGGGATTACCACAAACATTTTACAAGAATGCATCAATATTTAATCAAATAGAAAACATCCAATTACCTTTCCTTTGTCAATGCATGCTGGCTCACCCCCCACACTTTGTCTCCCTGGGGTAGGTGGTATCTACAAGATAAAAGAAAGATTAGCAACCATATATGCTACAATATCAAATAGAAAAAATAAATACGAACAAAACATAATGTACCATAGATTTCTTAAGGCCAAATGAAATGGCCGAGAGTGTTGCATCGTCTATCTGTCTGAGCTCCTCCTTGGTCATCAACTAAACATGAATGAAGATCACATACATGTAAAAGTTAGTATGGCTTAAAAATTAAAATTACTCTATTATAAAAATTAACTTTAAATTGCATATGTCATAAAAAAAATGTATACACATACCAACACCAAAGGAGTCCATGCCTCTGCATTCCCCTCCTCTCTCGCATCAAGGTCTATAGCCTCTGCACGTACGTCTGGTGTATCCTCGTCTCATACAAAATGATACTTAGGAAGATTACCTATGGGACCTAGGGAAATAGTCTTGCATGTAATGCAAGTGTGAGGCACACAAATGTGTGATGAGCTAGCCGATGATGAACTGGCACCAACATCATCAACATGAGGAGGCAACACTGACCGAGCCTAAGATATCATTAGGCTACTCAGCCTATGAATGGCTCTAATGGTCTGAGAGCTAGCCTCTGCCATAATATCTGGATGTTGTACTCAAGGAGGGAGGGAGATATCAATGGGGGGGACAAAAGTGTCAAGTTTCTTCCACTAGGAAGAGGGTCTATCTTGAGGAGCTCCTAGTCCTAAGCCCATGTTGGGCTTCATGCTCCAATAGTTCACTTTAAGTTTCAACACAAATTCTACATATAATTTTCTAAGGAAATAAAATGGTATGTCTAAGTTTCCATGTGGAGGGATATCAAAGACCATCCACCAACGATCTAAAAAATTTGCACGTATGGCATCATTTGTGCACCATTTAATCAATAGTTTGGATTTTTTGGGTCAACTGGTATACCAGTTTTCGAGTTAGCAAAAAGGCTAGCCAAATCGTCTTTGGTTATGTTGAGGGCTGTGACCTCATCATAATCCAAACCATCATCAAACATCTGGTGCATTTCATCACGCCAACGAAGAGCAGCATTTTGTTGGTTCGTAAGGGTTTCAATGTTATCCACTATGGTGTTTAACGTGGATAACATAGGAACCAGTGCAGGTACATTATTATATGTTCTATGCAAACCTCTCAACTCGATCAGATTTTCATTTATCAAATCCTTGATTCAAGGAGGCTTTTGAGGAGGTAGAGCATCATTTGGTGGATGATTTTGTTAGGGTATTGGATCGTTTGGTTGACGGTTTTGTGGGGGTATTGGGTCATTTGGTGGTGGGTTACGAGGAATATTATTCTTTGCCTTAGTGTCATCATTCTGATCAGCCATTCCTATTTAATTGCAAAATGTAATATATATTAAAAAAAAAATCTAAATTTTAACCATTTTTGTCAAGAAAACCCTAGATTCAACTAAAACAAACAAAATCATCCTAAAATCTATTGAATTTAGGTTAAAAATGAGTTGGAAAAAAAAAAAACATACCTAAATATCTGATATCCGATCTTGTATCTGATATCCAATGGATAATGGTAATACTGGCCCCAAATTAACGTGAAATGAGGGCCTGCGGGTCTGTGATTTTATTTTATCCTATGCATAAGTATTGGATATCCGATATAACATCAGATATCTGATATGGCTGCAATAACATATAATGACATATAATATATAACATATAACATATAATATATATTACATTATATTACATTTTATATATTTTTATATTATATTTTATATATATTATAATATAAAATATTATATTATATAATAATATTATTATTATATTATATTATTATAGTGTATTATATTATATTATTATAATTTATAATATATTATACTTTTTTATTATATATTATATTATAATATATTACTTTTTATTATTATATTATATCTTATATATATATTATATTACATTACTATATATTATTATAATATAATATATTATAATAATATAATACATTATAATATTATTATTATAGTATAATATTATTATAATGTATTATATTATAATAATATAATATATTATAATAATATAATACATTATAATATTATTATTATAGTATAATATTATTATAATGTATTATATTATAATAATATATTAATATTTAATATAATAATATATTAAATAATAATAATAATAATAATAATATTATAATATAAAAGTATGATATATTATTTAATATTAATATTAAATAATATATCATACTATTATATAATAATAATAATAATAATATTGCTATAATATTATTACTCTAATTATTAGATATCCGATTTTAAATCGGATATCCGATGTCAAATCAGATATCTGATAAGGCTCGGCCTTACCTTCCAGGTTTGGTTCCTAGATAGGTGAAAAAAAGTTAGAGCGGATTTTGAAGCACTTTTAGGTGTCTTCAAACTCTATTTTTTTCACATTGCCACTTTTTGGCACACCATGATCCTGCACATACCCATTTTTGTCCCAAGCTACCATGAATATCTATTTAAGTGAATTTATCTTGTATAATATATTAAAAATTTGACTTTAAATTGTCTTTACAATTAAATTTAGGTACTCTATCAAGAAATATACCATTTAGTTATTTGAGGATTTTGAGACACACAGATATATTCTTCATTACTCTAACCTTATTGTTACAACAAATATTCAATTAATACCACATTTTGGTAGGAATCTTAACAAGAAGTTGTGGAAAGTATGTGAATCTAATCAAAAGGAAATACTTATTACAATAAGTGTTAGAGTTGATCTAGAAGTTTCCCTTGATTGATTGCATGCTATATAGATGAATCATTCTACATATCATAGAATAATTTTGAAAACTTTGTATATATGTTTTGTGAAATGTTGCAACTTCAGAGTAATGTGCATATGTAGATGCCAAATTTTGTATATAAAAAAGAGAAAACCTGTAACATGTGCATCTTTGTATGTCATATTTTGTATACAAATCTAATTTGAGATGTTACATGTCAATATTCAGATGCCAAATTTTGTATATAAAAAAGAGATAACATGTAACATGTGCATATTTTTATGTCATATTTTTTTTTGTGGATTCTAGACTATGTCCTTGCTATCACACTATGTGATACAAGGAGGAGGTGATAATTGTTATGTTCTTCACTTACTAATACTAACAACTAGACTTCTTCCAAGACAACCAATCATATCATATGATATCCCTTAGGATTCTCGAAGGTTAGAGACCGAGTGATTGGCCTATTCCTTATGCCACCTCACCTAATCCAAATGTATCTACCTATACCTTCACGAAAACACCAACACTAAATCTCACAACTCACAACACTTCCACCCTTTACACTCTCGAAGACCTTTATCAACACCATACCTAATAATCCTCCAAAAGGTTTAACTCATTGCCAACTAAGTGATTTTAGAACATTCACAAATTTCTATATCCCTTGGTATGCTTCAAACACCAATTTATATAAACATACCTAAGGAGGCTCTTCCTTGTAACCCTTCCTTGGGAAATAGGTAAGGAATCAAACTTTTCTTATAAAACGTCTTCAAAATGTTGATTCTTAAGCTCCTTGTCTTGGAGTAGACAGTTAAAATTTCAAACCATTGTATTAATGAGGGTGTCCTTGTTGACTACCATGATTTATTCCTAAACTCTAATATCCAACCTTTTCTTCACTTCCAAATAGTTCTCCAACCTCATATTAATGAAAAACATCTTCTAAACCTTTATGTAGATCATACACTAACTTCTTTCACATCTTGTTTATTTTCAAATTGTTGATTTACTATATTTAATACATGTAGTAGCAAGTAACTTGCTAATTCAGGGGTATCTCCATTAGAAGAAACAAGATAATTTGTCAACTTACCTTGAAAATGGTTCTACAACATCCTAAGAGTCTATACTATCTTTCCAATATGTATGCAACACTAATCACATATGCTACTATCACATTTTTCCAAGAGTGTCAATTCACTATGATTAATTACAATAGCAAGTAAATTGTTGATTTCGTGACCATATCCATAATGCAAAACAAAGGTATTGTTTCACTTATTGGATGGAAAACTAAAACAACCAAATGGAGCCTTTAAATCTTCCTCTACTTGATATATAGATAGCATGTAGCGACTATAACCTCTTAACCCAAAAATACACATTTACTACTCAAATATGAATACAAAGAGCCATACCCATAATCAGAAATGTCAAACATACATGCAAAA
Source organism: Cupressus sempervirens (assembly GCA_028749045.1). NCBI lineage: Eukaryota > Viridiplantae > Streptophyta > Pinopsida > Cupressales > Cupressaceae > Cupressus > Cupressus sempervirens. Next base: position 737,789,633 of record CM053783.1, on the reverse strand, counting down.
CTTAGTAGTGATTCAAGCCTCATTACCATGAAAGAGGGAGTTTAAGAGTTACCAAAACCATGAGGTAAGAGAGGAGATATGAGGACTATAATTTGAATACCACTATGTCAACAAAACTTCACAAATAATTGATTTCTTATTCAAGATCAAACACTATTCATTCATTTATCTTCTCGACATTTCTTTCTCTCTATCTCTTAACATGAGATTAAATTTTTTTATATACAAACATGAATTTTCATCTCCTCTAAGAGGTCATTCAAGGTGGATGACTATTCACCTTCTAAAACATGTCATCTTCCACAAAAATTCTTGATTGCAACTTTTGATAATTTTACATTTTTTTTGTATATTTTGCATTTTATGCATTCTCATGCTTCCTAGACACCCTACATAGGTTTAAGAGCTTATTATGAACTTTTAATACTACATTATAGTCCATTTATGCCCTTGCATGGTATTTTCCCACTTTTGACTAACTATGACCCATAATGCTTAAACAAGAACTTGGTCAACATGACCTTAATAGAGTATATAACAACATGAAATGAAACAACTAATCCTAATCTAACATTACATAAAAACCTATTAATTAAGACTATATTCCATGGAGATGGTCAGGGTGCCTTGCACCAAGTTATGTCACCCCTTTTTAGGCTTAAAATAATCCTCTAATTGGCACAAGGCATGATGATGACATCATCATCAGGTCAATTGGGTCTACGAAGAGTTAGGGTTATGTTTTTACCATAGATAAGGTTTGTGGTTAAGTTTAAGGTAGGTTCAATTTGCAATTTTTTGCAAAAACTGCAAAAGTTTCTCAAGCAACTTTTTCAGCAACTTTGCAACTTTTGAGCAATTTTTTCTCTTGACATCTTTTGGTCAAATGGTTCAATCTATGACTATTAAAGGACCCTAGTTAAGATTCCTAGGATGTATTAACTAACCTAATACCTTATTTATCTATTCCTAACAACTTTTAACCTATTCAACAACTTTTGGCTCATTAAGAAACTTTTGACCAACTTAGGACCTAATCAGCAATTTTGGCTTTTCCTAGCAATCCACGACTACTCTATTTTCTTTGGTTTGTTGTATCTAGGCTAGGACCAACCTTGTTTTAGACAAAACATCCCTCTAATAGTATCAAACACACTGAATGAAAGCATCCTAAAGGGTCTCTAAGCACCATTAAGCTACAATATTTGATCGAGCATTTCTCTAATTTTGTGCAAGGTATTGACAAAGTGTCAAGTGTTGCATGATTGCATCATCTAGGCCTAAGAAAACCTATATCAATTTTTAGATATTTAATTTTTTTTGGATTTGGCATCCATATCTTGCCTATTGTTGAAAGTTTTAATGTTGCTCAATTAGAATGAGCAAGGTTGTCTATATTTTAAACCATTGGTCCTAGGATCAAATTGTCTACTCCATTAGCTCTAGTTAGTTAGTTTTAGGCTAGTACCAACCTAGTTTTAGACACAATGTCCCTCTAATGGTTTTGACCACACTAAATGGAAGCATCACTAAGGGTCTCCAAGCACCATCAAGTTGTGATATTTGATTGGGCATTTCCCTAAGCTCATGCAAAGTATTGACAAACTATTAGGTACTACAAGATCATGTTATCTAGTCCTACAATAACCTATCTTAGTTTTTAGGGATTGGACTTTGTTTGGATTTGGCATCCATATCTCGCCTTTTGCCAAATTTGCAATGTTGCTCATTTAAAATGAACAGGGTTGTTTATATTTCAAACCATTGGTCCTAGGATCAAATCATCTACTACATTAGCTTTGGTTTGTTGGGTTTAGCCTAAGACAAGCCTAATTTCAACTACAATGTTCATCCAACAATATTAACTAGATTGAACAGAAGCATCACTAAGGGTCACTAAGCACCATCGGGCTACAATCTTCGATTGGGTATTTCTTTGAAATCATGCAAGGTATTGACAAACTTTTAGGTACCATAGGATCATGTTATCTAGGCCTACATCAACCTATCTTAGTTTTTAGAGATTCAACTTTGTTTGGATTTGGCATCTGTATCTTGCCTATTGACAAAAATTACAATGTTGCTATGTTAAAATGAGAATGGTTATTTATATTTCAAACCATTTGTCCTAGGATTGAATCATTTTCTCTATTAGCTCCAGTTTGTTAGGGTTAGGTTAGGACCAACCTCGTTTCAGCCACAAGGTTCCTTTGACGGTATCAACTACATTGAATAAAAGTGTCCCTAAGGGTCTCTATGCACTATTGGGCTGCAATCTTTGACACAAATACAAAATTCATGACATATTTTTACTTATCATGTCTTATTACATCAAAATAAGTGAAATATTATTGCATGTTATAATTAATTTCATAAACATATTACATTTTTTGTATAAAATAATGAACATTCATGTGTTTGATTAATTGCAAGAAAGTAAGCTGAAATACAAGTTTGTATGCACACATTGAACAAGTTGGATGAAAACCCAAGTTTGATGTATATCAAAATGAACAATATATTATGTCATATAAATCATAAAGTTACAAAAAGATGTTATGTATCATCACTACAATACAAAAGTTGAATACCTGAAAAATGTCAAATGTACACAATAGAAATGTTGAGTGGGAAAAATAAAAATACCAAATATATGGAATACAAAAGTTGATTACCCAACAAATATTGAATATGTATAATATAAATATCGAATGTGGACAATATAAATCTGAAATATATACAATAAAAAAGTTGAATATATGCCAATGTCATGTCATGACCACAACTACATATGTATATCAGTATCAATATCTATGATTATGAAGAATCATCAAAGTTGAGCCTCTTTGATGCAGTTTGTGGCTCGCCAAGTGTTTTCAGAAGAAAAATTAAAATACACTATCAAATATCTTATCTATAAGTAATATGAAAATAACTAGAAATTGGGTTTTAAATTATGGATAGTTTAGTTGTTCATTAGCTCATCTCTTTGTGCCATAGTTGGACTGAATGATAGTGGTAATGGGATCCTTCATCAATTGGTGGGATTCCTCACAAAATGACGAGGTAGAGTGACGATGGGAGACACAACTATCAATGAATCAATGCTCATTGGAGGCACAACCTATATGATAAGAGATAAAATGTTAGTATTAAAATGTATTGCAACTTGAGCTAGATCTCATGTACTAGTAGGAGGTACAATTACTGATGAAACAATGCTAGTATGAGGCACACGCTAGATCTTCTCTCCTTCATTTTCTTGGATTCCTTGACGCATCTATATTTTTAAAAAAATTAAAAATTACAAAAGTTATAAATTACTAAACTAAATTATAAAATTTGATAAGAAAATACATAAACAAGGAATAAAATGAAGATTAACCTTTTTTTTGGGTGCCATGGATGATGATGCAATTGAAAATAGGTTTCTATGGAAAATTCGGTTGAGTTTTGGCATTTTTGAGTTTTGAAATACCATTTAAAGACTATTGTGATGCTCAGAAAAAGTTACTATCTAATAGAAAGATACATATACACCAAGATAAGGGACTAAGAGAAGAGATAAATAAGGTGAGTCTTCCAAAATTTGACAAGTCAGAAAGAACAATAGCACACTCATGGGTACAAATGTTGGATACATATCTTTCCTTAAATCCTATGACAAAAAAAAGGTGCTATGCAATTTTTAGTCCTCCATTTAAGAGGAGTAGCACAAGATTAGTGGCAATATGGACTTAACTAGAGACATAAAAAAATTAGGAGTTATGATGAATTCACCCAAAAAATCATAAAGTAATCTGATCAAATAGATGTAGAATGGTACTTTAGAATATTAACCCAACTTAGACAAGAAGAATTAGTGATGGAATTTTCTAGGGAATTTGAAATGTTATTAGTCATGGTACTTAAAATATCCCAAAAGAGACTCACCTATTTATTTATAGATAGGTTGAAGGAATCAATCAAGAACGTAGTGGGAGCCCATGAACCAAAAAATTTAGAAGATGCAATCCAAAAGGCATTAAAATTTGATACACACACAACAAAGGATAGGTCCAAGAACCATGCACCAAGCACACATTCTAGGAATTATGAAAAAGAAACAAATCACTCGTAGGAATCCTAGAAAAATGAGTTATGTTACCATTGCAAGGAACCATGGGAACATTGACATAAATGCAAAAGCGAGCTGAAAAGCTATAGTGATGAACTAAAAAGAAAAAAATTATGATTTTATTGCACAAAAAATTGGGAACTAGGACATATATGTGGAAAGAGAATCCAAGCTTGAAGAATGGATGCCACACTTGATAAGGGAGAAAAGGAAAAGATGAACAAGAGTTCTAAATATAATGAAGAGAGTAATGAAGATGCAAAGGACCAACAAGGACTAAATGAGCTGCAATTTTAGTAATGATTCAATGAGAAAAGATAAACTTTAAAATAATATCTAAAAAAAGGCAATCAAATTACCTCCTAAGTAGACCCCCTTGATGGATGTCAAGTTCTACCATCAATGCTGAAAGGGCCAAAGTTTCACTCTTGGGGTTAGGTAGGATATTTAAGAAGAATAAGATTTCCATCTGAGTAGATAACCTTGATGGATACAAAAGTGCTATTGTTAAGGCCAAGGCTAAAGGTTCACTCTTGGTCTTAGATTGGGATAAATGTTAAGATGTACATCTAAGTAAACCACCTTGATGTAATAGTAGAATATTTTCATCATGGCCAAGAGGGCCAAAGTTTCATTCTTGGGCTTATATTGGTCAAGTTAAGAAACAATGACATCATGTCAAGCCAATTTAATTAAGAAACTGCCAAGACCACCTCATTGGATGACTGATGCCTTCCATTAAGGCCAAAGGGGCCAAAGTTTTGCTCTTGGACTTGGATCTATGATTAAAAAAAAGCATACCAAGGAAGTATATTTTGTAAATAATTTATTTTACTCTATTTCATTGTGAAAAATAAATTATAAAAAATCAATAAAGAATATATCATGTGTCTACATTGTGTTTGCTTCATGTTTTCATTCATTAAAGATGTATATCTCCTAAACCTTCTAGGCATTTTGTATGCAAATATGTTTTGTGTGTATGAAGGAACTTGTGTATGAATGATATTGCTTGAGGACAAGCAATTTTGAGAAGGGGAGACTATCATGACCCCTCCCAAAAAGACAATCCTACAATTATAATTGAATAAAATTATATAATAATAGTTCATTATATGATTGAAATATATGCTATCATCGATTATTCACAAAAGAAATATTATTGACAATGATATAGATAAATATTTATTCTACTTAACTATTTATATTATTCATAGTGATATAAATTTATATTATTCATAATGATAATAATTATAAACAACGATAGTAATATACATTAATAAAGATGCATAATTGATTACATTAATAGATAGACCCAAACAACCTATATATATATATATATAATTAACAAACTATATATAAATAAAATTAATAAAAACACAACAATACACTAACTTAAATTATTAAACAAATATGTCATTACATAAATCTATAACCTACCATCAATGGAAGACTTCAAAGGACACATCTACTCATGACCAAGTCAATGGTATTAATGAGGAATTGGTAAGGATGAGGGAACTAGAAAAAGGAATGGCATCAAATCCTATTTGTGAATATAGGCATGGAATGAGGAGAGAGGATTTACACCATAGCAAGTACAAAGATCACCATTAGGTTTTCACATGAACACTAACATGGAAGATAGATCAAGTCAGGATTGGCAACAAAGTAGGAACAAGGGTCAGCATTAGGTTTCACATTGATATTAATACAAAGGAACATGAAATAAAGGTTAAAAGCATATCCTATTTTTTGGGTAAAAGCTAAGAAATATGCAGACCGTACATAGCATAACCTTTTCCAAGCACATGCAAATGGAGGGTTAAAAAAAATTAAGGGTAGCGGTCAATGTAATAAGTTTATAAGTTGATATATTAGGAGATGTTCTTAAATCCAATTATATTTTATTTTATATACAAAGCTATCATCTCATTCATATAGATGTATATCTATATTTATTATTCAAAGAATTGGAGTCCCTTGAAGATAAATATAGATTCCATATATTTCCAAGTATAAAACAAATACTTGATGAGATATTAAGTTGTAAACTAAGAGTGATTTGAAGTACATTCAAAATGGGAGATTACACCTATTGTCATTTGAGGGTATAAAAATGCCCTCAAACGCAGACAATAGTAACAATACATACTAAAAAAAACCTGATCAATTTTTTTGAATTATATTAGTTAATAACCCATTCAAGTTTTGTAAAGCATAACAGCCAGGCTTGGATACCAAGCATATCTGACATTTCACTTTTAAATAACCTGATTAGGTTATTGAAAATTTCACTTTTTTTGAGGGGGTGACCACTTTTTTGTACACCTTCTTGTTGGACCTACCTAATGATTATTCTAGAAGGATGATTGTAATGTATTTGAAAGAAAAATCTAAAGTATTGCAAAAATTTAAGTGGTATATGGCAAGAGTAGAGAAAGAAACTGGAAAGAAGCTAAAATGTTTGAGATCAAAGAAAGGTGGTGAATTCATTTTAAATGAGTTCAATGTATTTTGAATTGAAAGAGGAATTAAGAGATAAGTATCAACCCCTGTACACCACAATAGAATAGTATAGAAAAAAGAAGTTATAGATCTATCACAGATTATGCAAGAACCTTGATGATAGAAAAGAATGTTGCAATCAAATACTAGAAGGAAGTAGTCGGTACTACAATGCATACTTTGAATAGAGTACAATTCAAGAAAGACTCAAATCAAACTCCTTATGAACTATGGTATGGCTACAAACCTAATGTGAGTTACTTCAAAGTGTTTGGTAGTAAATGTTATATCTTGAAGAAATGAAAAGGTAAATTTGATGTCAAAGGTGATTAAGGCATATTCCTAGTATACTCGTGCTGAAGTAAATCATATAAATGTTTGAATTTATCCACTCATAAAATCATAGAAAGTGCACATGTAAGAATTAATGATTTTCTAGAAAAGAATGAAAAAGAAGGTAGCAAAGAACCTAAGGATTACAAAAGATTTATTTGTTATGAACCTGATACATTGCCAAATCTTTTTGGAAGTCAAGAGACCTCACCTCCTAAGTCCACAAGATCTCCAAAAGCTACCAAGTTGCAACCAGTGCAACTTGAGTCACAATCTAAAAGACTTGTATCGTAGTAAGAAGCTACCAAGTTATTTCTAGAGAAAATTGAGTCTGATGGACCCGAGTCACAAATTGTGGGACCTGAGCTTGATATAGAAGATCATGAAATTGTTTTTAAATCCAAAGTACTCATGTTAGTAAGATATGTAAGAAGGCACCATGCACTTGATCAGATAATTGGAGACAAAGTCAGATGGAACAATGACAAGAAAAAAATTGAAAGGTACATGTTTGCTTGTTTAATTTGAACCTAGATCAGTGAAAGGTGCTTTGGATAATGAATGTTGGATAGAAGCTATGAATGAAGAAATTGAACACATAGAGAGAAATAAGACTTGGACTCTTATTCCTAGACCCAAGAATAAAAATGTAATTGGAAAAAAATGGGTTTACAAAATTAAGCTAAATGAAGATGAAGAAGTTTCCATAAATAAAGCAAGGTCAGTTTGTAAAGGTTATTCTCAAGAAGAAGGTATTGATTATGGCAAAAAAATTTCTCCTATTGTAAGATTACGTGTTAGAACATTACTAACATATGTAGCACATAAAGCATTCAAATTTTATTAAATGGATGTAAACTTTGCATTCTTGAATGGAATTCTTGAAGAGGAGTAAATGCAAAAAGTTGGGTTTCACTTTTTGGCAAAAAGTGGAAGTGTTTTCCCAATTTTTAAATTTTTTTTGTCAATTGATGTCAAAATTTGAGGCATTTATAGATTGAATATAAAAAAACTTCAAAAATAAAAATTTTAATGTTTGGAATGTAGTTTCTGAATATGTAATTTATTTATGTACCCATATGATAGATTTTTTTTCTTTTGGTATGGATCTTTACAAATCACTTTTTCAAAATGCCTGTTTCAAGACCATACCACACTTGTGTACGAACACCATAATTTGAGACAAATAAATGAATTTTCATAAATCCTTTTAAAAGGAGTTACCTAATACATCTAAGATTGACGAAAATATTTTTCCTTAATTTTTTATTGAATAAATTTTTTTAAAATTATTAATTGGCTATAAAGGTTAATTTTAAAACCTCTCGTATACGGACACCATAATTTGATCTAAATTTAACTTTTCTAAAAAAATATTTTTTCTAACCTCAAAAGAATTATATGTAGATTGATGAAATATAAATTAATTTAAGAAAAATTATAAAATAAAAAAGTTATTAAAGTTTTAGTGAACTTCACTATTTTACATTTAGGTAAAACCTTTCACTAAAAAATAACGTAAAAATAGTAAATAAATCATAGCACTATAAAATTTATATTTCCAAAATTAGGACAATGAGAGCTCTAATAATTTTTTGTTTCATAAAAGAATTTGATTAGGAAGACCCTCTAAAAATTATGACAATGCATGAATTTTCTAGTTCAATGCCTTAGCTAAATCTTGAGAGGTCAAGGCATAGCCTTTATCTCACCAAGCCTATCCTGAACCAAAATCCAATGTGGGAGAAAAAAATTCTACCCAATGTTGTAAGAAATAGGCACCCATTATTTAAAATTCAAAAAACAGAGACCCATTTTGAAAATGTCAAATCAACATACAAAATTGTCCCAAAAAATAAACTTTTTAATTTTTAGAAACGGGTACCCATTTTTTACTTTACAAAAATGGGTACCCATTCTCAAAAAATACAATATTTTTATGCTTTCAAAAATGGGAACCTATTTTTTGAAAATAAAAAGTGAGTACTCAATTTTTAAAAAATGGGTGCCCATTTTAGAAATTTAGGATCAGGTGCCCAAGCCTAAAAGAAGTACCCATTTTTAAAAATTGGGTACTTGTTTCTAAAGGAGCACAATCTCAATCTACAGACTTCCATAGAATTGAAATCAAACTCCTTACTTCTACCAAGAGCAAGTCTAAATAGAACAACCTAAAGGTTTTGTGGATCTTTGAAAAAAGGATATCCTCTACAAATTACACAAAACATTCTATGGTCTCAAGCAAGTTCCCAGAGCTTGATATGAATGATTTCATAACTATTTGATAAACATTGGTTTTCAAAAAAAAAATGATAACAATAATTTATATATTAAAGAAGGACCAAACAAGAAGATTATATTGGCGGAAATATTTGTGGATGACAATTTATTTACAAGAAATGATGACTTATGTAAGAAATTTTTAGAAGAGATGAGTAAATAATTTGAGATGTCCTTGTTTGGAGAGATAAAATTCTTTGTTGGATTGTAGATTCAGTAGAAGAAAAATGGTATCTAAATTACTCAATCCAAATATATCAAAAAGATACTAATGAAGTTATGAATGGAAGATTCAAGACCAATTGGAACACTTTTGTCTACTAGTCATAAGCTTTTAGAAAATGATGATTCCAAAGTGGTAGATCAGACTACATACAAATCAATGATTGGAAAATTGCAATATGTAGTGCACACGAGGCCTAATATTGCATTAGCAATTAGTATGGTGGAAAGATTCTTAGAAAATCCTAAATAAAATCACATGATGAAAATCAAGAAAATCAAGAGGTATCTAAAAGGTTATGAAGAATATAGATTATGGTATAAAAAGGGAGACAATTTGGATTTAAAAGCATTCAAAGATGTTGATTGGGTAATATGTGTTGATGATAGAAAGAGCCTAGTGGCGGAGCATTGTTTCTTGGTAAAATAATCGTGTCTTGGACAAGCAATAAGCATAATTGTACTTCTTAGTCCACAATACAGGCAATGTGGCAGGATTAATTAATTGTTCAAATGTTATTTAGCTCAAGCAACTATTTGTAGGTATGAAGATAGAAATCAAGAATTTAGTGGTTATATTATGTGATAGAACTAGTGCAATTAATATATTAAAGAATCCTATGATGTATACTAAAACCAAGAATATTGCTATAAAAATGACATTGTTAAAGAGAATTGGTACAAGATAAAGAGGTAAGATTGGAATATGTGAATACTAAAGAACAAATTGCAAACATTTTTACTATTCCATTAGCTATGGATGCATTTTTATATCTAAGAGGTAAGTTAGGGGTCATTCCCCTATCTGAAGCTTACTAAATGAAGTTTAGTGATGCACCGACTAGAGTATGTTGAAGATCAGTCAGTTGATGTAGTATTGACAAGAACACATTGCAAATGAATGAGTACATGAGGTACATTGATATCCACTAAATATTGTCTTTGGCATTAGATGTTAAAGAGGTAGGATTTTTTTGTATATCTCATAAAAAATTTATTACTTTAGAAATGTCAAAAAGGGAGAACTGTGTCTAATATCAAAGAACAAAATTTTCCTATCGGAAGAAGATGTTGAAGAACAGAGTTTTGCTGATAGGGGGAGAAACCAAGTGAAAAGAGTGTTCACATTGATACAAGGAGCTCTCATGGATTAGAATTAGAATGAAACTAAGGATATGTTCCTTACTTTATTCTTACTCTTAAATTTCATTGTATTATGGCATGCTGTGTTGGCATCAATGCCAAAGAGGGAGATTGTTGGAAGCAATTTATTAATTGTGTATTATTTTTAATGTTACACAAAATGTCACATCATTTTCAGTTAGTGTATGTAAAGCTCACTCAGACATTGAAGATACATCCTTGTGTCTACCCATCATCTCAAGGATTTCCAAGCTCAGAAGCCAATGTATGACAAGCTCACTCAGGTGACAAAGAGAAGTTTGCAGATGTTGAGTGTTAACCGAGCTGACTTGGTACCTAAGGAACTTTTTGAATATGTTTTGTTAACTGAATTCACTTGATTAACATAGGAAAATAATTTTTGAATTAGTCTCTATTGAGCAGGGTTGACTAATGAAGGATTTCCTTGTTTTGGCATATGGAGTTTAATTGATTTTTTTAAAAAGTTCTAGCTAGTTGAAGAGATCAATATTAAGTATTCTAAGTTGTATTCAAGTTGACTTGAAAATGTGTAAGATATAAATATAATATCAAGTTGAGAATTTAATTTGTGGAATATAATAGAAGATTTGAAGATGGTTAGAGGAAGCGAATTAGAAGGATAAGTAGAATATCCTTGTTGAGCTACAAAGATGCATTCGGGATCAAGTATACAAACTAGAATCAACATTTGTAATCAGAAATTTAGTTGCATCAGAAATTGGGTCATCTTGTTGCTACTTTCTAAAAATTTTAGTAGTGATCTAAATCTCTTAATAGAGCTTCCTTAACTACTATTTGTAGATCATCTAACAAGGTGGCATTTCTAGATTGAATTTTCTAAAGACCTCTAACAAGGCCAATCTTAACAGGGTGATCAAATCCTCTAACAAGGTCACACCTAACAGTTTTTTTGTAACCTCTAACAAGGTTGTCTCATAACAGGGCTCACTTCAAACGAGTGCAAATCAATAACTAGTTGCAATTGGTAATTTTTCCCAAATTGGGTTTCCATGCTAAATCTTGGTGTCAATTGTGTTCATTCTATTTCTCTTAGGTGTATGAAACTAAGTTAAACAAGGATAATTCTTGATAATATCTTAATATTTTCATCTTAAGAAGATGCCAAATTATCAGAGTGTTTATCAAGTTAGAACATTTGCTAGTATAAACTGAGTGCATGTGTGTTTGCTGAGTTTCAACAGAATAAATTTTAATCAGATTTTATGTTTTGATTTATATTAACATCTAAGAGATCTAGGATTTGTTTTATTGGTAATTGATTCACCTCTCCCTTCTCATTTACTCCTCTTATATTTCCAACATACATATGTGATTCTTGATGACCTATGTATTGAGTAAGAATTTTTGCATTATAATTTCTATGCATGAAATTGTTATAGGTGTGTACAACATGTGTTTTTGAAGACTTCAATATATTGTGTGAATACATCATGTAGAAAATTCCCTTACCCCTCTTTCTTTTATGTGTTTAGACTTCCTCGATATCAACTTGGGTATCCTTCACATAGGAATGATTCTTGGGAAGCTTAACAACTTTCTGATAAGTTGGTAAAGCACTCTTGCAATATTCTCACCCATTTTTCCTAGACAAGATATGGAGCCTCATTTCAGCATGATTGTATTCCTAAAATCATCACAAAGTTCAAGCTTTAGCACTAAAAATCCTTTTACCATTCATTAAATGCATGTAATAAACTGAAATGAAATGTAAAGCAAATGCATCAAATAAGCATACACACATTTTCCACCTGATATGATTACTTGAAAACAATCCAAATGAGAAGGTAAAATTGGGGTGGGGATGACACCCACAATTATTCACTACTGCAGCAATAAAGTGTCACCAATTGAGGTTACAATAAGTTGACCATGAAACATGATCTGTCCTATGAAAGGGCTGCCCTGTTAAATGCTTACAAGATATTGTTAATTCACACCTTGTTAAAGGATTTTAACACCCTGTTAGAAGTGTTCCTAATTAAAGAACTTTAGATCATTCACTTGGAATGTCACCCTATTAAAGGATTTTGCAATGAGTGTTAAGTCAACATCAGTCCAAAGGATTTCACTCTATTGATATAGTTGTTAGAAAGTAATAGTAGAATGTTTGATTTGATGACTTACAACTTTACCTTGCTTGTTTTAGATCACCATTATGTCCTTCTTAATCCTTTCTAGTCTAATTTGCCAATGTTGTGTCTTTGATCCTCTGTTTTGTAAACTAATTTTATAATTCTTTCACTTTTCTAAGTCAGCTTGAGTGATTAATGATCAATTCACCCATTTCCTTCCTTCTAATTTTCACTCGCATTCCTCTCTACTAATTATGGGGTTTCATCTTCCTTATAATAACTTTGGTGGCTTAGGGTTAGGTATGAATCTATAGCTAAGATTCATTCTTTTTGTTATTTAACCTTTCCAATTTTCTAATTGGTTGCATGTTGATTTCATAGGGAACCCAAATAGATTTATCCTTATCTTTAAAGCTTTGAGATCTATCCATAAATCACAAAAAAATGGTTTACATAGTTGTTTATCCCATCACAAACAACTAGATCTAGTATGTGTTACTTAACACTTGATAATACTAATGTTGGACACATACTATAGTTATATTTCTAGCTTGGCATCTGAATTGCTTGGCATAAACTACTTACTTAGTACTTGAATCACTTGGCATGGTCTATCTACTCGGTGCATGAGTGACTCGACAGTCATTACAACTTGGCATCTATACATATTATACTCAGAATGTATTACTAGCTTGACATAAACTTAGTAAAAATCCTAAGTGTGTTGACACTCAATTGTCAAATACAATCTAAGATCAACAATATCCCCCTTTGACATGAGTTTCAAAAACACTTAATTATACATAACAAGTCTAATCTCCTCAAGTATAATACATCCACATTTTGACATATATACAAAGCTTCAAAAAAAAAACTAAAATTTTGTAGTACACTATATAACTCAAAAAATTGTAACCCCCCCTAAGTTAATGTGCCTATTCTATGTCAAAAATCTATTCATCATGAATTTGTCTTTTGTTGATACCCTTTGTGTTCAAAAATATTGATACTCTTTATATAATAGCCTCTATGCTCTATTTCTACTCTTTTGTTTTTTGCTCCCCCTTTGGTTTGTCTCCCCCTCTTTTTCCATATTTATTCTCCCCCTTTTTTAATATAATATCTAACTCTTGCATATTTATTTATCTCCCCCTTTTTGACACTTATATCAAAGGATCTATACACTAATTGTGTATTTGTCTAAATTTCTTTTATGGACTTCTATTATAATCTTTAGAGTAGCATCCTAGTTGTCTAATGCAACATCTAATGATTTTATTTGGATGGCTATCTCTGCTGCAAGGTGAACTAGTCCATCTTATGTTAAATGATTTGGATCTTTCTCCATCAAGGTTTCTGCATATCCTAGTTCCTTGTGGAGTATCTCCATATGAGGGGTAAGGGAGGCTTGGATGTTAGTCAATGTGGCTCTTATATTAGCTTCTTCTACAATTAACATAGCTAGTTGACTTTGTGTATAAAGAAATGAACAAAAATGCTTCTCACTTTGAGCTGGATTCTTTGGAAATTGCTTACCTCATACTTTTAAGTTTCTTTCCAAACTCAGAATCCTATGGCTTGTTTTTGTTGTGAAGAGTGTGGAATCACATAGTTTTGTGTACAATGAGAATATATTCTCAAGTACTTTCTTCACTTTCTTAAATTTATTAGCCAATTCAACTTGTTAGAGTGCTATATCACCAGATATATTCTCATTGACTTTCCCTTGAAATTTTCTTTCAGTATGTTTCATAAGTTTAACATTGGTTTCCTAGTCTTCATTATTAACCTATTCCATAGTATTTGATAATTGATCTAATATTGACTTTGATTCATCAAGTTTTTGCAAGCTAAAAGCATCTAAAAAGATTTCTTTAATATCTTGTAATGCTTTCCTCTATTTGTACTCTTTTCTGAGTATTTCTTGTTTTTTCTTTCTTTCCAATGCTGCTTGCATTAAACCTATTTGTTCTAGTGTTATGGTTGCATAATCATATTTAGGTATCACTATTTCCTCGACTAGAATTGCATCTCCATAGTGAAATACTTTACCAACTTTGGATGAGCTGGAGTTAAGTGCTGAAATCTATAGTGGTATTGCATCACTGCTCGACCTCTAAAGGACTTTTGTAGGAGAGCCAGATGTTGGTAGATTTCCCAATGTTTGTATGGCTTCTTTCTCCTTCTCCTTTGATATGTCCTTTTCATTAGTTCGTCCTTCATCAATCATTAATATCTAACCTACTCCTTGTATTTGTGTATTTAGTACATATACATTTGTTTGTCTCAATTGTGCTTTTGTAGCCTTCTCTTCTTGAGCAGTTTGAGTTTGTTGTTCAACCATGTCAATTTTTATAGTTGTGTCAACCTTTGAAAATGTATCTACTAGTGCTTGCACTAGAGGTTGCACATGGGTATCTGAAGGGATGGTAGCTAATGGTTCTTGTGGATTCACCTTGTCTTTTGTTATATCAGCTATTTCCTTATGAAGTTCTTCCACACTCACTAATATAGGATTCTCACACAACTTTGCTTCGAGTGTAGACTGATCTAACATCCTCTTCAAATCATCTATAGTTAATGGATTAATGTTCTAAGGTGATGCATCAAAAACATCCTTAACAATAATTGTCTCAATTGACTTGTCTATGTCATGTGGGTGGCTGACACTCAGCACTTGTGTGACTTGCACACTCTATTCATTTTTTTGCTCCTCAGTTTACCTTGTCTTCATCTTGTCTTGTGGGTTCTTCCCCAATAGTTTTGTTTATCCTCTCTTCTTCTTGTGTATCATCATCATCTTTGTCATCATCCTCATTCTCGTTATCTTGTTTTTCTTCAGAGGGATCAACTTCTCCTGGCTTTACAATGATTAACCCCTAAATTAATTTCCATATTTGGGTTGATTTCTTAACCACATCATCTATATTTCTTTGTAGAATGCTAAATGCTCTATATTTAGGTGTAAACCTAGTTGCATATTTCTTTAATACCTTAGGAATCTGTCCTTTTGTTAGCTCTAGCATTACTTGAGCTAATGTTGACTCTCTAATTTGTTTCTCAAGATTTAGACAATAATACCACTTTTTCTCAACAATATCATATATAATTTTGGGTATTGTGTTGGCAAACTCAAGTAGAGTATTCTTAAATTTGGACATCATAGCATATACTGACTCTTCCACTAGATTATTTTCATCTCTACTCAATTTATCAAAATTGATTTTCTTTGACCCTATCATATCTACATTATCTTTAATATTATCACAAATATTCTCAAGATGACTTACCACCCTAAACTGACTTGCAACTTCAGACTTCATCTTTTCATCATTTGTTTAGGTTGAGCAATATATTTCCTTCTTTGTTTCTTCTACTCATGTACTCCATGTTTTTCCTACCTTATTTTCTCCTTATCCTTTTGTGTGGTTTCTCTTATGCTTTCTTTGGTGATAGGAGTTGTAGACTTTGTTGAGCTAGGCTTAATAGTTTTCTTTTCCTTTGATTTAGCCATTGGTTGAGCCTTAGCCTTTCTCTTCTTTGGTGCTCATTGGGTTGGTGCCTCTTTGATTTCCTCTTCCTCCTTGGAACCTTCTTCTTCTTGATCCTCACCCATGCCTTGGGTTAAAGCTAGAGGTTCTTGTGCTTGTACCTCTTCTTCTTCTTCTTCATTCTCTTCATCATCTTCTTCTTATTCATCTCCTACCTCTTCACCAAATTTGGCTTTCAGTTTTCTTATCATTTTGTCCTCCTTTTTTAGTGTAGAGGTTGTCTTCAGCTCCATTTCAACCTTTGACTTTACAACATCATAATTACCAAATATTTTTCATGTTTGTCAACATCCTCTACTAGGAGTGCAGTAATGGTAGCTAGAGCTTCATCAACATTTATCTCATAGCCTAAGGGTCTCAACCATCTAACCTCAGGAACTATAGCCTGAATATAAGTGTAATCAATATCAACAAGGAAACATATATCATTGTAGTGTTGTTCTACTAACAAAACTGGTATCCTCAATCTTTGTTTCATATACTTCTTAAAGTCTTCAAAATAACTTGTCATAATTGACTCAAAATTGTCTCCCATTTGCTCAATATACTCATTGATTTGGATAGCCACTGACCTGCTGGTCTTCCATCATATTTTTCCAAAAGATACAAATAGAAGAATATATACACTAGAATTGATCCAAAATTACATTGATCACTTTTTGTCTTTCTAATGGCACCTAGGTTTTCATTTATCTATTGAAGTTGAAGTTCTACAAGATCATAGGTATGATCTTTCTTAACAATTTTGTATCCAACATCCACTACTATGTAGGGAACACTATTTAACCTTCTTGATTCATAGAACTTTTGGGAAATAACTCTAATAGCAAAGTGAAATAGAAGATCTATAGTGGTGTTAATGGTCATACCATGCTTGTTCCATTTTGCACCTATGTTTTTCTCTATTGCCTCTTTAGAGTCACTTCTTAATGTCTTGGGCCAATCTAGGGTTGGATAACCAATAACCCTATGGATAATCCTTTTTGAAATCTTGATTGGTCCACCCTCTAACCATAGATATCCATCATGAATTCTACTTAGAACTATTTTGATCCATTCAATTTTGAAAACTGTTGGAAAATCTAAGGCACGGGTCAGATCCTTTCTCTCCACAATCTTGAATTCTTCCTTTAGAACTTCCTTTTCACACAAATTTTCATAAACCTATCTTATTTCCATATCTCTAATGGCTCCTACTTTGTATTTGTAGCATTTCCTCACATCTTGAGCCATAATTACTTTAGGCAGGATCATGGCTAGTGTTCATGCTAGGTCATTTTTATAGGCCACTTCTGTAATAGCTTTGAAATCTAGTTTTTTAACTTCATTTCTAACTAATTGAACATCAAAAATCTCTTTCTCTTTCATAGTTCTTGTACTAGAAGCCATTCTAACAAACTAGGGTTTATCAAATTTAAAATTGTGCAACTTGGCTTATGAAGAATACCTTTTAGATTCGATGAATTTTTGCTTGATCATTGTGGGAATCCTTGTAAATGCTCCAAACTAGTTTTTAGATCACTTATTCACTCTACTTGTTCTTTTTGTGAATTTGTAATGATGAAAAATGAAGAAAAAAGACCTTATATCGTTTAGAAATCTGCAATTAATGCTTAGTCATGTACAGTTGTAAAACTCGACATGAATAGAAATATTGTTCCATTCAGCATCTATAGAAACTTCCTTCACTCATAAGCTACTATAGACTCATCTCCAACTAACTTTGATTAGCAGCTCTACATTAACTAGCTTTTCACTCGGCATACACAAAAGACTTTCCATACCTGGAAACAACATGAAACTTGAAGCTTTTAACCTTGAATTTTCCTTGAATTCTTGCATCTTAATTCATGCTAATGGCATCATTTTATTACTAATTTCTTTTTGAACTGATGTATAATGCAACACTTTAAGTATTAGTCCCACATATCTCCTTTTTCTTAGTTTGATGAAGTGTGACCACTTCACCCATTGGGTGAAGTGATCACTTCTCCATTTTATGTACCACCAACATCTTTCTTCTTCCATGTCTTGCTCATCTCATTCCTGATGTGCTCAACATATACCTTGCCTTTGCCTTTATCAAATTCACAACTTGGTGCCTTGGACCTAGTTGGAAAATGTTTGCTGATGTGACCAGTCTTCTGATAGCTAAAACATGTAGTTTGACTCAACCATCTCTTATATAGTTACCATTGAAGCATTTTCTAATGCATTTTTCAAGTATATGACCATATTCCTGGCAATAGTGATAGCTATATCTTGTATTATAATCCTAGTTATAGGAGTTTTCATAGCTTACTACCATTTTTGTCTTGCTTGATGACCATGTGGACTTGGATCTGCATTCAAAGGCTTTATGTCCATACTTTTGACAATTGTAGCAATGTCCTTCAAATTTTCGTACATGCATGGTTTTGGTTCTGCATTCATGTTCCTAATGACCTTGTTTGTTGCAGTTGTGACAATGAGTCATGTTCTTAGCTAACCACTTTGATTTGCATTCTTGCTCTTACAAACATTAGTTGTATGTCCTTTCTTACCACAATGATGACAAGTAGGTTTAGATTTCTTATGTTTATTTTTCCTTTCCTCATCATCTTTGGATGATTCTTCCTTTTTACTGCTTTTGTAGCCCAATTTTTATGTATCTCTACTAAATCTAGGGGATTTTAGTAGTTGCTCAAAGTACTTGATGGCTTCATTTGGCTTGTTGAAACTTTCAATAAATTGCTTTTCTCTTTTCAGGTAATTCTACAGTTGTTCATTTTGCAACTTCAAAGTGGTTATTTCAATGTCTTTGACATTCAACTCAAGATGGGCATTCATCATTTGGCTTAAGATGTCCAATTGCATAATTGAGATCTTAGATAGCTCTACTAACTTTTCCTCCAATTTTTTTGCCATGATTCTCTTATCTACTTCAATCATGGCTTTGTCTTCTATGGCTTTCTTCTTTTGTTCAATTACCCCACATAGCATCATAGCTTGGGAATCTTGCTCTATATTAAGATTTATGATCTCTTCAGCTTGTACTCTATTATTTTCCATTAGATCTACAATTGTTGCAATGAATTCATTCAAGTTACCATCTACAAATAGCTTTGTGGTGTCAAACTCTTTGTATTGTGTGTCATTTTCTTCTATAGCAATATTTTTCCTTCTTTTTGGGGATCCTTTCAAAGCATCTCTAGCTTCATTTAGTTGATGTAGTATGAGATGTATCTCAATCTCCTAGTTTTCAATGGTATTTCCCAACTTGTAGACTTCCATTTCAAGATCTTTCCTCTAAGCTGCAAAGCTTCTTCTTCTAAGAACCACAACTATGATACCAACTATCAGAATTACAAATAGGAAACATATACTTCTAATGGGGGGGAGGGTGAATCAAAAATTCAAAATTTAGCACTAAAAGCCCTTTTACCATTCATTAAATGCATGTAATAAACTAAAATGAAATGTAAAGAAAATGCATAACAAAAGAATACACACATTTGACACCTCATATGATTACCTAGAAACGCTCCAAATGAGAAGGTAAAACTGGGGTGGGGATGAAACCCACAATTCTTGACTACTATAGTAATAAATTGTCACCAATTAAGTTTACATTAAGTTGACCATGAAATATGATTTGCCCTATAAAAGGCATGCCCTGTTAAAGGCTTACAAGAGACTGTTAAGTCCCACCCTATTAAAGGATGTTAACACCCTATTATAAGTGTGCCTAATTAAAGGACTTTAGACTATTCACTTGGAATGTCATCTTGTTAAAAGATTTTACAATGACTGTTAAGTCAACTTTAGTCCAAAGGATTTCACTCTACTGATACAGTTGTTAGAAAGTAACAGTAGAATGTTTGATCTGATGAGTTACAACTTTAACTTGTTAGTTTTAGATCACCATTATATCCTTCTTAATCCTTTTTTATCTAAGTTGCCAATGTTGTGTCTTCCATCCTCTATTCTATAAACTGATTTTGCAATTCTTTCACTCTGCTAAGTCACCTTCAGTGATTATTGATCAATTCACCCCTTTTCTTCCTTTTATTTTTCACTCACATTGCTCTCTACTAACTACGGGGCTTCTTCTTCCTTATAAAAACTTTGGTGGCCTAGGGTTACGCATGAATCTATGGTTGAGATTCATTCTTTTTCTCATTTAACCTTTCCAATTTTCTAAATGGTTGCATATTGATTTCATAAGGAACCCAAATAGATTTGTCCTTATCTTTAAAGCTTCAAGATCTATCCATAAATTGGAAAAAAAATAGTTTACATAGTTGTTTGTGTCATCACAAATAACTAGATTTAATTTGTGTTACTTGACACTTGATAATACTGATGCTTGGCACGTACTATAGTTCTATTTCTAGATTGACACCTAAATTTCCTGGCATCAACTACTTACTCGACACTTGAATCACTCAGCATGGTCTATCTACTCTAGACTTGAGTGACTTGATACATGAGTGACTCGACACTCATTACAACTTTGCATCTATACATATTATACTTGGCATGTATTACTAGCTCGGCATGAACTTAGTAAATATCTTAAGTGTGCTAACACTCAAGTTTGGTGAAAATTTTGTAGTATTGCATTAAAATTCAAAATTTTTGCCAATCAATTTTTATTTTTTCAAATAAAGTCTAGTAGTTTAAAAACTAAATTTAGTTTCCTATAGACTATATTCTCTTAACTTTTTGAGAAAAAAGTTTATAATAAGTAGAGAATTTCATGTCAAGTTGACATAACCTTGATTTGCTAATTTTTTTGTAACTTAAGAGTATAGTTTGGTTGATCATGACCCTACACATACCCTGTTAGTGTATGTATTTATTATAAATTTAATGATAATTAATCAATTAACATTGACTAGTCAATATTCAAATTGTAAGAATTTGCCTTAGGGAAAAATCACCCAAGATCAAGGAACTTGAGAACAAGCACAAAATAGACCAATGTATGATTAGAATAACAATATCAAAATGAATTGATGTAATTTCATGTTCATACACACTAGGAGTGCCTGAATATAAAGGCCTCTAGAATGCTTCTAGAATGTCTAGGAGTTAGCACACTGATAAGTCTTACAACTAAGCACATGTCCACAAGGAGTGGATTATCCTCCATTAAGCATGAGAGTAAGTGTGATGATGAGAGGATAAGGCTAAAAAGGTGTAGCACATAAAATTATGTTGTAGACACCATGTGCTAAAATAAGAGTGTGAATAACTATGTCGTCAACATGACAACTCAGTTAATTATGCAAACTCCAGTGTTGTAGACACCATGTGTTGAATTAGAGTTGCTTACTTATGTCTTGTCAACATGATAACTCATAAGAGTATGCAAACTCCTAGGTGTCAACCTAATAAATAATAAAATAATGCATTGACCTAAGTAAACTTATGTAAAGTGTAATAAGTAATACTTATTTACACCAACACCCCCCTTAAGTACAACTTAGGGGAATGCACTTAAGCTTTAAAAAGCTAGGATAAAAAATGCATGATGGGTCCCAACTACTAGGCATGATGGAAAATCCCTCCCTCAAAAAGAGAGATCACAAAACAAGATGCATGGATGGATGAAATAATCAAGATGCCCTCATTAGAGCATATATCAATTATATACAATAGAGAAGTATGAGAAGAAAACAATCCCAATAGAAGAAAAGGTCCCACCCATTAAAGAGAAAAAGAAAGGAGACAAGGTAGTCCCCCCCCCAAATGTAGAATGCAAATTAGTGATAGCTACTTCAATGTAGAAGCTGATCCATGACTATTGAATAATGTTCCTCCTCTTTGGAAGAAACAATGTCATAGGTACAAATGAGATGCTTCACCAATGTGTAGAAAGAATCTCAATGATGAATGGTGTCTCTGAAACCTTCTTAACTATTCCTATGTTTATATTGACTGTCACCCCTAATTCTAGTGAAAAGAATAATGTCAAATCTAGAAAGGATGGATGTAGAATATGTTTCAAAGAACCATATGTCTGCTCAAATGATAAAGAGACCTCTTGTAACTATTGTACATAAGGATCCACAATCATATCAACCTAGAAAGATTAATCATGTAGAGAATGGACAAGAGGGTCAAAGTGTACCCTCATAACAACTGAAGAATGATCTTTGTCATCAAAGAGAAGATGTATATCATCAATGATGTCTCCCAAATCCACTACATATGACTCCACAAAAAAACCTGCAATATTTTCTATGTAGTCATCCAGTAATGTTAGAACTAGAAGACAAGGTGTACCCAAACTTGTTGATTTGTGTGGACCTATCACTATAGCAGTGTATGCATGTGGAACGTGCTAATGTTGTGATGTCAGGCTATATTTGTCAATAGGATCCCACATATCTAAATCTGTTGAATCATAATCACTAATGTCACTATCAGTTTCTATTGTGTATGAAGTACGCAGAGGATTAGAGGATAAGCTAGGTGAACTTTCTTCAAAGTGAACATTCCTCTCTATGAAAGTCTCATGATTCTCAAGATCCATAAGTCTATATGCCTCAACACTCTCTTCATATTTGATGAAAGTACAAGGCATTTGTGGCGGTCCCTTGCATTCCCTAAAAGATGTGTTTGCCTATGCTAGACAACCAAAGACTCTGAAGTGTTTCACAATGAGTTTTTTGCCACACCATGCCTCAAAAGGAGTCTTTCCATCTAAGAAATCATGAGGAGACCTATTAAGGATGTGATTGGCACTCCTTATAGCTTTAGTTTCAAGTGAAGGATCAAGAGACTTGGATTGAATCATGCAACTTTCCATAGACTTAAGATTTCTAATTATCATTTCTACAACACTTGTCTTTTGTGGACTAAATGCTACTGGGTTTTGAAGATGAATACCCTCAAGTTTACAAAATTCTCTAAGTCTTGAGTTCACATATTTGCTTTCATTTTCCATATGAAGAACCTTGATGGCTATCATTGATTTCTTTTCAACATAATTCTTGAAGGCTAGAAACTTATCAAACACTTCATTCATGTGATCAAGAAAGTAGACCCATGGGTAGTGTGAAAATTCATCAAGGAAAGTGAGGATATAGCAACCCTTGCTAACTGATGTCATCGCAAAAGGACCTGCTAGAACTGTGTGAACCAACTCAAGAGCTACTGATGCTCTCAAAGACTTTCCTTTATCAATATTCTCTTCTAGATGCATATCCATTGAACAAGTTGAACATTCACCCTTAGAAAATTTGATTGTAGATAGACCTTTGACCATATTGTTTGAGCAAACTTGGTGAAGATAGCAGAAGATAAGATGTCGATACCACTCATGCCATAATTTAGTTTGTGAATTAGATTTAGTTAACAAGGCATGTGAAGGAGACTTAGGCACAAAGTGGGAGAAAAAATAAAGGCTTTTGTGATGATTGACGTTACCCACTGCAACCACTGAATCATCTTTAAGATTGTGCACCATTACAAAATCAGGAAGGAATTCAACTTTATTACCATCTCCATAGTGAGTGATTTGGTAGATTAAAATGAGATTAGAGCTAAGGTTGGGAACATAGAGAACTTCTTTGAACTCCCCATTTTCCATCTCCACTTGTCCTTTCCCTTCAACTTTCATTTTTGTTTCATCCCCTACAAAGATGTGCAGTAACTTAGACTGCTTCAAAGAAGAAAATTCTACTTTTGAAGAACCCATATGATAGGAGACACCTAAGTCAAGAATCCATTCCACTGAAGAACATGAACTAGCCATAGGTGCTTGCCCTTTTCCCTTTGAAGTGGGTGGAGTTGAATCCTTGGAAGCATTTGGAACATCAATTTTGTTCTTCCTATTAAATTTTCTAACTCAACGATTGTCTTAGTCTTGCAATGATGCTCATCATGATTTGGTTTCTTGAAATATGCACAAAATAGTTTATCCCTTTTTATCATTTTTACCCTTCTCGTTGAAAGAAGAATTGCATTGCTATGAAGAGCAAGATTGGTGTGTCTCTAATTATTATTTTTACTTCCACTACTTTTTCTTGCTGTTGGTACAACTTTTACCTTATTGATTTAATTGGTTCTCATTAGTAGCCACCAATGCTTTGGTCTTTGATGACTTGAGAAATCCCATATCTATCAACTTAGATTGTTCCAACATCAAAATTTCTACAAATGCATTAAATGTAGGCTTAGTGAAGGCACTTGCCATGGTCAACCTGTGAGTATTGTAACTTAAAAAAAAGATGCATACTTTGACTAGTGCTCTTAATTCATTAGATTTGTTGACATAGTCTTGAATTGTGTCAAAATTCCTAGGATCCAATAGAAGTAGGTCATACTCAATTTGGAATCCCTTTTCCTCATCCACCTTACCATACAATCCTTCAAGTTTGTCCCAAGAAGCCTCGACTTCCTTAAAGCTAGAAATATGGAAGAATGGATCTCTATGAACATAATTCCTAATGATTCCCAAAGCCTGATTGTCTCTAATTTTCCAATTGAATAATGTTGTAGCATCAGTTGGTTTTTTAATTGTACCATCAACATATAGATTTAAACCTTTTCCATTAATCTACTCCATACAATATATTTCCATGTAGTATAATTGTGTAAAGTTAGAAGTGGAATTTTAGGTGAACCCATGATGCAGAAAATTAAAAAAGCACAAACAAGAAGGAGACACACAAGAACACAAGAGACACCCCCCCTATTCACTTAGTCAAAGTCCCCCCACACCCCCCCCCCCGAAAAAAATAAAAAAAATAAAAAATTGGCACTTTATATGTAGTGGATGTACAATAGGCCACTTGTCAAAATGTACAAAGTGGACTTCTAATTTTGCTATTTACAATTGCCTTTTGAGGCTCAAATCTATCATTAAGCACTATAGATTAGATGTACATCAATTGTGAAGAAAAATCAAAGCAATACAATGCAGTAAAGGACCTAATTTTGAAAGTGATATTTTTGTCCACAGATCCCTATAATCTTATTATAGACTTGGAAAGTAGACAAAAAATAAGCACTTTCCAAAAAAATGGAACCTAATTTAGACTCTAGATGAGCCTGTACGAAATATTTGAAGTTGTAAAATGTAGGATTAGATAGGTACAATAGCCAAAAATGCAATTTCTAGCAAATCTGTGCACTAAAACAAGAAAAGAACAACACCACTAAATTTTTTAGAAAATTTCACGCAAAATCAAAAAAATCACACCTTATTTGGAGTCTGGATGACTGAGTTATGGCCTCCCAAAGTTAGACTATCTAATCAAAATTACATTTGGAGAAGGGTCTAGGAAAGAAAATACTAGGTTAGATTTGATGATCAAATGGTCATGATAGCATTTCAATTTTGCTTAGAAATGATGGTTAGATGGCCGCCAATTTTAACATATTGAACCACTAATGTCAGCTAAAAATTGGCTCCTCATATGATGTGGTAGTGATGTTAGCTATATGGATGTTGATGTCATCAATAAGGACACTGTATGGATGGTGATGACATGGCATTTGCATGGGCATATAGTCAATGATTGAGTTGCTACAGACATGGTGGCTGAGTCACCCTATGACATGGTTGAAGGTGATGTGTAGGGGTGTACTACAAAGATCTAACATGGCAGAGGGGATCCACACTGGTACTTGCTGACTGGGTCTACAGGCATGGACATGGTGACTTGTAGACTGATCTGTCTCCTTGGTGGTGTTGATAGCACGTTGAATCAGAGCTTCCATGTTGTCATTATGGAGGGGGTCATTAGACGCCCTGTGGTAAACAAGTTGCTGGAGTGAAGAACACATGGGCAACCTAAGTGATGCTACATGGAGTTTACAAAATTCAATAGTGCTAGAAATGAAAGTGGTCATCAAAGGTTTAAACATGATAGGGTGACTAGAAACTTTACAGTGGTGGTTGAGAAGTTTGTTCCTGTGACAGGGGGAGATGTGATTAATCCCACATTGGTGGTGGGAAGATACCTACAGGTGTATAATAAGAAAGGTTGATGAGATGAAAACAAATGCAAGCCACTGAGTGCTTGGCCAAAAATTGTGAAGTGTCACTCGCAATCAGTGTGTTGAGGAAATTTTTGCAAGTTGCAATGAAGCTGGACTATGGTTGATGAAATATTTTGATAGTACATGGAATATTCCCTATAGGGGCTAGAGTTTCACTGCCTAGTTCCTACGAAAATTTTGTTCTCTACAAGACAAATAGGCCTAACTTTATTTTTTAAAATGGTTCTGAAAATTATAGAAAAATGTAGAGGAATTAAAGAGAATAAAATACCGATCTGAAAATTAAATTTTTAGATCTAATAAATAATCATATTGAATTTTCAAATCAGGCCTTAAGGTGCCAGTTTCCAAAAAAAAAATTGCCTCAAATTTGACTATGGCCTAGGGTAGGTTAATTTAGTCAAATTTCACTGAATCGATGTTCTGGATGTAATGGTGAAGTCTGCTTTGGCTCCAGATGCTCCCAATGACTACGATACTTTATATCTAGGTTGAGATCTTTTAATAGGTGAGGCAAGAAAATGGTCTCCAATAGCTGTGTCGAGAGAAATTCCCTCAGCTCTGATACCATGTAAGAATTTTCCATAGGAAAAAATCTCCCAAGATCAAGGAACTCAAGCACAAGAACAGAATAGACCAAAGTATGATCATAATAACAAATGCTAAAATAAATTGATGTAATGTCATGTTTATACACGCTAGGAGTGTCTGAATATAAAGGCCTATGGAATGCCTCTAGAATGTCTAGGAGCTAGCACAATGATAAGTCTTACAACCAAGCACATGTCCACTAGGAGTGGATTATCCTCCATTAAGTACAGAAGTATGTGTGATGATAAGAGGATAAGCCTACAAAAGTGTAGCACATAAAATTATGTTGTAGACAGTATGTGCTAAAATAAGAGTGCAAATAACTATGTTGTCAACATGACAATTCAATTAATTATGCAAACTATCATGTTGTAGACACCATGTGTTGAATTAGAGTTGCTTACTTATGTGTTGTCAACATGACAACTCATAAGAGTACACAAACTCCTAGGTGTCAACCTAATAAATAATAAAATAATGGATTGACCTAAGTAAACTTATGTAAAGTGTAATAACTAATATTTATTTACACCAACACAAATAACCTTGACTCTCTTTGACTTCCGCATTTTATGGGGATTGGTGTTGTGGAATTGATTTTAGACTTTACAAAAATGAGCAAACATGTGTTCAAAAGTTCATAAGGCATAAACACAATAGTGAAATGTGTTTTGATATTTCTCATTGTTGTAAAGGGAAAAGAGTAATTAAGGGGAGAGGGGTGAATAATTTACTACAAAAAATTCCCAAAATTTCCTTATAAGACATCAACACAATATAAAACCAAAAGCTTGTTGTAACTTGGTTAACATTGAATTTTTGTTGTAACTCAGTTAACATAGAGATCTTAAGATATTAATGTGATTACCTATTATTAACTTATTTGCAGAAATATAAAGGAAATAACTTGAACACAAGAGACATCAAGATTTAATGTGGCAACTCAATTTGAGAAAACTACCAATTGAAACTAATTACTATTTTTCACTCTTCTGAAGTGAGCCATGTTAGGAGCCATCCTTGTTAAAGGTTACAAAACACACTATTAGGTGTGACCATGTTAGAGGATTTAATTCACCCTATTAGGAGTGGCCTTGTTAGAGGTCTTTAGGCACTTCAATATATAAACGACACATTGTCAGAGGTCTTTAGACACTTCAATCTAGAAATACTACCTTGTTAGAGAATTTGTCAAAAATTTGTTAGGCTAACTCTATTAAGAGATTTGATTCACTGCTAGAATTATTAGAGAGTAACAATGAATTGACTTGATTGTTGGTGCACCTGATTTTACCGATTCAAATCTTAGTTCTTGCTTAATTACTTGATCTTCCTTGATCAGAATGTTCTTTGCAACTTGATAAACTTGGATGCTCTATCCTTTATAGATAGCCTTCAAATTCACTTCCTTAATTCATCTTGTTCAATTAGATATATCAATCCTCAACTTGACCTTTCACATATATGATTCAATTTGTCAAGTCGGCTTGAATACTCTTTTAATCAATCAAATATTAACCCTTAAGTTGACATATATTAACCAATAAATTTATCAAACTTAATATATTGACAATTGGTTAATACAAAATTGAGTACTTGGTCAATACTTAGAATCCCTTCATTAACCGACCCAACTCAATTAGAACAGGAGTTCTAACATAAACCAACCCAACTCAATCAATACTGACTTCATGCTAACTTTCTTTTGGTAACCAACTGAGCTCGGTCAAAATGTCTTTGAACTTGGTTATCACTAAATGCTCAGCATACACAAGAAACTACCTTGCATGCTTAAGTAAGCTCAACTATCACTAATTGCTCAGTAAAGATGTGACATTTTGTGTAACATCAAAGACAACATACAATTGCATAATTGTTTTCAACACCAATATAAGAAAAATTCTTTTTATTGATAATCTTGGGGGGCAATTAAGTGTGTAATGCTAGTTTTGAGTATTCAGTTAAAACCGAGTTATGGGAAAAACGCTTGAGAGCATGCATACAAATTGAGCATAGCTGTTCTTTGTTCTGGCTCACGGTGCACTTGTACCATTCGCATGGTGTACTGGATACGAGGCCGGAACCATTTGACAAATGCCTAAGACATATATTACGCAGAATTCTATCTTTGCAAGGATGCCTTCGAAATGAGCAAGCCATCAGCGCCTTACATAAGTTTGTCATGAGAATGTGGTCTCATAGAACTTCATTACGTCTCAACATGCTAGTTGCATCTTGCTGTTGTTCAAGATGAATTGTCAGAATACAGAGTTGTATATGTTAAATTTATAATCATAGACAGCTGTGAATAGTTTTCTAAAATTTTGAATGACATGAAAAGCGGTTGATACTTGGGTGCCAGTTGATACATTAGTAAAGGAGCTTTAAAAATGGTGAAATGTTACCCACATCAATGAAACAAGCATGCAAAATATGGATGCCTTGATAAGGCCTCCAAACAGTTTACTAAAATCATTCTAAGAAAGCCGCCTGATGGAACGCGGTAGTCACAAGATCTCCGAGAAAATATAATGAGCAGAGACAGAATAGTAGAAGTCCTTGCACATGGTCATAGATCAGAGAGGGTAGTTGGAGATTCTTTCAGTGAGTGAAGACAATGTAATTTTTGATTGGAAAGGTGGTATTCAAATGAATACTAGTATCCGGTTATGAATTGTTTTATAGAAGACCGGATAAAGAGGGCCTAAGCTCCACAACGTATAGGCGAGATGAAACACGAACCCATTGTAGCTTTTGACATATTATCTAAACTACAAAGCGCTCTCTCTCTCTCTCTCTCTCTCTCTCTATGATCTGGATATCTTAATAGCTAATATTGGTATGGATATGCACCACTATGAAGAAGACAAAATGCTCACACTTCAATAGAACTGATAATATTTTATCCAAAAAGTTATAAAATTCAATTTAATCTTTTTGTAAAGGTAGAGATGAACTCAATGGGTGCTTGGTCTACTTGTGAAATTAAAACATTCTTAAAGAGGTCACTAGAGATCAAGTCTCATTGAGTACATGACTCCAACATTGAAAAGGGGAGGAGGTTCAGCTTTAAGACTTGTGCTCATACAACAGATAGCTACAAATATTTTGTAGAAGATCTCCATTAAAAAAAGTTAGAATTAAAGAATAAATGCAATGAGAATGGATCATGCAATCTTGTTTATTATTATTCTAGAGGATAGTAGATTGAAAGAGAAACAATTTGTTAGAAAATACAATCAAAATATCAATCATCAAAAGCTAGGATGTCATTGAATGAATTGGTAAACTTAATTCAAAATGAAATCATCAAATTGATGACTTCACTGAGAGGTAACTTGGTGATAGAAGTTTGTTACTTCATTGGTTCCAAAGCACATGTTTCAGTATGTAGCTACAATGGTGAGTTGATGGTACAAGTATGGGGAAGTAGATTGGCGTCAAAGACTACCTTGGAAAAGTTATAATATGGTCTTTCTTGGTGCATATTTTTATTTTCATATTAGTTAGGATTTTGACTTTTATTTTGTTAAACGTTAATGTTTTATTTTTCATTTTTGTAAAAGTTTGAGTTCATTGTGAAAGTACAAATAACTAGTAGATTCTAATCTAGTTGGTTACTGACCCAAAAGGGTAGCTAATTGACAATTATCTACTAAGTCTTATAAACACAAGACTGATGTAATATAATAGGACAACTTTTGTAAAAAGGAAAGCTATGGAGAAATTTATTTTGAGTTTGGACTCAGTACATAATTGTCTTTAAAATTGTGGTCTTTCTAATTTATACAATTGACACGATATCTCGATGTGGATGTGCTTGGGTAGTTTATCTTTTAATATCTCACGGTCTACTACATTACTAAAAAAAAATTCCTATATAACCCCATTGTCATATGTTATCACATGCAGAAAAAGATTGCAACTAGATAGTGATGTATTTGACACTCAATAATACAGTAAACATTATCAATATTTCATACAATAAGTTTAATTCCACTATATTCCACAATTCTCTTACTTCCAAAAACTACTTTCCATTCCTCACAAAAGACATGTACCATAGTTCAACAAAACATTTATAATCCAATATATTTGTACTAAATATCATATTTAAATCTAAAAAGTATATTTTTAATATATTTAATGGTAAAATTAGTGGCAAATAATTAGAATCAAATTCTAATACAAATTTGAATAAAGATCTTAAACATAATTATTTCAGAAAATTATTTTATAAATGTTACATGCTATAATGAATTATCTTATAAATGTTACATGCTATAATGTTTGAAAACATTTCTTAAGCTAACATATTCATATTGATAATAGGTCATCTTCAAATCCAACCACTCCCACGACACCCAATTTTAGGTATAAATAATGACCAACCAAGGATCTTAAATAATTTAGGCAACAGCTATGGTCAGCAATTAATGTGTAACACGTAGAAATGCCTAATATTTTCCCTAAGGATGTCCTCGTATATAGTCACAACATACTATCGTTTAGCTGTTGTAATAAATTGTTTCGTAACATCATGGAATGTAGCCGTTGTAGCTTAGAAAACCTAGCAATGTAGCCGTTATATATTAATAGCTTAAGCAACGGTCGGAAAAGACACAGCTGCGTAGGATAAGGAACGCATGACTGTGTAGAACAAAGTATAATTTAAAGTAGATAGTAGAAACGAATAAGCCCACGTCTCTAATATTGATGTCCGTGAATTTTATAAGTTTCCAGCGTATCCGTATTGAATGTGAACTGTTTTAATATTTTAAGGATAAGAGGGAACAAATATATTGTTGTGAACAGGGCTTTGGACTACAGAGTATAATTATGATATTACTATTAGATTTATTTTTTAGTTTGTGCATCAAATTTATTAACTTATATTTCATGAACAGTGATTCAACATGAATCTGTCTCTTATCAGAATAAATGGAACATTTAGCACTCACTGGATCTAGGTGATGCTCACACACCAGACTTCTGGGGAGGACACCCATCCCAGTACTACTCCAGCCTGAGCGCTCTTAACTCTGCATGCTTAAATATTTCAGAAAATCATCTTACAACAATACAAATGCCCTGCTTCTGTACCAACTGATCACAATTTGATGGTGCTAGATTGTAAGGGAGATAAATTAATGTTTAACCAATACTAGAAGTTAAAAAAATTTCTAATTTTTTTTCATAATTTGATGGTGCTAGATTTTAAGGGAGATAAATATTAGTTGAAACAAATCAATATTTGAATATAACAATTTAGTTTTAAGCACTGTCTCAATTTAAATTAAAGTGAATTATCTAAACCATTTGGTCATATAATTGTAAAGAAATCAAAAACCTCCTTGCATATTAAGTAAATAAATGACAAAATAATGAATATAAATTAATTTAAAGTGTGGTTCTTCTATTACTAAATTTATATTGCAATGAAAATTAGTATATTTTAATTTAGCTATAATTTGAAATGTGCTATTGTTTTCTAGTAATATTTTAATAACATTTTAAATAGTATTGTTAAAATGTGTGTATGTGTATGTGTGTGTGTATATATATATGTATGTATATGTGTGTGTGTACGTACATGTGTGTGTGTGTGTGTGTGTGTGTGTGTGTGTGTACATATATATATGTGTGTATGTATATATATATATATATATATATATATACATATATATATGTATATATATACATATATATATATATACATATATATACATATATACATACATATATATACATATATACATATATACATACATATATATGTGTGTGTGTGTGTGTGTGTGTGTGTGTGTGTGTGTGTGTGTGTGTATTCTAAATTGATTAAATTATATGTGTGTGTGTGTATTTATACACATATATAAAGTTTAATCAATTTAGAATTTTTTTTTACAATTTCACAAAATAGTCATTGTTACTCTTTTATAGTCTCACTAAAATGCTTTAACCTTCATCTTTTTTGTTTTGAAATTTTCTTCATTGGAAAATTGATATATGAAAAATAAATTTAAAAAGTCTCATTTTTAAAAAATCTTCTCAATATATCATGTCCTATCACTAATTAGTCAAAAAATATACCTAACAAATTGTCACCATGAAAGTAAATTGTTGATTTTAAACTGAATAGATGTCTTATTGTCAAAAGCTCGTGGTCTAAAATAAAGTATAGTAAGAATAGAGGCTTACACAAAAAATTTCCCAAATACTTCAAAGCTAATTTACACTAGGTGGACTCTAGCTCTTCAGAGCTCTTGTTATATGATGATATCCATCCTAATATAAAGCATTTATCTTAAAAGATATCATTTGTCAATCATTCTATTTAGTAGAAAAGGGAAAAGGTCTTATTTAAGTGCATCACTAATAATTATATATTAAAATCATTATTTTTAATCATATTTTAGTGTCTTTTGGTTATATTAAAACATTTGTCAATAAATTTTAAAATATTAGTATGTTGTTAAGCCATTAACAATGACACTCTTTTAAACTTTAGTCTTGTGTTATAAATTTAAAATATTAGTATAATGTTAAGCCATTAGCAATGGAACTATGAATAGTTTAGTTGGCTTGATCCTTGATTTTGATCCCTCTTTGGATTGCCAAATAGTTTGGGAGGCATTACCTTTCGTTTTGATCGATCTTTCAATTACCAAATAGCCTGAGACACATGCCCTTTTTTTTTGTCCCCCTTTGGATTACCAAACCATTTGAGAGGCCTGATTATATTTTTCTATCCCTTTTTGGATTACCAAATTGTATATGAGGTCTAATATTTTCTTCTAATCCCTTGTAGAAACACATCCTTATGTCTATATCCTTTTCTATTCCCCGTTTAGGACATGTGAGCTCCCTTGAGGATGAACGTTTGATGGATTGACTAGAATTCTACACACACTTTCTCGACTATTTAATTTAGCTTTTATATATTAACTAGAATGTTATAGACTTTCTAGACCATTCAATGTTGTCTTTTTGTTACAGTGTGTCTTTTTAGTAGTTGCACTAAGGAACAAAAACCTTATTGGATGAGTTGAATAAGCTTTCTTCCTCTTTCTCTTGTGTTATGGTTTTGGATATTATGAAGAATCATGTTTGTTGGAGGCTTGGTAGTATTTTTGTCTCTGTAGTCATGAATAGATAAACTCTTACTTTTGATCTACTTTACCATGAGTGTCAGGTAGTTAATATAAATGTAATGTCTTAAAATAGAATCATCCATCATTTTAGACATTTTATTTCCTATCTAATGGTAATTTTACATAACATGGATTTATTTATGCTTAATCTACATTTTCCCCAACTTGGTTTCTTCTTTTCCTATTTTATCTATACATTTTTTGAGACCTTGGAGCTACCCCTTCTCAATGTAAACCTTTTATAGGTTAGTCAGGTTAACATATATCCCAAGAAATTGTGGTCTTGGAGCCAGTTGTTTATTAGAGATTTAAATTTGATAATTGGGTGATTCTGTTGACTTGCTTCATTTTTATCCAATAAAATATTATAAAATAAATCTTAAGAACCTCATTTTCACATAACTAGACATCTACAAGAGCATCAAGACATCTATACATGCATAGATGAAACTCAATATAGAAAATTTAATGCATCTCATAAGACATTTAAGCATTCCACAATAATTCAAGTTGTTCTCAATATTTAATGATCCTCTGTGAGAATTTCTTTTTTAAGATCTAGCGTATTGCTGACCGTCAAGGGAGGAGATCTACATTGTGGCATTAATCACCTTATTCTTCCTCTATGAATGTCTATATCCATGGCTCCATGATTTTATTTTGGTGAGATCAGTTATATTTGTGAATATTTCCTCCATCCTTTATTGAATATTTAGTGTCAATAAATCTCAAGCATTGTAAAATCCAAATTGACAAGGGTTTCATCAACTAAGGTGAATATTTACATATTTTTACTTTCATACATACTTTCCTCTTTCAAGGTTAACTCATCTATGGTGTCTCTACCAAGGCATGTTAGGATTATTAAGTATTGATAGGGGGAGGGGGTGAATCAATACACATTGGTGATTTAAAACTTTAAACACTGGTCTGTAAAACTACATTACTAACTTCCAAAAAATTAAACATATGACTAGTTGTGGTATGTAAAGTAAGGCAATAATAAACCACAACATGTTCATCACACATAAGACTATTTTGGTTACATGTAAACCCTTGTTAGTGGTTATGGTGCCTACACATCTCACTAGTTCAAAGTAAACAATTACCCAGTTAAGAGCATACAATTACCCTTGCTAAGGGTTCACCTAATCTTCTATTTGATTCATCTTAAGCTATTTACATAGCTTGAGGTTTTATTACAATTTACTCTATACCCAGTTGGCCTTTAACTAGGTGTACCTGTCCACCTCTTAGACTAGTCAAAACTTATTACCTTTCCAAAAGTAACCTCACACCTTTCCTTATACTAATTCCAATTCATACTAGTTTAAACATCTATTTTCCTTTACTTTGTAGTATCACACATTCCAATGTTAATGTATCTCAATATTGGCTTCTTTCATGATTGATTGTCCATTCTCTTTCGCAGTGACAACCTTTATGCTATAGTCATCGATCATCTCATATGAACACCTATCATTAGTGGTTTTCTATCTTTATTGAACATCCTCTTCCTTTTCCAATGAACCTATTGTGATGAACTAAGTTATTTATCACCAATAAAAGTTATGGATATTATGGATACTAATGGATTTCTATTAATGAAAACCATATAATTCTCCATTATTTTACTACTGATATTTACTAGGTCTTTCCAACAATCTCATCGTTTAGATAATATCTCAATGTTCTCCCCAATAGATATTCATCTAATGCTAACAATATCCATATTTGATATTGTTGAAAATTCACTTAAGATCATTGAGCTTGAACTCCCCCTAAGTTCACACTTACCAAATCTTCTTTTGATCTTCTGTCTATGAACTTCTCCTTTTATCTACATAATATTTTCCTTTTATGCTTCTTCTCAATTTTTTTTATTTTTATTTTTTTAAATCTCTATCTTTATGGTCTATTTTTTTATGTTCTCTAAACTTCTCCCCCTCTGACAATAATGCCAAAGGTGAAATGTAGAACAACTAGACATTGATTTATAACTTATCAAATATAACCTTGTATTTTATCTTTGCTGACTCTACTAAAGTTTTCTCATGTCTTCTTCATGTGACTTAATCAAATAACTTGTTATTTCATCATTTTTGTTGCCTCAGCCAAACTATCAAATAAATATGTATTAGGCAATACCAATACTTCATTTATTATCTTCAAATTCTTCTACATTATATGAAAAATTAAGGATAGATGTGCTTGAATTTCAAGCATACTTAGTATTCTACTATCATATTCTTCTTGTATTAGTTTCATTCTATGTAAAGTAATCATTACTTCTTTACTGAACGTAGCAATGGGACTCGACATTGGATCTAGCTAACTATTTAGACCTTCCAGCTCCTTATATGCCTCCCCTTTTTATTCTTTTAAATCTTTGAAAAACTTTAAATATTTTGATAGCTAAGTGAATAGGTTCCATACTTCTGTTAGTGATTTTCTAGTTTACTTTGAATCGAATCTACAAATGTTCCACTTATTTAAATATCTTTTTCCACCAATTTTCCTATAATCTACTTCTCCATGTTTTTCTTAATAATATCCATTGTTATAGTATACAAGATTTTCTCTTCATAGAAAATGGATTCAATCAAAGTAAACAATCGATCAATTATCAGATCATCTAATTTGTATTCAACCTTAGGTACTAATTCTAGTAAGATGTTTCTTGATTCTCTCAATACCTATTTCTTCTTACTTTTATCTCTTAATGATTTTATTTTCACCTTTCATGAGTCGTCCATTCACTTTTTTGTTTTTAACTTGTTCACATCTACTCGTGTGGGGATAATTTGTTGTTCTCCAAAATATTCTTGTTCTCTTATAATTAGAACTTTCAATAATTTGTGCTTCTCATGTATACTTAGCCAAAGACTTATATTGCTCCTTACTTGATACTGTACTTCTTCTTGTTGACTCTCTTAGGTAATTCATCCTCATGCTCACATGCTTCTACTTCTTCCCATTCCTTGGGTAATCCTTATTGAATCTAGTGTACTTGACTGGAGACATCCTATACAACACTTACAATAATCTCCTTGACTATATAAGTTTCATCAACATGAATAAGTGATGATCACCCTTGTGTTTCCTCGTCAAGTTTTAGAATTTTCCTCCACATCTCCATTTTGTCATGATGAAGACCATGTGTATCATTAATGAGAATTCTTGTTGCTCTAGTTTTCTCTCCAAATTCTATTTTATGAGCTTCATATATAATTTATGTATCCTATAATTTATTGGATCAATTTGTACCTTGATTAGGGATTTCACTAATATATCTTTATCATTTTGCAAAGAAGATGTTCATCTACTATCTATTATCCATTTTAACTCATATAAAATCATATAATATAGTTCCAGAGGTGCTCTTTTGAACTTATGAAGATGTTGGATCACTACATCTTTAACTTTTTTGTTGTCATCCTCATTCCCTATGTTGTACCTTCTCTTTTCCACTACTAATCTAGTGATATCCAATATACCTTTGAAAACTTCATCAATTACAGGGGATATTCTCTTCGTTCCTTTCTTCCTTGAGACTTACTTTTTAGCTTGACTCTTCCTCTTTAGTAGTTCTATCCTCACCTCATTTATGATCAATCAAGTATTTTTTCTTTTTACTCAACTATAGGTGGAGGAAATATTTTGTGATTGATCTTTTACCATAGTTGTAGTTTCCCTTGATGTGCTAGCCACTTTACTAATGTCTATTTCACTTTTCTTGTTGATCTCATCTAGATTGGCATCATTGTATTCATCTCCTTTAGTGTACTTACAAAAATTTATTTAGAATTTATAGATCTCTTTTCACTTTTGTCACTAGTATGGAGAGCAACATGCTAGCATGAATAATGACTTCTTTTTCTTCAACCTCATAGCCCATAGATGGAGGCCAATGGGTTTAGGGTTTAAATACCAACAAAATACATGAATCTATGTCCACTAGAAAATATACATCATCTTTATAATGTTAGAGTAAAGCATTAGTTTCATTTCATTTATTAAATTCACTTTATTCCCTTCTTAAAATTTCACTTTATGCACCTTTTTCATCTTTATGTAATAATTAATTAGTAATTATTAAATAGCTTAAATACCTTTTAGGTTACCTTTTTTGGGTTTCGATCTCCTTTTATAAGGATTGGTATTTTGTAATTATCTCATATCTTTTTCATTTTCAAGAATACAATTTGCATATTTTGAAAGAAAAACCCTTGCCTCCTCTTGTATTTTTTCTTTTGTGATAGGGTTTTTACATATAGGTATTCAAGGGCTTTTGTGGATTTGTATTGATCAAATCCTTCATGGTATCAGAGCCAGATCTATTGTAGCTTGTTCATTATTTGGAGAAAAAAGAGGAGGGTTTGATAGAACAAATTTGGATTTTTTTTGTGTATTTCTTGTGCAATTTGTGGGGTCACTGATTTGTGGAAATTTGAGGTCAAATGGACATCACGGTTGGAACTAGAAGGTGTCAAAACCCCCATTTCCATATACTATTCATCCGTTTCGAACAACATTGATCTGGGAGAAATTTTTTTTTGCATAGTAGGGTCATACAACCTTTGAATTCAATCCAAGGCATGATTTTAAAAATAAAATTGCATAATCATAGTACAAATGCCACCATAGTTTAAAGAAATTGTCAGTGTTCAACAAGACTACTAGCAGTAGTGGTTATTGCTAGCGGTCCTACTAACTGTAGTAGCTCCTGACAGTCATCACCAGTTAGTCGACCATCACCACTTAGTCGACCATCACCACTAGTAGTGGCTCCCTCCAACCACCATAGCCATGGATCTGCCACCCATATCATAGCTAGGCTACCACTCTACTTGAGCTCCTCTGGCAGTATTTTTTTTTAAGTCTTTTTATTATTATTATTTAAACAATTTTTTCTTGCATTTCTAGGGGCCTATCAATTTTTTCAAGATATCTCGAACATATGCGGATAATTTTTCATTATGAAAGAAGTGCCAGAAAGCTAGTTTTGAGATGGAGACAATGCAGCAAAAGTTTTTGGGATTTTTTCCAAATTGATATCTCTTCTGGTGCTTGAAGTCTATTGATGGCTTCCATCTTTTGGGGGGCATAACTTCTTTGTTTTTCTATTCCAAAAAAGCATTGGAAAGCTCTTCTTGAGCACTTTTCAAATTCTCTATCATTTCACTAGTATTTTGTACTAGGTATTTGTGATTCATATATGAAGCTATTTTTCTCTTTTCTCATTTACGCTTTCCTTATGTAAGCTAGGGTTTATTTGCATTGTGGGGAGTATTTTTTATTACTTTATGTTATTATATCAACATAAAAAAAAATTCAAAAAACCCCTTCTAAAACAATGGCCGAGACCTCTTCTAGTCTAGTACTTTGAAGCCCACATAACTATCATACATGGAAATCCCATATGCAACATATTCTCCATTGAAAGGGTTTGTGGTCTTGCCTAGACATAGTGCAACCAGTTTCTCAGAGTCAATACTAGACATTGCAACACAGGAATAAGATGGATGAAGCCACGGGTCTAATTTCTTTAAGTGTTTTAGACAACTTATAGTTTCATTTTGAAGAGTGTTCCACTCCTCAAGAAATGTGGGACAATTTTAAAGACTTGTTTGACATCATCAACAAGTTCAGAGCATTTTAGATGGAGGCAATGCTTACTTCTCTTGTACCTAATGCTTTCCCCTCTATTAAGGACTTTCTTATGAGGTTTAAATAGTGGAGAACTTTGTTACAATGATGCATGAAATAGAAGATAGATAAGGAGTGCATCTACTTGATTCTCTCAAAGCTTCCAGGAAACTTTCGTATTTTATCTTCTACCTTCCATTCCACTATGGATGCCTTGGGTCCCAGATTTACCATGCCCACTTTTGAGGTCTTTTGTTATGTATTGACTAGAGAACAATCCAAGATTACATAGTTGGATACTATCACTAATTCAAAAACTCGAGCATTGGTTGCTGAGACATCTATAAGGAAATAGAAGAAGAAATTGAAGCCCAAGATAGATTTAGTAGGTAATGAGAGTTCATCCAAGCTAGCTCGTAAATTAGATGCATAGAAACCCTCTTAGAAGGGTAAATCTTCTAAGTCTAGTGAGTCTTCCTCCAAGACTAAGAAGTTAATAGGTGATCCTTATAGTTCTTGTGGCAAGGAGGGACATCTAGTTTCCAAGTGTTGGAAACATCTTGAGGCTTTAGAGGAGGCCATGCAATAGCTCTTTCTACACGAGCATTATCCTCTACAACTACTTGAATTCTTGATTCTAGAGCTTCACATTATATGACATACTCACTTGATTTGGTTACCTCACTTTCTTAGGTTGTTACTACATAGATTGCAATTAGTGATTCTTCTTAGCTTTCAGTCACAGGTTCAGTAATTATCTCTGTCTCTTTAGAAGGTAGTTCACTATAGGATGCTCTCTTGGTTCTAGCCATTTCTAGAAACCTCTTGTCTATCTTTTAGATTTGTCATTCAAGCTCTGGAAAGACAATTGAGTTCTCACCACATGATGTGGTTATTTAAGAGCTCCATGATCCTAACTTGGTTATTGCTATAGGGATTGTTGATCTTCAGTCTTACTTATATTAGTTTGATGGCTTTGAGAGCTTTGATTCTATAGGTGTTTCTATCATTTCTTATGCAAAGATAGTGAGCAAATTTAGCACGAGCCTTTTGGCCATGTCAACTATAGATATCTACATAAAATATGTACATAGCTACTAGAGATTGGGTTACCTTAGATCTCTTGTACTGACAATGTGTGTCAAGGTTGTACACTTGGCAAACATCATAGAAATCCTTTTCTGGCAGGTAGATAGACATGTACTAAGGCACCATTAGAGTTGATAGATAGTGATCTCATGTCATTTCCCAGTCCATCTTGTTTAGGTGCTCTATATGTGCTCACCTTCATTGATGACTTCTCTAGATGCACATTTGGTGTACTTTTTGAAGTAAAAGTATGATGGCTTTGATTCATTTTGAATCTTGAAGACATTTGTGGAGAACCAGTCTAGTCTTTTAGTTAGGCATATATGCACTGACAATGGGGGGAATATGTGAATCAATTTTTTAGATTTTTTTTTACTAAGCATGGTTTATATTTTTTTTCATAGTTCCCTGCACTCTATAGTATAATAGGGTTGCAGAGAGAAAGGAAAGGACATTATTGGAGATGGCCAATTCTATGATATAGTCTCAAGCTATGAGTTCTTAATTTTGGGCTGAGGCTATCAATTGTGCCAAATATATTCATAATTGTATGCCTCACAAGGAATTGCAACACTTCACTTTTGAGGAGGCTTGGACTCATGTCAAGCCCGATGTTTCTTCTTTTTGCATTTTTGGTAGTGAGGCTTGGACATTTATTCCAAATTCTTAGTTGAAAGCCATGAAGAAGAAGATTTGACCACTCATTTTTGTTAGCTACTGTGAGGATGTTAAGGCATACAAATTGTTTGATCTTGATTCTAGAGATGTCTTGTTTCAGTGAGATGTTCAATTTAATGAGCATTATTCAACATCTTAAGCTTCTTCCTCACTACCCAGTACTTCTTCTACTCCTCCATTGGATTATGCATCCACT
Organism: Cupressus sempervirens; assembly: GCA_028749045.1. Taxonomy (NCBI): domain Eukaryota; kingdom Viridiplantae; phylum Streptophyta; class Pinopsida; order Cupressales; family Cupressaceae; genus Cupressus; species Cupressus sempervirens. Next base: position 737,748,012 of record CM053783.1, on the reverse strand, counting down.
AAAGAAGATCTTGATATTGATCCACCTTCACCACCTCCACCATATGTCTTGTGAGTGCCCAAGTGGGCTCGTGATAGTTATGATTCAGCTAGACCTTTGGCAGATCATCCTACATATACTCATTGCACTTGTGCTCAAATTGCTAGTAGTGGCCTTTTCATTCATGCCATTTTAGATGATCCTCAGAGAATTTAACAAGTGGTAGGACACTCAAAGTGGGATAAGGCTATGGATGAGGAGTACTCTTCTCTGAAGAAGAACCACACATGGGATCTTTGTCCTCTTCTGAAAGGAAGAAAGTTGGTTCAGTGTCATTGGGTGTACTATACCAAGTATGTTGTAGATGGTTCTATTGATAGTACAAGGCACATATTGTTTCAAAAGGTTTTTCACAAGTTGAGGGTATTGATTACTCTAAGACCTTTTCCCTTATTGCCAAGATGAATTCTATTCACCTTGTACTCTCTCTACCAGCTTCACAAGGATGAACATTTTTTTAGATGGACATGAAGAGTTCTTTTTGGCATGAAGACCTTCATGAGGAGATCTATATGGAGCAACCTCATGGTTTTTTGCAAGACTCTTCATTGGTATGCCAAGTTTGGAGGTTTTTATATGGTCCCAAATAGGGCCCTAGGGCTTGGTATGAGAAGATGGATTCCTTCTTTCTTGCTTCACAATTCACTTAGTGTCATTCTGATCCTCCAATTTATATTCAGTGTCATGGGGCTGACTTATTCATACTTGTGCTTTATGTTGATGACCTCATCATCATAGGAAGCTAAATCTCATGATATAGGGTATTCATCAAGCATTGAGAGAGTAGTTTGAGATGATAGATCTTAGACTTCTACACTATTTTTTGGGCCTATAGGTTTTTCAGTCTTTAGATGGGATAGTCATATTCCAATAGAAGTATACTCTTAATATGCTTTAGAGATTCAACATGCTTGATTGGAAGCCTTCCCCCAAACCTTTTCACTTAGGTGTTCTTTGATCTACCACTTTCTCTACTCCTACAATGGATTCCATTCTATATAGACAGCTTGTGGGTTTTTTGTTTTATCTGATAGACACATGTCTTGATATTTCCTTTACGGTTGGACTTGTCTCTTGATTTTCCCATGATCCTCATGAGAGTCATTGGCAAGCTTCCAAACATATCTTGAGGTATATTAGAGGTAAAACATGTTATGGCATTCACTACACATCAGAGGATCCTCACATTGTTGGTTTTATAGATTCAGATTGGGTAGGTGATATTAATGATCACAAGTCTACTTTTGGTTTTGTATTCTATCTTGGTTCTGGTCCTATCACATGGCCTTTCAAGAAGAAACATGCTCATGCATTATCATCTTCAAAGGTAGAATATAGGGTAGTTGTATTGGCTAGTCAATAGGTGTTGGTGCTTCAACAGTTGATGGCATAGTTTAGCTTTTCTCTTGATAGGCCCACCTTTTTGTGGTGCAACAATCAGAGTGCTATACACATTTTGTGCAACCTAGTTGAGCATCAGTGGACCAAGTACATTGAGCTTCACATGCACTTCATTAGTCATCTCATTTAGGATGGTGCCTTGATCTTAAAGTATATTCCTACTACTAAATAGGTTGCAAACATCTTCACTAAACCTTCTACATCCCTACGGTATCTTCAATTGCATTCTATGCTTGGGGTGAAGGAAGTTGTCCTTGGGGAATCTCAGTGATGATTCCTTCCTTTCTTCTTTTTCATTCTATCTTTATTTGAAGTAGACTTTTTTACACTAGGTTTTCTCTATTTTTTTGTTTCATAGAGATTTAGTTGTGATTAGATACCTCATCAGGCCTTGTTGCTAAGACCCAAGTTTTCTTTCAACATTACATTGTAGTTTCCTTGCTCTTTCTACATTGTTTGTAGCTACATTGTTTCTCATCTTAATAGGGGTTGTTAGAGTAAAGCACTAATTTTTTATTTATTTATTAAATTAACTTTATTCCCTTCTTAAGATTTCACTTTATGCACCTTTCCCATCTCCATTTAATAATTACTTAGTAATTATTAAATAGCTTTTACCTTTTAGGTTAACCTTTTTAGGTCTTGATCTCCTTTTATAAGGATTTATCTTTTGTAATTATCTAATATCTTTTTCATTTCAGAGAATACAATTTGCATATTTTTAGAGAAAAACTGTTGCCTCCTCTCATCTTTTTTCTTTTGTGAAAGGTTTTTTACATGTAGGTATTCAAGAACTTTTGTGGATTTGTATTGATCAATTCGTTAATATAATTCTCTAATACATTAGCAGGAATTTTTACACATCTGTACATGTTAGATTGGAAATTTATAAAGTATTCCAACATTGCATTCTTGAAATTCTCACCTTGTTCTTTTTTGGGATCACCTTATCTATGTGACTATTGGTTTTTTCTTAGACCATACAACATTTCCCTTTCCTACAACAAAAATTTGGATATAAATGGAAAATCATACTACTAAGGATCCATATTTCATTTAGTTCTTACTATACCTCTATATTCTCTTCAAGTTCTCTTGTGGTTTTGGTTTAACCATATTACATAGGTCATAGATCACATCATTCTTTACAATCTAGTTAGTGGTGTGAACTACACTACTCAATATATTGTTGTAAGGAAAGTTACAACCAATAAAACAAAAAAATTTACATAACCCATAATAGATCTGAAATAAATGATGACTTAAAATCCATATGCAAGAGAATAACTAACCCAACCACAAAAATGTGACTTAAGATATACCCTAGGAAACCCTTATTGAGGGAAACACCCATCCTCCAAAAGAATCCATCACCATATATTAATAAACACAACATTGTTACAATACAACCTTGTATGTCTTCAAAGTCATAATCAAAACTTAGTAATTTATGTGAACAACCATGAACCCACACATGCCTTGCCATATTTCCAACCTCTACAAATGCTACCTTGGTTAACCTGTCTCACACATCTTACCTTAAAAACTACACTTGTGGTTACTTTTATAGAAGCAAGCTCCCACAAAACCGCACAGTTAAACCATGTACGCTACCAAACTCCCATTGACCTACATTTAATATTGGAAATATAATTTATTTTTTCCTAGTACTAAATAATTATATCAAATATTATCCCTAACACTCATCAAGAATATTCCATGGGAATCTCTACATGTTGCACATCAATCTATGTGCTCTTAGGTGCAATATTACATAATAAAATACACATAATACAAACAATATCCTACTTGTTGTATACATTGCATTAGTTCAGTTCATAGCCACATAAATTAACACAAGGGATGCTAGAGTGTAGAAGCAGAATTAATAAATATTAAATCTACTAGCAACTTGAGAAGAGCAGAGATGGAATAAAATACCAATTTGTAACAAAGAGCCAATATAATTCATAAATTTACAGATTGATTACACATGATAAATAACAACCAACATCCCTATCTATAAGGCCTTCTGTGTTGCCGCCTTATGCAAAGAATTAAAATATCAAAGTTTGAGCTTGCAACTTTGTATTGTCTACTTCCACCAACTAATCCTCTTCTTTCCTACTTCAAATTTGAATTCCCTATATTCTCAGCTAAGCCACAAGTTAGCTAGTTGTGAATTTAATTACATTTTAGGTCTTGTCTTGGAAGAGTAAACTATAACTCAAGTAATGGGCATTAATTGATTATGTGCTCTTAAGGATGGGTCCAAATACAAGTTAGGGGTTGTCCCCCAACTTCACAGTATGGCATATCATCGTAACAAAATGTGCCAAAAGAAAAAATATGCCTCATAGGGTGAAATTAGTAGAAAATCGGGATCATGAAGAATGTCACGAAACTTGAGAAATATGACACTTCAACACTTATGCTCTTAGAAAAGGGATTCAAAATAGGTCCTCAACATCAACTAAATTGTGCACAACTAGCAACCAAGGGAAGCAATGACGACTTCAAGAATAGAAGAATGATACATAAATAAAGAGGCATTTCTAGTTGATGCATTATTTCTATAAGACATAAGATGCTACTACATCACACACACCTAGTGTTAATAAAGAACGGATATCCACATCATGTGACCTTGAAATTATGACATAAATTATAAAGATCCAACTCATCTTGTGTAATCCATGAACTATCTTCATCTAATTTATCCTTCCAATGAATTAGATATTTCATGTAATCCTTTCCTCTGGTACTCTTACTTGATTTTCTATCCAAGATCTTCTCAATGTTGTTTGTCTTATTATCAGGATTTTCTATGTTCTCTTTTAATTCCTTGTCTAATTCAAAGTACTAAAAAATGTTTGTAATATTGAATATAGGTGAAATATCCATATCACCTGGTAATTCAACTTCAAAATAATTACCATTATAAAATTTTTTTTAGAATTTTACAAGGAACAAACTTCTTCATCTTCATTATGTTGTAGGTACAAACAAGAAATCTATTTTTCTTTAAATGACCCATAACTTATCTCAAACCTTGAAATATTTATGTCTTTTCCTTTTATCTTCTCTCTTCTTGTACTCTACATTACTAGATTCCAAATTATTTTTTACTTCCTCATGCAAAGGCTTCATGAAATCCACAAATTCTTCAACTTGAACACTTCTCTTCATTTTAGTGTTCAAATCTCTCAATTCAGTAGTCCCTTTATGATTCAATCTAGTAAAAATCTCAAAATGTGTCTTCTTAGTGCTCCTATACACAAAATTGTAATATGAAAACTCTTTTTGTGCTAAAATCAAATCTCAATTAGCAGGCTTATCCCCAACTAAGGATCTAAATAGATTACCTATAATCATATTGACAACCTTAGTTCTTTCCATCTATTTGTGGATGAAATATAGAACTAAACTTTAATTTTGTATGTAACTTCTTCCAAATTGTCTTCTAGAAATAAAAAATAAACTTAGTATCTCTATTTGAAACAATGGTCTTAGGAAAACCACACAATTTTACCACTTCCTTAAAGAATAATTTAGCCACATGTACTACGTGAGGGGTTATCTTACAAGGTATGACATGATCCATCTTTAAAAATATGTTACTACTACCACAATAGAATCATTACATCTTGGAGTTATAGGAAATCCAAGAAAAAAATTGATATTGATCTCTTTCCAAGGCTTATTTAGTACAAGAAATGGCGAATACAATCCCAAATTCAAACTAGATCATTTATTTTTTTGACAAATTTTGGAACTTCTAACGATCTTTTGTACATGCTTATAAATCTAAGGCCAATAATACCTATCCAAAAATAATTTTACTTTTTTTATCAATCCCAAAGTTTCCAAGAAGACATCCACTATGTTTCTCTTTCATAATGTTATCTCTCATAGATCCTCTAGGTATGGATAATTGAATTCCCTTAAACATCTATTAGAATGTTTAGAATAGTTGAGAGGGGGCAGGGGGGGGGGGGGGAGGGGGGGGTTGAGGTGAATCATTTATTCACATCTAGATGTACCAATTCAATAATAAATCAATTCAACTAATCTAGATCTATGCATCCATTAGCTCAGCCTCTATAGTAGTGTATCAATAACATCAACTAGCAGACTACTATTCTAATAATAGAATACACACAAAATGTAAAACACCAATAATAAATCACCACATAAAACATCAATACAATTTGACACTACCATTTAACGAGGAAACCAATTTTTGGAAAAATCACCAATAAAATGTCACCAATCTTTCACTCTTATAAAGTGAGATATGTTAGGATTCGACCCTGTTAGAGGTAAAAAAAACACACTATCAAATGTGACCTTGTTGAAGGATTCAATCACCCTTTATGGAGTGGCCTTGTTAAAGGACTTTAGAACATTCCATTATAATGCCACCTTGACTAAAGGATTTATGTGTAACTATTAGGTCAATTTTGATTAAAGCATTTCAATACTAATACAATGGTTAGAAAGTAACAACAAATTTTGATTTGACTAATACAAATCACTTTGCAAATACATATAACAGTTTGCCTCACATGTTGATCCACTGACTGACCTCGATTATCATCTCTATCTCTAATTTATTTGGCAATGCTTCAAGTAATCACTATTCTCTTCACCACTCTTCTTAGCCTCCTACTTAAGTTTTCCAATTAGTAGAATCAACAACTTCTCCAACCTTCTAGGTTAGCCATTATTTCTCTCAAAATAGGTAACTCTGATCTTTGGCAGGTTAGACATTAGCATAGATCTTGGGGTTTTGACTAGATTCGACACATGTAATGAATCTATCAATTGTCTTGTTCATCCTCTTCTTGTCTAGAAACTTCTCTTTCAAATTATTCCTTTGATCCCTTACCAAACCCTTTCCTTTCATTAAAATTTCTAGATCACCCATCCTTATCTTCAACATACTTTACATACTCAAAGAAATTAATTCTATCATCTAGAAATCACAATTTCCTCATAAATTGTTAAATGTTACACCCCTTGGACAATGCTATATTCTAACACTCAGTCATCACTAGCTTACTTACTTAGTACTAACTTCTTTTTTTTAGCACATATACTAACACTTGATCAATACTAATTCTTGCTTGACACTTCTTCTTCTCAGCACATACTACCATTGTATCGACCCTAGCATTACTTGACATATACTTCAAGTTCCTTAATCTTCAATTCTTTTTATCAATCAAGATTGTGCACGTAGTCACTCTTTGATCACTTCATCAAGGCTTTAGTACAACTATCTTCTTCACTTGTAGCATGATTAAACAATCACTTTATCTTGTCAAAGTCTAACTAGTCAAGAGCCCATTATAGCCTCCTCTCATAACTCAAACTTTCCTCTAGGTGCTTTTGTTGTGTCTTCTCTAGAATCCCCTCCATCAATCATCTAGATATGACACTCAAATTAGATAGAAAACCATCTTACCAATTTGGTTTGATATAAATGACAATATAACAATTATTCCAATTGTAGTTTCCAAAAAACAACATATCTTCCTAAATAAAATAATCAGTCCACTTATTTGTTAACATTCTATCTGTACAATCTTTCCAAGGTTCTGCAAAATCAGGATCTGTTTCATGTAAATGTTTCAAATCATCAAAACTAAGTACCTCAATTATCATCTCCATTAGCAAATTCCTTCTTCCTCTTAAAGCATCAACAACTAAGCTTGATTTCCCACTTTTATTTTTTAAAGAAGAAGAAAAACTCTATAGATACTAAACCTACTCCATGTGTCTCTTATTCCACTTGTTCTAGCTTTCCAAATACTGCAAAGCTTTATGGTCAATGTATAACACAAAATTCTTAGGCATCAACCAATGTCTCCATTTCTTCAAGGCTTGAACAATAGCATAGAAATCTTGATCATAAACATAATATTTTCTCTTTGCATCTTCAACTTCTCACTAAAGAAAGCTATAGGTCTTCCTTCTTAACTCAAATAGCTCCAATAGCACTTCCATTAGAATGACACTCAACTTTAAAAAATGTTAGTAAAATAAGGAAAATCAAGAATAGATAATTCTGCAATCCTTCACTTCAATGTCACAAAATGCTTTCATTCTCCATGTGTCCATTTGAATCCTTTTTATACTTTGTCATAGTTTCAATCATAGCATTACAAATAGAACTAAAATTTATGATGAACTTCCTATGAAAAATTGCCAATCCATGAAATGATCTAACCTCTACATTATTATTTGGTTTAGGCCAATCAAGAATAAATTTTACCTTTTCAAGATTCATCATTAAACCATCAAATTAGATCAAAAATCCAAGTTACACAATAGCCTCCTTCAAGAATGGATATTTCTTCCAATTAATTGGTAACTTTCTTCCCTCAATCTCTACAATACTTGTCTCATATCCTCAAGGTATTCCTATTTAGTCTTACTAAATATCACAATGTCATCAAGATATACAATCCCCAATTCCAAAAAATCCTTCAAAGCTTCATTCATCAGTCTCATAAACATACTAGGTGCATTAGTTATAACAAAAAGTATAACTAACCATTCAAACAAACCTTTATTATAGTCTTAAAAGCAGTTTTCTGTTCACCTCCTTCTCTAATTCTAATATAATGATAGACACTTTTCAAATAAATTTTAGTAAAATACCTTGCTCTTTTCAAACAACCCATCATGTCATCCATCCTAGGTAAAGGAAATATATACTTCATTTTTATCTTGTTTATGGCTCTAGAATCAGTGCACATTCTCCATTTTCGAATTCTTTTAGGTATTAATACTATAGGTATGGCATAATGACTCAAAATCACTTTGATCAAACCCTTATCAAAAAATTATCACACTTGTCTACTCAATTCAAGATTTTTAGAAAGTGTTAATTTATGTGGTACTTTAATATGAAAACTGGGTAAAAGCATAAACTTGTGTCAACCTTTTGTAAAGGAAAAGGCTAACAAAATTATAAGTGTTCACCTTCAATGACATAAAATTGATATTATTATTTAGAATTTTAAAAAAATGTAAACTAATTAAATTTATATAAATGGATGAATTTTAGGATTACAATTATTTAATAATTATTTGGAATAAGAACTGATATATTTTCCTAATTTTTATAGATAAATTTTTTGGTTGCTAGAAAACATTGAAAATTAGGGGTCTAGTTCCCATGACAAAACTATATGGAAATAAACTTATTTCCCTTTGATCTCAAACTATGTTATAGATAACATATATAGCTAGAACAATCAAAAATAAAAAATGGCTTTAGACCTATATTTCCTCTTTTATAATGATTCAAATTTTAACTCGCCTAAAATCGATAGTTTTTATCTCCCACCATATTTTTCGAAATAAATCTATTCTCACCAAAAGAAAAATTATACATCCTGGAAGAGGACTCTCTCCTCAATAACGCCATATAAATTTTTAATTTTTTCAATATAATTTAATATTTTCTTCTTCTCAAATTCAACATCTTTTCAAATGTTAAAATACATGCTTGAAGAATTTTTTAATTACAATATACTATATCTAATTAAAACACTATAAAATATATATGAGATTATTCTTGACTTTAAGTCTATCAAATAGTGTTTATATGTTATCAAAAAAATATCATAAAAAATAGTAAGAGTTATTGAAACCTTAGTTTTCTAAAATAATTTTATTTCTTTAGTAATTGGATACAAACTAGTATAAAATATGCATTTAATAGACATTTCCAATTGGAAAAGTGTGTGGACAAATATAACTTAGCTATAATGAATTTATCTAGATCATATGTTTAAACAAAATTTATTTTTAGATAGAAGTACTCAAATTCAGTCATTCTAATAAGTCAATCTCAAAGGTGACACAACTCTATACTTTTACCCAACTAGCTCTAGGTATTAGATCCATACAATGATTTTTGCTTCTTATAGGAGGTAAACCATCCAATAAATTCTAGAAATTGATATCTTTAAATTCAGCCAATAGAGTTTTGATCTCAGATGCATTCTCAACTTCATCTTATTTCTCAGTCTTCCTATAAATAAAAGAAAAAAAAAACATTTTTCTTCACATCTTTAGCAAACTGATTAGCTTCATCCAAACATACTCTTACTATGATACAATGATTCTCATGAAGATTTTCTAGTAGATGCACCAATACTTGTTTCTTTCCATCAGCCCAAATAGTATACTAATTCAATCTACCATCATGAAAAGATTTTCGCCAAAGTTTACGAAACAAAATATGACAACAATCCATTAGCATAATATCACACAAAACTTCATCATGATAATTTCCAATTTTGAATTTAATAAGGCATTGTTCACTTACTAGTAGTTTATGCTCCTTTTGGATCCAAGCAATATGATAGGGCAAAGGATGTCTCAATCTATGCAACTACAGCTTGTTAACTAGGTCCATAGATGCCAATTTATATGAACTTCCATTGTCAATGATTACTTTGCAACATTTTCAAGCAATCTTACAGTTAGTCTTGAACAAACGTCTCCTCAAAATAGGTTCTTCATAAACTTTTTAATTCCATGATATTCTTCTTAACATCAAGTTCTCTCTATTTTTAGGTTCATTAGGTATTTCAACAACTTCCTCACTAGCCAAAGTAATTTAACTACTACCTTTAATCTTCTTTCCATAATTACTTCATTCAAACGTTCTATGTCCTTCTCGAAATTTGAAACAAGTTCCTTAAAACCAATAGCTTTTCTCTTTTCCTACACCATTATTATTCCTAGAGTAACTAGTATAGCTACCTCTAGTGTAATTGCCTCTATTTTTAGCGGATTCTTCCTTCCATTCTAATTTTCTTTTATCTTGTACTAATTTTTTAGATCTACTACTTTCCACATATATTTTATCTCTACTTCTCTGAAATCTGTCACCTCTTCCTCTTTCTCTTTGATCATGTTTCTTCTATAATCTTTCTTCAGCTTTCACAATGTACTAATATGCCCCTTCCACACTATCCATCTTAACTTACCTAATCTCATCTAAAATTGATGTCCTCAAACCATTTAGATACCTAGCCACTTTCTCGACTTCATCACCTACATGTCTTGATCTAATATCCAACTTGCAGAATTCCTCAGTGTATTCCTTCACAACCATTTCCTTTTTTTCTTAAGTTCTGCATTTTCCTCTACAAGTTAGCTCAGTAATATGCAGGTAGGAACTTCTTCTTCATCTTTCCAATAATCTTTTTCCAATTTTTGATCTTTTCTTTTCATCTCTTCTATCCTTCAGTTTGCAAATGATCCAACCAAAGTGATACATGAACTTCCAACTTTTTGACTTGTTGCCTTCATTCCTGTACTTGCCAATTTGTAAAAAAAATCATCTTTGCGAGTCAAAATAAGCTTAAATGTGCCAAATTTCAAAGCTTTGAAGGAACCTATAATTGATTGCATTTTTAATGATTTTATAATCTCATTATCTCTTGCTCATTCCCAGCTTTGTCAAACACTTTGAATTTTGAGAATCTAACTCCTGAGTTAGAAAATATGTGAGGTTAATCAAAGTCTCCAAAACACATGTTTTCAATTGACACATTAACCTTTAAACATCAAAAGATTAAGATATAAGGTTCAAAACATGTAAATTTCAATATGATTCTTAACCTTTCTAACTGAAAATGAGGTTAAGAAAGCATTTCAAACACATGTTTTGAATCCCAAACCTTAACCTCCAAAAATGAAAAAGGTTAGACTGGGAGGAAATCCTTAACCTCTCTACCAAAGGCTAGAGGTTAAAAATCAAGAGGTTATTAACCTTAATGAAAGTTAGTTAATTGGGTGCCTAGTCAAATGGAGAAAGTTTTAAAACACCCACAGCCAGGCCAAATTTTTCGGTTAGAATAGTTGTGGACAGCATGAATTTCATTATCTGCAGGGAGGTCATATTTGTGGAAAAAAGAATTAATTGTAGGTTGTTGTTAATGACCAATCTAATAAAATGAAGGCACGCAAATTTCTTTCCAATACCTACAAGCGTATAGACTTTGTCGTCAACTTAGATCAAGTGAATGTTTAAGTTCAAATGACGATTGGATAACTATTCAGTCAGAATGGGTGAAAGAATCAAAAGTATTTGATAGAAGGAATCTCCTCCTATGATGCCTAACTCTTCCAAAGAAGAAAAAAAAAAAAGGTAAGGTGGTTTTATAGTCCACGACACTATGCCATAGTTTTTGGGTTTACATATGGTGACAGTGATATGGGACTACCTCGTACTCTTTTTCGAGAGGCGCTTGGCGCTACAAACGAGGCGTACATACCCTACCCCCCAGTGGGATTTGAACTTGTGACCTCTCTTTCAAGAGTACAAGTTCTCCACCATAAAAAGATAACAAAAAACTATCCATAGAAGCTCGCAAGCTTTTTGAATAAATGCTTAAAGTATCCTATTAAGAAAGGCTTCTCTCTGATAGAGTTTCAGGTGACTTAGATAATCAGTACGCCACCTCAGTTATAATGCTTTGCATTTGTGGTCCTCACGAATGACAATACGACCTCCAAGTGAGATGAGTATTTAAATCAAATGCCATCGAGACTATATAATAATTGATTAACAAATTGGCAATCTGGAAATGCATTTTTACATGTTTTTATTCTCGCTGGAGGTGCATTTTTGCATATTTTTATACAATGCCTTAAAGAGAATTTGGTTCGATGAACTGTTTAACAAAATGCCACGGTATCGAGAAACTCCATCATAATGCCTGCCCATATACAATAGTCTCAAGGCATTCTCTGGAGTAGTTTCACGTCCTACAAAAATTAACTTATAATATCCAAGTCTCACCTCCAGTCCACGGTTTTGTACAATGATCATCTGAAGTCTTGTGGAGTACACACACGATAACCCACGCTCGCCAACATCTCACAACTTGTATACTATCGATGGAAGGGAAGTCACTAACCCTTGTCTACAATGAATCCCGCGACGACAAAGAGAGTTTTCGATGGCAATGTCATAACCAAGAAGTTGCCTGTCATGTGTTTGACGAAATGTGCACATCAATCATTTTTATGTCCCTATCAACGCCCATAATATGTATTCAAATCGGCATTAGTTAGAGTGTTGATGACTTGGGAGGCACTCGTCAACCCCCAAGTCATTGGTGGCACACGAGGGATATAAAAATTGCAAAAATGCATGGGATATCTGATATGAGGGATAGAGGTGTTTTCTCACAACGTATTTGCAAAGAATGATGGGGTGCGATAAGCTTCTCAGTTAATATGGTAGACAGTGGTCACCAATCGAGTGAGAATTTAATTGATAAGCGATAGAATCTCATACACCGGTATTGATATGCACAGATAGTGGGGAATACAAACTATTAGGCTTTGGAGAATCTCAGAGACGGAGGTGCCACACTATAATGATGGAAAGGTCACAGGATTGGGACATAATCCAGGTAGTATCTTGTTACCAAAATATACAGGTGACGGTGCAGAATGATGGATACGAGAGGATAAGTGTGCAAAATGTTTGATGAAGCCACTAGTACATAAGGAGGCATTTAAAGACATTGTTTACCGGAGAAATCCTCTAAAAGGGTATCTGTATTTGTATACTGAACTACGTCTCTGGTGATCAAACTAGATTATAGGTTTGAAGAAATAAACCTCAACCAAGATCTGTAATAGATCATTGCTTGTGTATTGTTTTATGAAAGACCAGAGACTTGCACAGGTAATTTTAATGCTTATATGGAAATTATACTCTGTTCACCCTTCCTGCGGTTGAACTATAATACCCACAAAGAAAAACCCTAGACACTTATAGAGCTAAAAAATTCGTATTGTGGCCAACAAATAATTCTATATTGATAATATCATGACTCCAAAGAGGGTGTGCAATATATATAAGATAAGTGATTTTTTATTTTCAAACAATTTTTTTTAATAATGTGGTGTGCTAGGACATCCTATGGCTCTATTGTAGACATTTTCAGCCAAGGGTTTACCTTGCCTTCTTTGTGAGAACCCATGAGCTATGGTGAGGAGGCAATAGTTAGGCCAATGAAGTTCTCATGACCAGCTAGGGCATCCCTTCCATGAAGCTACTACTATTAGGATCTGAGCCACGGAGCCAATCTTCTCCCACTCGGATGACTGGACAGAGTCAATGACAAAGCTAGACAACTACTCTATTGTCATAGAATAAAGTTAGCCCACCTACTAGAAATGAGAGGGGCTATCTCGCCTAAATGATGGCCATGCCTTACCCTATTATTAGTGGTGGACCAACTCTATATAACCGGTGCTTCCTCGATTGGAACAACAATAGTTCCAAACTATCTGTCAACATATCTGCTTGTTGCATCATTCCCATTCCCTCCTAGCCCACTTCCTTCCTAGCCCCATAGAGTCAATAGCATTATTGCTCATTTTCGTCTATCCCTTGTTGCACTTCTAGAAACCATGGGGGTGGTTCAAATGCCAACACATCAAGCCTCCTTGCTACCTCTTCTTTACCCAGGTTCACTTATTCGCATTTAGAGATTGTTATCTTGAGACTCATCTTGTCACTTACGAAATACACAGTTTCTAGTAGAGACTAAATTATTTCGTCCTGGAGAGATAACCTAGATGTGTTAGACTTCATTTGGAAAAGAAGATACATTTCCAAAGGAGTTGTGTAAGCAGCCAGACATTAATGTAACCACAAAAATAAATCTAATTTGTAGCCATTCAAAATCATGCACAAAATTGGGCTCTATCATAGGTGCTTCTTTAGAAAAGAATTTAAATACATGGTCTTTCATTGATTTATTCTCCCGCCATACAAATTTATACTACTAGAACTACCACTTTTCCATAAGATGACTGCACCCATATCCACAACATATCACTACTTCTTGAAAAAATCATAATCTCTAAGAAGAGCTGCTCCTTGTACCTTGTATAATTTCACATACAAAAACTTTACCAATTTAGTCAATCTCAGAAAAAAGCTATGCATTGTTGTTGCATCATCAATATCAACATTCAAGTCAAGCCCCTTAGTGAACCAAGCCATCCCACTAGGGCAGTTCAATGATGGGTCCTCCACAAGATTTGCACCAATTATAAATGGCTATTGGAAACTTTCCATCTTGAGTGCTTCATATGCGTCATCTATTTTTTCCCTCTGTAGATGGAAAATCTCTTTATTTATTTGACTAATTTGATCATTCGTTGAACAATCTCATATCGCTTGGCTCTATTTTGAATGTAGACTCTCGTTCATTCTTATCATGGTTTCTCTACTCCTACATTGATGGAAGCTACTCTCTCTCTTGAAACCCATAAAGGTTTTTGCACTCTTTTATTAGAGTGTTTCTCACTACCTCTATTTACCAGTAGCATTTAATGTTAAACAATGTATCTTACTCCCTTAATCTAGTTATTGCTCTATGTTTTGACCTATTATAACATTGTATGAAATGTTTTTTATCCTTATGATTGTAATCTAATAGTTATTTGATGATTGCATTTTGCATTTATATATTTTTGTATTTAATCATTTCACCTCTCTTATATCAAATCTTGATCACTCTTATCAAATTTTAGGACTTTTAACAAATGTTTTCTTCTCAATTATTGTGCTTCTATTATACTGCCCTAATATCTCTATAATCTCTAACTCTTTATTTCTCTATTACTATGATTTCACTTATTTTAAGGCCTTTCAAGAAACTATAGAAGATTTATAGGCACTACATTAACTTGGTAGAGACATCACCCATTTTCTTCAAATTCTTAATAAGATTCTTTCACTCCCTTTCAAATCATGAGATATTGAACCTTGTGTTTTACAATTGTCTAAGACGGGCCGCACAGTCATTATTGCTATGCCCAAAGAGGGTGATGGTTGCTAGTAGGCATCCCATTGGTGGAAGAGATGTTATTGCAATTCTTTTGGCCCCTAACTTATATAGAGTTTGCACCATAGAAAAAAAAAACTTCCCAAAACAATAACAAATGAATTGATTCATCTTGATCTTATGTTGAAGATATAGAATCATATACAAATTGTTTCGAATGGTCATCATATATGCCAGATCCCAAAGTAAAGTTCATGCCATTGATTATGTTTTTACCAGAGGCCTAAGGACTAAGATAGGCTTGGCCTTGTGAATCTAAAAAAAATTGTTCCTTCGTAGGGTAAAAGCACAAACCCGTGTCACCCTTTTACAAAGGAAAAGGCTAACAAAAGTGTAGTTGTTCACATTCAATGACATAAAATTGGTATTATTATTTAGAATTTTAAAATGAAGTAAACTAATGAAATGTGTAGAAATGGATGAATTTTAAGATTGTAATTTTTAATAATTATTTGGAATAAGAAATTATATATTTTCTTATTTTTCAAAGATAAATTTTAGTTGTTGGAAATTAGGGGTCTAGTTCCCACCACAAAATTGTATGGAAATAAACCTATTTCCCTTTGATCTTAGATTATGTTATCGATAATATATGTAGCTAGAACAATCAAAAATAAAAATAGGTTTTAAACCTATATTTTCTCTTTTATAATGATTCAAATTTCAACTTATTCAAATCAATAGTTTTCATCTCCCACCACAATTTTTGAAATAGATCTATTCTATACAAAAGAAAAATTATAGATTCTAGAAGAGGACTCTCTCCTCTAGAACATCATATAATTTTATTTTATTTTTGATATAATTTAATATTTTTTCTTTCTCAAAATTGACATCTTCTTGAGTATTAAAATATGTACTTATAAATTTTTTTAATTATAATATACTATCTCTAATTAAAACACTATGAACTCTATAATAGAATATTCTTGACTTTGAGCTCTATAAAATGGTGTTTATATGTTATTAAAAAAATATCATAATAAATCATAAGAGTTATTGAAATGTCAATTTTCTGAAATAATTATATATTTTTAGTAATTGGATACTAACTAGTATAAAACATGCATTTAATAGACATTTCCAATTGGAAAAGTGTGAGACCACATATAACTTAGCTAGAATAATTTTATCAATATCATATGTTTAAAAAAAGAAAAAAATAGATAGAAATACTCAAATTTAGTCGTTCCGATAACTCAACTTGAAAGGTGACACAGTTTTGTACTTTTACCCCATAGTGTATGATCTTTGTCTTAATGAAGTGTTTGACATTATTATAATTATGCATCATTCTTATTATGAGAAGATGATTTTAGAAGAGTATGAGTCCACTAGTGTAGACCTACAAATAAAAACTAATTAATCTAGTTCAATAGTGAAATGATTGCACTCCTTCAGGTAGTTTTCTAAGAAATATTTTCATATGCTATTCATTATAAAAAGTAGAGACATGTTGAAATTGTGAGTTAAATTTTCCAAAGTACATTTTGAATACTAAGGAGAGGAGCACATTTTAAATATCCATCTTGGAAGGCACTAGACTCTGGCTAAAATGCCATAAGTCATAAGGGTGCTAGTAATTCCCTTATGAAATTATTTGGCTATCTATACTAATGAAAATGCATGTGCTAGAATAGTAAATTAGGAATTAAGGAACTAATTTTAGTGTGTAGAATCTCCTAGTCATTCCAACTATCATAAAATCTATTTTTATGTTGTATATCTAGCTTCTAGTGTTGTGTGTTCTAACTAGAAATTGGGCTTGGATGGTTCTTGGATTATTTCAGAAAGGATAAGTTGTTGCTATAATATTCTTATTATTTTTCCTTCTAGTAGAAGTATATGTTCTTCATACTGGATGACAAAATATATAAGGTCGAACATTTCATTATCTTAAGTTTCCTAAAAGTGATTAATTGCTAAAAATAATGAGTCTTATTCTAATGTTTGCTCCATTTTTATTGGTTGACCTAGAGTCAATTTGGGAAAATCAATTGAATCTTTAAACAAAAGGATGTTATTATATTTTATTATTGATGATAGTAATCGTGGGCCTATTAGGTAGAACTATCTTTATGGAATATTTTACTAAATTCAACATAGTGGATTACATATAAATTATGTAGCCTTTGACACTTTAGAAAATATTCCTTTTAGGGGGGGCACGTTTGAATTGGTATCTTAGTGCACAAAATTATCTTACTATATGTTGTCTTCTCTAGACTTGAGATATATTGAAATTTAGATCATTTATCTTTCTGATTTGACATGTGTGCATATTGAAATTGAAGTTTTCTCACCTAAATGAGCATGCTAATTAAAAATTAGATGTGCTAGTCATCTTGTCCTTTGATTATGTGGCCATTGATTTATTCTCAATTAGAAGATCATATCATTTTTGTATTTCACCTGCAATGACTTGGTATGGCTTGATCTACATAGTTTATGTTAAAGGAACTACTTAATTGAGAGCTTCTTGATGCATGATTTTCTAATGAGGAGTACAATAGCCATAAAATTAATGGTGGTTTTTTGCATCTTACTATGATCATTACTAAAACTATTGTACAATTAACAAAGCATATTGAAATGGGTGTGTCTATTTTTCCTCTTCTCATAATGATTGATTTCAATATTATCTATACAAAGAGTTAATATATTCCTTGTATATACATTACTCTATAGTTATATATTTCCTTTCAGGTGACTTTGTTGAAGTTCTATGTAATAGAAAGATTCTACTAAAGGTATTTTGATGAAAAGTACATACTAATAAACTACTCTGTTTACCAAAGAGTGATGATCAAAAGAATGAAACTTTTTTTAATATTCTCCTTTCTACTTGTTTGATTCTTGGAATATGTATGCATTGAATGTAAGGAGATATGTCTAAAGATCTAGTTGATCTAGTGCATTATGAGGGGCATACCTTTGGACAAACATTAAATCTTTAATGTTGCATAACTTTAAAAAACTACACAGAAGAAATAGTAGACTTTGTAGATTCAAAGGAGGTTTTATGCAAAATTAGTTTCTATATAAAGCAATTTTATAGTTGTTTTAAAGAGCCATCTGTCATAGTTATATCCATGCTATGGAAAACCATCTTCAATAGTTACAAAATGGCTACCAAAAGTTGTTTGCAACAATTTTTCATTAACATGGAACAACATTGAAGCAACTATATGTCCATGCAAAAGATTGTTGTTGCTTGTAACTTGCTATAGAAACATATTGGTGGCAGCTACAATTGCTACAAAAAATCAATCATTAAATTTATTTCCTTTAGCTCTATTGGGAAGATCAATAGAAGTTGAAGAATGTCTCAAACATGTCATGGATAGGGTAAAGAGGATATAAGAAAGAACAAAACAAAATATGAAAAAAATATGCAAGTTGAATATCATGTTTTCTCAAATTTAGAGTACAGTGGTAATTATAGTCCAAAATTGATAAAGGAATATGAGAATTCAGCTGGCTACAAAGAGTTAACATTCAAGTTTAATAGTCACATTTTGGCATTTAATGCATTATTATTATTTTATTTTTCTTTTCTTTATGGAATCATTTTAGGAAAATATGAGATGAAAAAGGAAAGAGGTAATCATAGTGAAGTGGCTCAACTATGGAGGCCATTTACATAAGTTTTGTAGCTGCTAGTTACATTCTATAGTTGTAACAGAATGAGTTGTTCCATTAGGAACTGCTATATTTATGAAATAAAATATTGGCATATAAACTTATTTTTGAGAAAAATCATGTATTTACTTTGTTTTCTTTTTACTGAGGTAGTATGTCATTTTGGCAGCTGGAAGCTTCTTCATTTCTCATTTGGTATATTCTAGTATTACCTTAAATTAGATTGTCTCATAATTTTTTATATGATTACAACAATATGAATAAAGAATCACAAGAAGATGATCTCAATGAGTTTTGTATAAATATTAAGAGTGTAATATTTGGTAATGATCTCTTTAATATGAATAAAATTAAACTTTGTATTTATTCCTCAATGAGTTTTGTATTATACATATACATACATATATATATATATATATATATATATATATATATATATATATATATATATATATATATATATATATATATATATATATATATATATATATATATATATATATAAAATTTTTGAGTTATTTTGAAGAGATGGTTTCAAGTATAGGCTGAATTTAAATCCACATGAATTAGTTTACAAGGTGTACTAAAACAAAGAGAATAATTCTTTTATCACAATATCAAGCCCTGATAGTGTTAATGTGTAGGGGAATAGGGAGCTTTGATTATAATGGTTAGAATTTTAGTATTGCATCCATGGTTAAGAATTTCATCATTGCAGCCCCACAATGCGAAGGTGGAGTTAAATATTGTTTAGTTTCCAATTATTTAGGGATATATTAGGACCATAACATTTTGTAGAATATAAGTGATGCTATGACAATTTCATACAACTTCAAATATAGTTATTAATTTTCAATCACTGCCATGTATTTACAACTAGCACATTTCATAATTTTAGTGCACACTACAATGACTACTTCAATAGGATTTAAACTTGCCTTAACTAGTGTTTGGTTTTTATAGGGTTCTTATAAAGAAAAACTTGAATATTTTATGTAATGGTAGACCAAGTATTTATGTAGCTATTTTTTTATACTTGTGATATTATTTTAATGAAGTGAAAGACTAAACCATGATCTAATATTTAGCACATATACTATATTTAATATTTTCATTACTATGTATTTATTGTTTATGTAAAAAAATTCTACATCGTTATGATTAATGTATTAAACTTGTTAATAAAAAAAAATTAAATATATGTTTCAAAGTAATGCACATCAAATATGGAGCTCTTTCATGACATTAATAAAATGCTTCATATTAGAAAACCATTCAAAGTGTTTTAACATACTATGATAATAAGGGTAATTTATATGAGTCAAATTATTTAGTCTTACCTATGATATATTGAGCCAAAAATATCATTAGGGTTGAGTAAGATTTTGAAGAGAAACATGTTCCTTAGATAGTACTTAGCTACGTTCTTATGATGAGACAAATTTAAAAATAGTATCCTTCTATTTATATAGAATTGTGTCAAACTATGATAAAATTATTCTAACATATTATCTCAAGTTACTTGAAGGCACACAAGCATTCATATTAAGTTACTGATGATGGCCTTTACCCTACATTTATCTCAATAAAACATTTGGTAACTTGTGTTTGCATCTTTGGTGTAGGTATCACATTTGACTAGTATAAGAAGATTTTCTATTCAACTTCTAATGTTGGAGCTATGTATCCATAAAAAAAATGTTCAAAAAGATGGTCCAAGAAGAGAAAAATGCACTTATATCCTTATCTCTTTGAAGATGAAATTTATTTATAAGTTTTTTGCTGATAAATTCTACATTTAAAATAGCTAAAACTTTTCTAGTTTTGTGTATGACACCTTAAAGTCATTTTTTCAAAGCTTCAAATTTCTTGAGTCTTAATCATATGCTCCTGAGGAATATGTGATAGGAAAGTTACAAGCAGTAAATTTATAGTATATGGTGCATTTAGGGAGATAGGACATCTCATCATCTGAATATTCAGATGAATGAGCACCAAAACCTACCCTAGGCACAAATGCATACTTTAACAAAAAGATATATTGCACCTGTCAAAGGTGCCAGAATAGGAAACTAAAGAAGCAGCAATTTGTTGATATGCATAGATTGAAATATGGAGTTTATATAGAAGAGGTACACTATAATTAACATGTCTTATAATAAATATTTTATATGAATATTATTTAATATATTATTATTAATTATTTCAATTTCTTTTTTGATGAAAAGCCACTTTCACTTACCAATATTATTGAAGAAACAATAGACTTTACTGATGACAGTCAATCCCAAGATGAAGAACAAAACACATTTATAGATGAAATGACTTCATAGATAAATGAGGCAGGTGTTAATGAATTCATTCAAGACTTCTATACATCTTATGAGAAAGTTATTGATTCACCTATAACTCAGTTGGCTATGACATCTCTTTTCCTAATTGTAGATATTTCTATATTAGCAACACTTATGTTATTGTTGAACTTGAAGGTTACACATGGATTAACAAATACATGCTTTACTAATACACTAAGGTGGGATTTGATATTCCTATATATCAATGTGCTTTCATGCCTTCAAATTTTGAAGTGTTTTTATACTTATAAAAATCATTTGTTTCCTCGCGTAGGCTTTTGACAAACAAAATACTTCCGAAGGATAATAAGTTGCCTCATCCTCATAAAAAAGTATCTTCAATAATGGAAGATATTGGGATGGAGTACAATACATATGATTCATGTCCAAATGACCATATATTGTACTATGGAAAGAATGCAAATTTGAAGCAATGGCCAATTTGTCACACAAGAAGGTATCTCCAAGATCAAGTATCCAAGAAGGTTCCTTATAAAGTACTACGACAGATTCTACTAAAGCCAAGATTTGAGAGGATGTTTAAATGCAAGGAATTGGCAAAAGATATGAATTACCATGCACAGGGGAGAAGTTAAGATGGTGTCATGCATATGGCTATAGAAAATATTGGAAAAAAATTGAGGAAAAATGACCACATTTAAGAAATGAGGCAAGGAATGCAAGAATCTCTCTAGCAATGGATGGAGTCAATCCTTTTGGAGATCTTAGAACAACATATTCAATCTTCTCCCTAGATGGAAATGAAAAAGGAGCATTCTATGATAACTCTAATCATACCAGGTATTAAAATATATCTAAATATAATGTATTGCCTTCTTGAAGATTCTATATAAATATTTTATTGTTATCAAATCTTAATTATTTGTTCATTTACTTAGGAAAATATTAGGTAAAGGATATGTATGTATATATGGAGACCCTCATTGATGAGCTTCACAAATTATGGAATGTTGTACATATTCATGATGTATCAAGACCTATCAATGATAGAAACTTCATTTTTCACGCGATACTTGTCTGGACAATTCATGATGGACCTGGGCTCTCTATTTGTTGTGGTAATATAAGATGAATTATTTTTTGTAATTATTGCATTCATTTTACTATTTACTAACTTTGGTTAACATCCTTATTTTAGGGCTACAAACAAAAGGAAAACATGGTTTTCCATCATGTGGGCCAAAAACCTTTTCAAGGCAGTCTAAAGATCTCAATAAAACTATGTATGATGAGTATAGACATTTCTTACCACAAAACCATCGATATTGTGTACATGATAAAATTAAGGTCAATGGAAAGGAAGTGGAAATATAGAAACCAAAAAGGATGAACCCTACTAGGTGGAAAGCAATGTATGACAAAAGAGAAGGGATGAGGTTTCCATTAGGAGTGAAAAGACTCTCATTTTTCTATAAATTAGAATATTATGATAAGTTACCAATAGCCCTCCTATTTGATACTATGCACATTATAAAAAATGTGGCAAAGTTCTTGTGGAAACATCTAAATATAACTAACCTTGAAGCACAAATAAAGTTACAAAAGGATTCATAGGTTACCAATACCATGCTGAACATGTGGTTCCATGAAGACAACACATATGTTCATGTTCCATGGAATCTTACATCAATGGAAAAATAAAATATCATTGATACAATGAAAAAAAAAATCCTTTTGGATTCAGTGCAAGACTAAAAACACTTATCCACAAGAGATGGATTAGAGTTGTCCAACCTAAAAATGCATGATTGCCATAATTGGATAAAGATAGTTTTGTAGTCTATTAAAATTATTGGAAATATAATAAGAAATTAGTACATATGAGTGATATTCTAAGTTCATGAATATTTTAACATGCTTGTTCATCAATGGTCATGTAGTACATGTTGCTTGCAACAATACCAAGCACTTTTGATCATGATATCACATTAACTATATAAAAATTATCAAAATATTTGAGGTATTTTGTATAATTTAATCACTCTTCCATGGTTCTTATCCTTTGAAGTTATTATTTCTTATGCATTTATATGATTTAATAATTTTAGTTTTGAAAATATTATAAATATCTATTTATTACATGTTAATACTTGTAGGTGGGTCTCATCAAAAGAGATACATCTAGAGGACCTTAAGTACTGGAAGAGGAACATTTCACTTTCAATGTGTGATGCTTCCCTCCAAGTTTTTTTAATTCTTAAGAGCACTATCTTGTACACCTAGTAGAAAAGATTTAGTTATGAGATCCAATTCATATTCAAGCAATGTCACTTATGGAGAGATATGTGAAGGTTTTAAAACAATTTGTGCCAAAAAAGGCTTGACTTGAAGGGTCCATGGTTTTCCAAACCATGGTTCACTTGAGTGAGTATATACCTCAATTGCACCTTGAAACTCTACAATTATGGAATAATAAAAAAATTCAATCATTTGAAGGAGACAAATTATAGGGTAAAGGAACTTCTAAGAGGATAAAAGGTATGCAAAAATATTGGAAATTGTTGTTTTTATCTTAAATTTTAAAATGCATGTCCTCAAATAATTTTTAATTATATATGTTAAGGATTGGGAGGCATTAAATTTGTATATTGCATACAATTTAAACTTTATGTTGGAATGGATGGAGAAGTAAATTGAACAAAATAAATTAGAGGATGAAAAAGCATGGGCCAATATATATAATAAGCATGGTCAAAACACTGTTTGAGGACTACATACAAGCCATAATAGAAAATGGCCAGAGAGATGCACATGGAATTGGCTAAAGACCACTATTGAACATGAGTCAACAAAAAGAAAGAATAGAGAGACACCACAATAATTGAATTTTGTTAAAGGATCTATAAATGGGGAGGTAACAATTATATATTAGAATATTAGATGGTATTAATGTAATGCCTTGCCAAGGGATCCAAAAGAATTAACCTAAAGTTTACTAAGTTTTTCAAACAATTTGTTTTTTTTAATCAAGAAAGATAAATCATTCACATCAAACACATAGTAGCGGAAGCCATAACATACAATCAACTAAAAGCATACATAATAGGTTACATTACTTAAGGATACCAAGATTTTGAGTCCCATTTAATCTAATTAATACTAAGTCTAACAACTACCACATCCACATGAAAGAATAATTAAAGGTCCATAGTCCATAATATAGATTTGGTTCAAATGCCTCTTCGCAATTAAATTCGAAATGCTCAATCATCCACTGTACATGTCATAGGGTATTAAAGGCTTAAAAGATTAAACATATGTAGAAATAAAGATACATCATCCTCATCGACCATCATACAAGTGTAATAATAAAGAAAATGAATCCAATAACATACATGATACATCCATCCATCTATATAGATATAACAACCATCATAAAAGATATCCATCCATCACAAAACACAATTATCTAAGTCTATGGTTCCTCCTAGCTATCAATAGCATCATTAGACCATCGTGGGCCCTAGCCATCCCCCACATGTAACATCCCAAGCCACTAAAGAGATCATTGGTACTATAGTAATAGGGATGTCACTCCTAAAACATGCTACAACATATGCATAAAGAAATCTAACATGCAAGAATAAAGCATAAGATGATCCTACAAAGTAGATAACATCATCTATCACATGCTAATCATCAATATAAAGAAACGTGTTAGTAAATAGCATCCATCATAAGATATAACATCCATCATGATGATCCATCAACATAACGAAGGTAAATTCCAACAAAGAATGCTCCAACCATGATGACTACGGATGGATCTCAATCGTAAGAGTGAAAAAGCACTACCACCTAATCATGTGGAACCTAAATGGCCCACTCCCACCATTCTGAGGAGATAATCTCAAGTCCCAAATAAGATATCAAATCACATAGCACAAGTCCTCTCTAAGTCTAGGAATCCTAGAAGTATACTACCTCAAAGGTTGCAACATAAAACAACATCTATACCCAAAGGCACACAAGACACACTGGAATTTGCTATGTAAGTGGGAAAGTTTCATCACATCAATCATGCTAGAGTTAACCTGGTAGTCTCTCAATAGACCCTGGCCCCCTAGTGATCCCTATGTGGCCACTATTATCCTCTCGTACTGACAAGGCATACTATGAAATGCAAGGTCATAACCAAGCATTTTCTCTACTCCCATCCTAGTCTGTACTAGCACTCGAGGCATGGGCAAGAACATACAATTATCTTAGGTTCATTTTAATCCTCATTTAGTGTAATTTTTTCACTTATTAATACAACTTACGATAACTTACACTTGAAGCCTCTTAGGGCCCCAGCCCCCATTGCAAGCCACTTCTCAACACTACATATAGATAACCTACCCTAGGCTCATGAAATCACAAATCAAAAAATCACCTCAATCCTATACAAGCAATTAGAAAGCATCAAAATATAATCCACAATGTTCACATTAGTTCTCCACGAGAAACTAGAAAGAATCAAATGATAGATCATAATATCCATCGGTTCTCAACAAGAAACTAGAATAAATCATAATGTCCATCAGTTCTCAACATTTGAGCAACCGAAAAGTATCTCAAAATAATAGTAATCAATGACTCCAAAATGGTCAAGTCAAACATAGCATAACATGACATCATTAAGATCAAAACAAACACTTTAGTCCCATTAAGGCGACTAGAAAGTAATCCAAGTATAACTGATCGAGACTCAAAATGTTTAAGTCAAGTATCTCATATACATACATCTCATCTTGATAGAGGAAGACTAGAAAGCAATAACAATCAATAAACCACACACATCATAGAGCATGAAAAACCACACACATCATAGAGCATGCCATTGTATTACCATGGTTGGGTTTTAAAAAGATTGAGACCAAACAACATCAGCATGACATCACATCTCATAACCCCCGAGCCTTTGGTAGACGTCCTATAACTAGTCAACTATCTAATCAACCCCAAAACACAAAAACACAAGCAATATACAAACAACAATGTAAGTTCCATGTTTGGGTTTAGCCTTGAATACATAATATCAATTTATAGTAAAGTTCCAATTTTCATTACAGTGTAAGCATTCAAATTTACAAGGGTACATCTTACTCCATATAGTTCAACCCATTCATTTCTTCAAATAGAATACAAAATCACCCCATTCAATTTCTCAAAATAATCAAGATGCAAATACATGTTTCAATTTACTTTTGAAATCACATAGTTATGACAAGTATGAGGTTTCAATTTTTGTTTCAAGTATATTTCAAGAGTATAAGATTCTTCATTTAATCTCCAAGTCAACCCATTTATCTCTTCGAATGAAACATAGATTTGCCCCTCCATTATTTTAAGCAATTTACTAAAATAATCAGAAGAATAATTATTTACTTGTATAAATCATTGTACTACCACCCATTGACTTTTAATAAAATCATTTGCATTATTTCACTAAAATTCAATGTTACTAGTGGAATAAAATTCCCTTAATATTTAATTTCTCCAAAAACAATTAAAGAATAAGTAACCATCTATTATTTAAATTATTAAAATATTCCTCTTTGATTTTCAAGAGATTCATCTTGACTCTATAAACTAATATTACAATAACAACTTCCCTCATTAACTAATCTTAATTAAATAACATTTAATTAAATTAATTAATAAAGTATATAATTTGCAATCTACAATTCTAGATCATTTTAATAATAACTTAATTAAAACTTAATTGCATATAGATTGGGGTCATTTCTCATATTAAATAAGAGCCTAATTACCCTTCTTGACTTAATCAATTCTCCAAAATATTCTAGAGGCAAGCTACTTATTTAATCTTATTAATTTGAATAAGTAATTCCAATCTAACAAAATCATAACATTAAACTAAATCCACAACTTCCACTTAACTATATCCATCATTAACTAAATTTAATTAAACTAATATTTATCTAAATTAATTAACGACTATCAACCTAAGATCTTATCAATATCCCAATAATAATCAGTTACTAATATTTAATAAAATTATCAATAATCTTATTAATTAAAAATTACACCATATTTAAATGCATTATTATTTAAATTAATAAATAATAAAGCTCTTATAATAAAGAAATAAGATGGAAACCTTATTAATAAATATTATTAATAAAAGAATATTTATCAATAACATAACAACCTTATTAAAATTGATTTTATAATAATAATTAATTCTAAATCTATTAATGAAACTATTAAACATCAATAACCTTCATATAAAACTTATTAATAATTTAATATCAAATCACATTCAAATCTCAATCAATTTGTAAATATATATATCAAACCTTTTAGGGTCCATTTGGTTGCTGAATATAAATTAAGCATTGGCATTCAGAATGTTGGCTTTGGGATTCTAGAATTTGGAGTCCAGATTATGATTATGGAATTCAATTTGGGACTATTTGGTTGACCAAGAATTCATCGTGAGAAAATAGTTTTCCTCTATTTGGTTGCACATTGTAGAATTGGAATACTAGCCAAAATAAGCGTCGTCTTTTTTATTCAGTTTTTTAACATGAATGAAATGTATTTTTAATATTTTAACAAAAAAATTGCACTTAGCTGCTACATACTATGCTTAGCTATAAAATCGGTGCAGCCAGAAAAGAAATGATACAAACCTTTGAATATTAACCATTAATTTATTGAGGTTGACTTGCTAATCCCCCTGCACAGAAATGGTGGACTGTAAAATCGTTTTGCCTTTCTGTTATTTGTATCGATGCTTTGAAATAAATGAATATATCTCTATTATGACAACAGATTATGGATTGAAAATATGGTCTTATTTGTTAATCAAATCATATACCCAAGCATAATGATGATTGTTATATCAAAACATTGAAAGCCTGACATTATTAAACTTTCAAATCAGAAAACTCTTACTACTACGTGCATAAAATAACATATATTGCACTTCATTTTGAATCTTTAATGTGTACAATTTTTGCTTCTTGAAAAACTTGGGAATTCGTCTATACAGATGTTTGGTGGAAATATTTGAATCAAAACTCTCAAATGTTCAAATGCCAAACCCAAAATGCAAAACCCTTCACAAACTACCCAGATTTTGAAATGAAAAACCCTTCACCATTGATGTCATTGAAGAAAAACAATAGTATCTGCAAAAGATAAGAGCCCCCAAATCAACATTTTATTGGAGTAGAAGTAACATTTGATGGATAGAAGCTGTACCCAGAATGAAACAAAAATAAATAAAAAATGGATACCTGTGTGAGAGACAGAAAAAATAGAAGTGGCAAAATAATTGAGGAGAACAGCACGCAAGTAAAAAGAGGATAGAACAAGTGAGAAAATCCTAGGTCAAGAAAACCTCAAAAACAATTCATTTCTAGTAATATCCAATGCTCATTTTTATACAAATTGGAATTAAAATGAGTATAAGACCAATTCTACCTATTTAGGTGAAATACCAAATCCAAATTTTGCGGGGTTAATGGGTATACTAGATTCTTGTTTTTTTCGATTCCCATTCCGACTTAGCCTACCCAAACAAAAAATTAAAAATTTCCAAGAATTATGTATGCTAATTCCATCCATATTCCAGCAACCAAACAGGCCGTTAATGTACAAAGCTTTATTAAGTCTGTCGGCTTTCATTGAAGTCGTGTGACCCCTAAACTATATCAACAAACATTATTAATAAATTTAAAACTTCATAAAAAATATATATACCACCCAACGCAGATAATAAGGATTGCTAGTTTTAATGAAGGGTCGTGTGGCTCCTTTGCTACACATCGCAAGTATATTTTGATGGTGCAGTTCAGTAACCCAAGGACGCCGTCGATTAAGAGGTGAGTGGGGGATGGGGTGAGGTTAAACCCACCCTTCCAATCATATTTTTATACATGCATCCAAATAAACGATGGAGCATTCAACGCTAGCAGAAAAAATGGCATTGGGTAAATAAAGGAATGTATCAAGATGAGACAGTGTGAATGGGCAAGCATATAGAGTAGTCATTGATGAATCATTTCTAAAGTAGCATTAAGTGTTTAAATTGCAAGGTGTGTTGAAGACATTCGCAGTAGGGATAATAGATCTGGTAGCAGCCTTTATGAGAGGATGTGAATTGAGTATGAGGCATACAAATTTAATTATTATTATTGGCTAACAAACATATAGGTAGGCCTGATAAAACATTTTTCCAATGTCTAGTCTTAAAAGCACAGGTTCGAATTTGTGTTCTATATTTACTGACAAGTAGATAATATAAGATTAGGCACCAAATCCAAAGTGTTTCATCCAAATCCTTTGTGACCTAGACGCCTCATGAAATCTCTATTTAAATTGAAATAAGTGTAGACCATGAAAATGATGAAGGTTTTAGGCTCTTACTTGTTGAATACGAGTGATTATCAAAAATATTTTGAAGCATTTATGCAGGGATACAACACTAGTTATAAACTGATGGAAGAGGAGAAAATAGAAGACACAATGGGGCAATTGTTGCCATATATTCTTTCTCTCTCTCCCATTGCTCTAGTGTTTATAGCTATTACATTTAAGGGTTTTCTTTAGACTTTTTCCTTGCGGGACAAATACATGAGACCTTCAATTCCAAACTTGGGAACAAATACAATAAAGCCATTAGATCTCATTTTGATAAATCTTACTTTTGCATCAATAAGCTATTTTCTAACATAAATAAGTGTATGGAGTTTAACTAATGCTCGATTAGCCATTTGGGCATTTTTATGATGGTAGTTTAGATTGTCAGTGATGCTTGTCAATTGTGTCCATTCATGAAACACAATAGGTAACATGCTCAAACCCAAAGCAGCAGCAAGTAATCTATGAACTATAACATTTGCATAACGTCATATGGGTGATGTGATATGAGTATACAAGGGGCTGCAAGACCATAATGATGGAACTCAAGAGGAGTAAGATCTCCACTACAGAAATAAACTGCCTAGGACATGCATTTTGCCATAAAAATCCAGACTAGCTATATTTTTAAATTATTGTAATAGTTGTTGTCTACTAATATTTGTCCTCAATCGACACTGGCAGTGATGAAGGGATTCTTTTGAAAAGAATTGTGAATCACATAGTCCAAGAGATAAAGAATGTGAAGGTACCATTGGATGTAGTTCCATATTTAGTTGGATTTGGTGATGATGTACGAGAGTTTGAATCAATGAGATGTCTTGGGGGTAATAGGAACATAGAGATTGTGGGGATTGTCGGCATGGATGACTATGGTAAAACCACACTGGTGAAAGAGATATATAATAGAAAATACTCATCCTTTGACAACTATAGCTTTCTATTTAGAGTAAGAGAAAATCCATTGCATGAACTACAAAAACAACTATTGGAGGATGTTATACATGTGAGTATACCATTCAAGGATCCAAGCAAGGGCAATTCTATTTGCTGCAATGTTATATATGGAAAAAGCTACTCCTATTCTAAAATAGATTGTTTCAATCTCTGTTATAATGTTGGTAAGAGTATGATGCCGTATCCAAGCTTTCTATATATGTTATCCCTTAGATTTCTTCACACACAGAAATAATCAACATGCATACCAAAATTTCACAATATAAAACATTCATCACAAGAATTATGCAAATAGTCATTTAGCAGACATGATGAAGATAGGAGAGAAATGAGCATATTTAAAATATGTGAGAATCACAAGTGTCTACCTGGACACTGATGCTAATCACTATGCCCTAGAAAATTGTAGAGAAAATTCCTCCTCTTGGAACCTCCTACTTTCTGAAAAATTCCTTCTCCAAAATCCGCAACACAACCACATAGTATGCCAAAGAGTATGATCAATATGAATGTTCACTATTATCTGAAGCATGGAAAAGCATGTAGAAGCATATGAGCTTGTCCATACACACTAGGAAAGATTATATATAAAGGTCTCTAAGATGTATCTAGAATGTGTCTAGAAAGAACTAGGAGATAAGCATGACAACTAAGCACATATCTTCCACGATAAGAAGATAAACATGATGAATTGTCTAGATTGTTGTAGACACCATGAGTTCAAATAATGTGCCAACTCCTAAGTGTAGACAACATGTGCATAATTAGAGTGCAAACTCTTGTGTTGTCAACATGAGAACTCATAAGAGTTCGCATACTGTTATGTGAATAAGTATTAAAATAATTCACATTACTTTATTTAATATTCACTTTTCTCTTTTTTATTTAATTTATTAATTTTAAATCTCATGCACTTATCATGCGATCATGAAATTTTTAATAAATTAATTTCTTTTCCACTTCTAAATTTATTTTCGAAACTTAGTTGATAAAATATTTCTTAACTTAAATATTATTATTATTTAGCACTTATTTAAAAATGAACTCTAAATATATTATTATTAAATTAAATATATATTATCACGTTCCAAATTTAAACTTATAACTTTTATCTCAAAATTAATTCTTTTATTTAATTAATTTCCCAATTAATTAAATAAAATAAATATTAAAATATTATATTAATTTTTCATTAAATTAAATCATTAATTAAATCTTTTAATTAGACTTAATTAATAGGAAATTAACCAAGAAAGAGTTCAGCAATGATAGCAAAAATGTGAACTAGGGTAGGCATTAAAATTAATAAATTTTATTTTAACTTTTGTACCATTGAATCTAATTAGTTAATATTTATATGAATATAGGTAACATATTACAAAGTAACCTCGAATCATGTTCATCATTTTTGCCTTAGAAAAGTTGATGAAAAGAGAAAAACTATGATTGTGGAGTTTCAACATCATTTAAGGTGGAAATTCATTAACATGCAAATGATAGACAACCAATCACAACCACACTTCAGTATTATGGAGTGTTGGAGGATATTATAGAGCTTGATTTTATGTCTTTCAAAAAAGTTATTTTTCATGTTAAATGGTATAAGCTTATCAAAGTGGGTGAAGAAAGAACTATCTTATTTCACAACAATGGATTCTATATGAGAAATACATCTAGGTTTGAAGCCATGTTTGAACCTTATGTGTTTCCAAATTAATGTAAACAATTTATTTTTATTCCAAACTTAGAACAACTTGGATGATCATTTGTAATTGATTATGACCCAAGAGGGAGAAGAGTAACATTTTCTCAAGATGTAGAGGACCATGATATACTTGAAGATGTAGAAGTACCCCTTGAAGACATAAATGACCAAGATGGAGATGATGAAAATTTTCTTGTTGATGAGGCATATGGCCAAGATGAAGATCATGCTGAGCCTACTGAAGTGTTCGAAGGAGATGAGTAGCCACATGCACATCAAGTCCATGAAAATGATTAGTTTAGTGATTTTCATATATCTCTATTTGAAGGTGATGAAGACCATGAACATAATACTATTAATTTATTTGTGGATTTAGGTCACATTAATGATGGGGTGTATATGCCATCAGACAATGAGATCTCATGTAAGGATGACATTGTTTGATCACCATGTTCACTTTAATATGGTTGCGAGGATTCAATGAAATTTGAATAAATAATTACATGTTAACTATTATGTTTCTTGATTGTACACAACATGTAATGTAAATAAAGTGATTTGAATGTTATGATATTGTTTGTGGATGTCTGTAATGTATATTCATTACAATATTAATAATAGTACCCTTCATTCTAATCATCATGACAAGTCTATGATCTTATTTGTTCTCTTCTTGTTTAATAAATTTAACATTGGCCATGCTCTTCAAATTCTAATTAAGTTGCAACTTATAATAGGATGGATCTCTTATCAAATGGTACATTTTTTTGAATCATTTTGGGTAAAAGGATAGAATGAACCTTGTTAAATCCACCTATTGCAAAGTTCTTTTGTTGTATCTTTTGAGAAACCATCGATATTGGTAGCAAACATGAAGACTCCAAAAATACTAAAAATTAGTATTGTAGGTATGGTATAACTAAGGTCATTCCGTGTTTCAACATTGTCTCATGTCCAATATGTATCATGGATTCTAGATCTAACATAGGTAGAGTGATTCTATATGAATGGACTCTTATTTTATAGTAATTTCAAAGCCTTATTGGTTACAATGACCTCAGTGAGCCCATAAATTTTATGTCCATTATACTCCAACACATCATTATAATGGACTGCACTAGATGCCATGATTTTATTACCCAATGGTATGTGAATTCGAATAACATTGATTTTGTAGGGAGGATCATCCCAGAGAGTGATGTTGTCATCACTTCACATTAGCATGAATTTCTACAATAAATTCTCTCATTTTCTTCTCAAGGAAATTAATAGGGTCCAAAGTGAAATCCTGAAAACCATCCATATAATCAATGTTTTTCCACATAAATTCAAGAGGTCTTTTTGCTTCTAGATATCTACTACTACTAATTTAAAGTATCAAATATTTTTGTATCCTTATTTGTACCGGTGAAATCCTGTATAATTGACTCATATAAATACATATTAGAATGGTTATACATTTGTTACAATTTCTTTGTTCACACTAAAATTACTTTGGAAACATAACCTTCTAATCATAAGAAAGCATTCCCTTGTGTGAATATAAGAGATTCTTTTAGATATTTGGAGCACATACTCATATTGTAGCCAATGATGTCATGATGGAGGTCAAAGAAGGAAGAAGTTATATCCAGCTAAGAAGGCCATGGATTTATAAATCTAAATAAATAAGGGGACATCCAAAATAATTTCTTAATATTTACTTATCCTAAGGTTATAAGTTGAATTCAGAAACATGAACCAAATATCTTTCTAATAAGAGCTTGAAATGCAAGAATATTTAGAGGTCATCATAGAAATCTTTTTGGTATAAAAATATACATAAATATAAAGCTGTCATGATAAAGAATAGAGTTAGGCCTCTATATGATATTGCATCAAAATTAATGTTGGTTTCTGATATAGAGAGTGTGACAATATATCAACAAAGAATCAAGCTAATTTTAATTTTAATTTACCATGCCTATCCAAAAAAATGAAATGAAATTGAAGAGAAAAGCTTTAGGTTTACCCATGATGCATTTAAGGTAGCATGGACTTTTATTAAGTT
Organism: Cupressus sempervirens; assembly: GCA_028749045.1. Lineage (NCBI taxonomy): Eukaryota > Viridiplantae > Streptophyta > Pinopsida > Cupressales > Cupressaceae > Cupressus > Cupressus sempervirens. The sequence goes on along the minus strand of CM053783.1, from coordinate 737,713,560 downwards.
ATTTTTGATTTTTTTCTCAGAAATGAATTGATTGTGGTTTCTAGTATGTCTGGAATGGTTTGAAGGGAAGATAAGTGCAAGAAGTTGGGTCTCACTTTTGGGAAAAAAGTGGAAGTGTTTTTCCTATTTTTGAAATTTTCTGTCAATTGATGTCAAAATTTGAGGCATTTAGAAATTGAATATAAAAAAACTTCATAAATAAAAAATTTATTGTTCATAATCTATTTTTTGAATATGTAATTTATTTGTGTACCCATATGATAGATTTTGTTTTCGTTATGGATCTTTAAAAATCATTTTTTTTAAATGCCTATTTTAGGACCATACCGCACTCATGTACAGACACCATAATTTGACACAAATAAATGAATTTTTGTAAATTATTTTAAATGGAGTTACCTAATACATCTAATATTGATGACAATATTTTTCCTTAATTTTTTATTGAATAATTTTTTTTTATTAATTATTAATTGGCTATAAAGATAAATTTTAAAACCTCTCGTCTACAAACACCATAATTTTATCAAAATTTCACTTTTTTCAAAAATTCTTTTTTTAAACCTCAAAAGAATTGTATCTAGATTGATGATATATAAATTAATTTAAGAAAAATTATAAAATAAAAAGGTTATTAAAGTTTTAGTGGACTTCACTATTTTACATTCTGGTACCACCGTTCATTAAAAAAATGCAAAAATAGTAAACAAAATCATAGCACAATAAAATTTATATTTTTGAAATCAAGACAGTGAGAGCTCTAATGTGTTTTTGTTTCATAAAAAAAATTGATTAGGAAGACCCTCTAAAAATTATGGAAGGTGTAAATTTGTTAGTTCAATGCCTTAGCCAAATCTTGAGAGGTGAAAGCATAGACTTGGTCTCACCAAGCCTATCCCAAACCAAAATCCAAGGTGGAGGAAAAAAATCTCACCCAATATTGTATGAAATGTGTTAGAATCTGAAAAGATTAATAATCTAGAAAACTAGTGCAAAGAATAAATATCTGAACTATGAATGCAAATGAGACAAAATCAAAATAGCATCATAGAGTTAGTCTCCAAGAGAGTAATGCAAATGCTGGAAGCAAAATAGCATTAAGAGGATGCAAAAACAAGAGATACAAACACAAGCCAGGTAGCATGCTTATATAGGCTAGGAAGAGGGAGGAGGTGGCAACACCAACCAATGAGGAGCAACCATCCATCAGACTAAAGATAGCAAAGTATCTTCCCAAGATAGCTAATGGATGCTCACATGTAGGAAGGTGACACCTCACAACCATTTACCTAATAAGACATGCTTTATTAACCTAAGCAAGATTATTAAAAGTGTAGGAAAAATTTAGCAAAATAGGAAAAATAAAAAACTACACTAACACCCCCCCATAAGCGAAGCTTAGGTGGATGCTAACCTAGCAAAGCTATGAAAGCAGGAAAATGGGTCCCGGCAACAAGGCCTAATCAGGTACCCAATACAAGAAAAAGAACTAGATGAAGGAAAATAAGCCTCCAATCTAGGAAATGTCCCAAAGAGAGGAACAAAAAAGAGCATGAAGCATCTCCGAAGCATGAAGCTGCAAACACTGTCAGAAGAAACTGCTAGAACCCCCATTGAAATAGTGCATGACCAGGTAGAGAAGATAACGTCTGAAGAGCTGATCAATCAAAGAGGTGACCTCCAAAGGTAGGAATGAATGAGTGTCTATATAGTAGATGGACCATCTCACCGAAATGCATAGGTCCCTAGCCACTGCATCCGCCTAGTACATAGGAACAAAAATTGAATATGTAGATCACTCAACCGAACCAAAGAAGCAATAGAGCCAACAGGTGAACCCCCCCATAATGCTGAACAAGGAGAGGGGTGACAGGAACACTGAAATGCAATGCCAAAAACATCTGCAAGAAGAAGAATCAGGAACACCAATAGTGCAATAGAAGTATAAGCACAGGATAAAGGGCAGTGTCACCGACACACTGCATGGGCTAATGTCGTGGAAGAAAAATTCACCTAACAAAGGTGGATGAGCACAAAATGGCAAAACATCATGACCCCCCATGGCACTTTATAACTGAGTGCGAGTACAAACAAACACAAGGTGTACAAGATCCCAGATATGCAAAAGAAGGCACTTTATCTCAGTGCATTTATAGAAAAAGAAATGCAACAGAATAGAAGCATACAATGTTTAGAAGTCAGAAAGAAGAGTGAACCAAAAGAATAGAAGAAGAGATTCTAGGACCTGTAAGATCCAAGTAATCTGCCAGAGTGAGAAAGTGCAAAACTCAAAGGAGAAAGAACCTAGAGTAGAATTTGGACAAAAGACCTCTGCAACTGAATAACTCACAGAACCAGCTTTCCAACGATATCTGACGAGCCTAGAAAAGAGTCCGAATGAGCGAGATATGGCTCACGGAAGGCAAAATAGAACATTTTGCTTTGACTACCAAAACAGGCAACTAGACTGTAGCAAAAATTAAAAAAATTATCCCATCATCTCCTTCTCAGAACCAACTTTTCGACACATTTTTTGGATCGAAAAAATACGTCCGTATGCTCAAGTTACGGAAGAAAAATTGACAGAGCCTCCTCATGAAGAGCACATGCTAAAAGTGAAACTTGGGCAAAATAATCAAGGAAACAAATAGCACCACTACGATCTACTCAAAAAATATGCACTTTCAAAAAAAGAATCACCTCGATACGAGGTCATATGAGAAAGTTATGATCCTCTGAAGTTTCCAAAATGAGAACTATGCACAGTCATGGCTGAGAATCTGCAATTTCTGAAGAATTCATGCATGAAAATCAAAAAACAACTCCACTAGTGGATAGAGCACAAAAAAATAGCCAAGTTCATAACAAGAATCATAAAAAACGGAGTTCTTATGAGCAAGAATGAGACATTTGAAAACTGCGTTCAAATTTGCGACTGCCAATGGAGAGGGGTATGGCTGTAGCTTTGCATGCTTGAGTTTGTAAAATATACAGCTTGCATGCAAAATCTAAAAGATACCCAGATGGTTTTTTGGGGCTGCGAACAAAACCCAGAAAGCATTTTTCTTGCTGATGTACAAAAGATGTTGATGTATTGTAAATCAGACGCCTTTAACAGTAAAAAACGGCTCCAAAAATCAAAAAATGACCCAAACAACCAGAATATGACATGAAAATGCTGGATCAACTTCCTAAGTCCATCAATGGCATGCTGGAACCTACTAAACTGATTGAAAACTCCAAATATGCAAGTTGGTTGTCAGATTTGAGATTGAAACCCCAGAGAAAAATCATTTTTGTCAAAACTTTTCTGATTCTCAGGATCATCCAAAGATGCAAGAGAAGAGAATACTTCGTTTTTCAAAAAACTACAATAAAGTTTATTTGCCCTCCCTGAATCTCTCAAATAAGGAAGCTAAAACCTATTCTTGCACATAGAAAAGCTCTGATACCATGTTAGAATCTGATAAGATTAATAACCCAGAAAACTAGTGCAAAGAGTAAATATCTAAACTATGAATGCAAATGATACAAAATCAAAATAGCATCATAGAGTTAGTCTCCAAGAGAGTAATGCAAATGCTGGAAGCAAAATAGCATTAAGAGGATGCAAAAACAAGAGATACAAACACAAGCCAGGTAGCATGCTTATATAGGCTAGGAAGAGGGAGGAGGTGGCAACACCAACCAATGAGGAACAACCATCTATCAGACTAAAGATAGCAAAGTATCTTCCCAAGATAGCTAATGGATGCTCACATGTAGGAAGGTGACACCTCACAACCATTCACCTAATAAGACATGCTTTATTAACCTAAGCGAGATTATTAAAAGTGTAGGAAAAACTTAGCAAAATAGGAAAAATAAAAAACTACACTAACAAAATGGACACCTATTATTTGAAATTCAAAAAATGGGTACCCATTTTGAAAATATCAAATCAACATACAAAATCCCCCCAAAAAACAAAATTTTAAATTTTTAGAAATGGGCACCCATTTTGTAAAAAAATAGATACCCCTTATTTACTTTTCAAAAATGGGTACCCATTTCTAAAAAAATACAAATTTTTTATATTTTTGAAAATGGGGACCCATTTTTTGAAAAATAGAAAATGGGTACCCAGTTTTTTAAAAGATAGGTGCCCGAGCCTAAAACGAGTACTCATTTTTAAAAAAATAGGTACCCATTTCTAAAGGAGCACGATCTCAATCCATGGACTTCCATAAAATTGAGACCCAACTCCTTGCTTCTACTTTCCTTGAATTATTAGCACATGTCAAAGAATTTTTTTTAATGAGTTGAACTTTCACATACATTGATACTGCTCATAACTTTATCCTAGCCATAATTGATATAAGGGTAAGTAGAATGCCTTCGAAGTGGTAAATAATTGGATATTAGTATTGACTTCTTAATTGATATTAGTGTTTCCAATGCCAAAAAAATGCCAATAGTTTTAAATTATTGGTTATAATATCTAATTTGTGGGGTAGCCTTAAATCTATGATTGTTATGCAAATTCTACAATTAAAAATAAATAGGAAAGAAGAAATTCTCAACAATGTTAGATACTCTTTAGATTTGATTGTGCGATTGCATTATCTAATCTAGGAATTATTGAGATAGTCACAATCTGAAGAAGAAAATTTTCTAGTGAACCATTTTTTTTGTCATTTGACCCAATGTTTTTCTGTAATAAAAGGTTCATTACTAGGTTGAGCTACTTTTCCTTAATGAAATTCAAAAAGGGATTCCATTCAGTAGGAGCTCTTATATAACTTACATATATTTGCTAATCAATATTTTTTCATCTTATGTCATTATGTGTTCTTTTAGGAATGTGATTGTGAGTGCTCTTGCTTCTACTATGGGGGATGTAATGATCTTGAATGGTCCAGATGAAATGCTAAGGAATGGACAAGGGAAAAACATTACAATGATGGTGCATGAAGTAAGTTTGAAAATGATCTTTTATAGGTTCAATTATCTCATGTTTTATATTATATCATGTTATTTTATGTTTTTTAAATGTAGCCCATCTCTAAAATTGTTCAAATCCCTATTACATCCTTTAGTACTTCTAATACTATGCCAGTTGTAAGATTTTATCTAAATTTTTATGCAATTAACTAACTTGTTTCAGCTTTCATATTTTGTTAATATTTGGTTTTTTTTTCATAAGGCCTTCCTAGAGAAACTCCATCAAGCACACATCATGGAAGACCCAATTATGTCATCTGATACATCCGATTTTATGCAAAAAGTAAAATTCAATCATATGTTTGTGTGGGATTAATTATTTCTTTCTAAAGAAAGGCTGATGGTGCCAATATATAATATTTATTAATATAAAATATAGTTTAGGATTTTTTCTTTGAAATAAATTTACATTCTCTTATTAAACTCCTACATAGTGTAGAAATAAATCTCCCATACAAAAAATGATACAATGTCCTCCATATTTAATAATATATGTTTTTAAATGTACTACTCAACTCACATCCAAGATGTTAAAATAACTTTTAAATATTAAAAAAATACATATGCCTTACATTCTTGACTACTATCCATCATAGTTGCTAACTTTTCCAAAGGATTCTTCATTAATACTATCTTAAATAAATCCCCTTAATTAATAATTGGGATGCCTTCAAAGTAATTGTCTAAACCCACACCACAAACAATAATTTTTATCTTTCTAATGATAGGAAATTGAATTTTTTTTTGTTTGATGAGACTTTTCTTCATATCATTCTTGCATGTTCTATATTGGTGATTAATTTGATTTTCGTGCTTCCTTAGTTCTCGCGGATAGTTTCTTTTGGTAGTCACTATATAAGGATGATTACTTCTATAGTAGTTCCCAAAATCCTACTCTCTCTCTTGAAAACCTAATAAAGGAGGAAGCCATGCAAGAATATTAACAAAAAGCCATAAGTCAAAAACTAGATAAGCTTTTGTTTAAGAATATTTATCTCCTTTTATATATTGGTTCTATTCTATCAAGGATGATTTTACCTCTCCATCCTTGTGCATTTCTAGAACAATGTCTTTTCAACCAATCATTGAGTGACTATTTGGGCAATAATCTTTTCTCTGAGGAAATGTTATTAAGTTCTTAAATTTTATGTATCTCTACCATGATATTTGATTAGCTAATAAGCTTCACCTTTGATGTATGATTGTGGATGGATAAACTAGTTAAAATATGTTTTAAGACCTTGTCTTCAGTAATCAGAATGTTGAAGCTCCCAAATTATTGTCCTTCCTCTCTAAGAATTTAAACAACCTTTAGACTAAAATTGTAACCTGAATCTTCAAGATTTTGATTCACAAATCACATGATTAGGATGGAATTAATGACATCTTCTAGCTGAGAACTTAATGTTTCACTTATACTAGTTGACTCCAGTATACCATGCCCTATATTTTCAAAGTATCAACAATATTTCTTACATGTTCATCATTTAGAGTATTAAAGTTTCTAATTCTATGTCCTCTATTTTCAAAATATCAACGAGATTTTTGCTAATTCCACATTTTATCTCATCAAGTGTCCCTTTTATTTAAAAAAATGATAGATTTGGAATTAATAAGTTGTTGCAGTTTTCTGTTAAAAACAGCAACAAACTCTATGTTATTTTAGCAGTCTAAGGAGATCTATATATTTATTTTATTATCTCAATAATATTTGAACTAGTAGACATCTTAAGACTAGTAGGACTAGCTGTCTCAACAATGCCTATGGAAACATACAACTTGATCACTTTGTTGGCCAATTGTGATGGATTTGCGCCCTCTAATGTATCTACCACCTTCCCATCCTCATAGAAGAAAAAATATGGAACCAAGAAGACAAAGCATGCTTCTAAAATTTTTGGTTGTTCTCAAGCTTCAAACCCGAGGAATTTAATTATGTTATTTATCGTATTATAATAGTCTCATATTTATGTTTGTGTCACCAAGATATTTCTAGATGTGTAATGCCCTTGACATTTGGAGTGGATACATCCATCATAAGAGTTACATCAAGTGCATTACCTCATTGCATGCCATCTACATCAAAAATGGATGGTCCCAGTATCCCCATCAAAATAGACACTCATGCCCCTATTAGGAGTACATCATAATTAATAAATAATCCATCATGTGTGCGTTTAGCCAGAATTCTTCCACCAACACCTGAACAAGTTTCCTTAAGGAGTGTTGTGGAGTCACAATCAAGAATGTTAAAGCTCCTACCAAACACTATTGAAAATGCTGACATGAGGAATGAGATACTTAAAAAAATTGAGTTATGTGAGAGGACATTGTTGGGGAGTGGAGGGATTACTTCAACTGAATAGGTAAATTTATCTTTAAGTATTATTGTATTACTCTTTTGTAGTTTATATTTTTCTTCAGCATTATATATGTGAGTTTTTATTGTTAAATAATATTTTATTTTTAATACATAGCACTATATAATATTTTAAATACCTTTTTCTTGTAATTTATAAACCTTGTACTACACCTATTGACAAGGTATAAGTACTCCCATGTTTGAAAAGGTATAACTGGAAACTTTTATTGTTTGATTGACACTTCTCTCTTATTCTTTTTCTTCCTTTTATCCATTTTCATTGTAATACATACCAGTTGTCTTTCAAAACATGTGTATAATATTAATTTTTTGACATACTTAACCTTATATATTATCTTTGTATTTATATAAAATATTTATACAAGGTTATTTCCAATGTATTCTCTTTTTATTGTTATCTGAACTTTACTTGAATTATCTTTACTTGGGTCAGTATAATTTAATATTGTTATCTTACCTTTACTTGGTTCATGCATTTTAAAATGAATTTATTTCTCCTAACTTCTTTTTCAATGTGATAAGCCACCATTTGTTGTCCACTAACGATGTCTATTGTGTATTCCTCAAAAAATCTACATGTTTTCATGAAATATTTTATACATTGTTATTTCCAATACATTCACTTTTAATTGTTGACATAACTTTACTTGGACTATCTTGAATTAGATCATTGTTAATTTAATATTGGTCTATGTACTCTAAAATTTCTTTCTTTCTCCAAACTTGGTTTTCATTTCTATAACCTTCTATTTATTGTCCAATAAGTTTATTGTTTTGACTGTGATTATTATTTGAATGGATTGGTTTTGACTATGATTATTATTTTAATGGATAGGTTTATTGTTGAACATATTATTTTTGTAGTTCTTGTTGTTATTGGGGTCTATGCATTGGTTTGGGAAGCTATGGTTTTCCTAGCATATGATGGATGTTTTCTTTTGTTGAAGTGAATGGATGTTTTAGATACTGAAAAGAGGATGCATGGCTAAGTAGTTAATAATGGATGGTAATGATATTTCTTGTTGCACATGAACATCGTTTGTGTCTTGTTTGATACAGTGGGAGTGAAATTTGGGATGCTTGCAACATATATTATTGTTTGATTAAATCTCTATAGTGTGAGTAGAAATGATGTGGGCATTCTATAGGTGATTAAAATGGATTGGTAGGAGTGTTAGATGGAAGAATGGGCTTATTACTATCCCCATAGGTGGTATTCTTGTACTATATTATGGTGCTAATTGTGAGCCTTGCTGAGACATAATGGTGGCCTTAGTAGTATGTAGGGTGTTTAAAGTGGATGCTTATTATTTGATGGTGAGATTTTGGATAGCCATTTGACTAATGGTGGGCCTTGCAATGTTCAGAAGTGTAGATATGGGTTGTGTAATAGAAGTAGTGGCAATAGGAATGCTATTGGATACTACTCATGAGGTGGAAAATTATTGTGGTGTGGCATGAACGAATGGTTCTGTGATTAATGATTGGTTTTTCTCAAAGATGTGGCCATAAAGTTAGGTAGATTCTATATTTGGGTCTACAACCTATCGTATTACTAGTTGGTGTCCTCCTCTAGGAATGTAAAGGGGAACAATGGGATTATAAGGGCCAATTGGTGATAGCAATTTACCGAATAAGGGATGTGTTGAGTTTATGATTCATGTAGTTAGAGAAGTCCTTCCAAAGTCAAATGCTCCAATATTATCTATCTGTAAATTCACAATGATGGAATTGACAAGTATCATATGTCTAAAAGGTTATTTGATACCTTTAAGGTGGTTGTAGTAGGTCTTGAACTTATGATTTTTATGTAATTGTTTCTAGATTCTGTGGGGATAGGTCATGCATAACCATGAAAGGCTTAGGGTCAAGTTGTGAACAAGATGAGGTTCCACTAGGATTAGGATCCACATCTCTTTTCTTCCTTTAAGTCTTTTTGAGACATATTATGGTTGGCATGAAATAAAAGTGTGCTAAGGTGTGGGATGCAAGTGATATGATGGTGAATGTGAAGAGTACAGTGAACTCTAGACCTAGTGATCAGAGGATGATGTCAAATTTATGATGGCAGGAGAAATAAAAGTTTGCTAACATGTGGGATGCAAGTGATATGATGGTGAATGTGAAGAGTACAGTGAACTCTAGACCTAGTGATCTAAGGATGATGACTAATGTAAAGAAGATAGGATGTGAGATTATGCAAGGGATAGTAATAGACGATTAGTCTTAAAGGTATGATGCCTATAGGACCTAAAGACTATCTTAGTATCAAGGATGGATGGGATTATTTTTCTATTTGAAATCTTAAGGTGATGGTGGATGTGTTAACTAAGAGTAGACTAATAACCTTTTGGAAGATGTGAGATAGTCAAATGTGGAGATCAACCTATTGAATAAGGTGATGAGGGACAAAAATGACAAGGTAAACTACCCTAGACAAAAAAAAATTTCCAAGTACAGTCATCATATAATGATGGATGTACAACATATGATAGAAAAACTCTAGGATAATGATATTAATGATAGTATAAGATGGGGGTCAGATACATGATGTGATCCAATGAGAATTTTACTAAAGATTCATAAAATATTCTCTAAGGGTGACATATCTAGAAATTATTTAAGGGATGATGATGTATATGATAACTTCTAACAACATCTTTGTGGCAAGCTTATGCAAGTACAAAGTTTGTGAGGAAGAAGATGAATCTAGTCATTGTGGAGCTAGGTCATGTATGTAATGAATTTATGGTTGACACCATGTCTAAGTGTCATGTTTTAGACTTTAAATAATTCCACTTTGTTTGTAATGCCACTTAAATTTTGTGTTTCTCAATTTGGAGTTCTTTCACAAATCTTTATTCATATTCTAATTTTTGAGCTATATTACTTTTTCTCTATAGGCTAGTGATGGTTTGAGCTTGACCTTTTTTAACTTCAGCTTGGTTTGATGTTTCATGAAAACTCAACTTGACTCTTTTGGATAAAAACTTTTAGTTTCAAGCAATGACTATTTTAAGTGTACCCTAACTTAGGTTGAAAGACATGCAAATTTCAAGATAATGGGTCAAGCGAACAATAAATCCCTCAAAGGATAAAGAAATTCTATGAGAGAAATGCAAATGACCTCTTTTAGAAAAAGGATTTTTGGTAGAACCAAAGTGTGTAAGTTCAAAAAGTGTTTTTTGTGTGGTCAATCACAATAAAGACACTTCAAGAAAAAGTTATCAAGCTATAGTCAATTTGGATTCAATACATTATTCATAGATCTATAGGGAGGAGCCAATGTTTGATGTTTTCTAGTTCTAGTGCATCATGTCCCTATCAATCTAATAGGTGAGTTGATAGAAGAGTCAATTAAAAAATTACATATCAATTAACCTTCAAAGTATCCAATGAGGATTATCATTTCCCAAAGGACATGGCTCTCTAAAAATGCTCCTATTTGGGAATGTTCTCCAATAAGGACCTACATTTTCCAAAGGACGTGGCTCTTTAGAAATGCTCATAAACTTATTTTGTTTCTTCTTGCTAACCACTCTTTAGTATACACGTTAAATATTAGCTAGATATATTTTGCAAAAAATAAAAATAACTCAAGGAAGTATTGAGAAGCAGTCCTTGAAACATGCCAAAAATCCATTCATTACTAATTGAGAATTTAATTAATCATAAGTATTTTCTAGTATATGACTTCAAATACTCATTATTAGCATACATGGGTCTTTCTTAAAATTAAAAATTGGATGTGCTTGAAAAGGGAAAGTTTGTTTGCAAAAATTGATAAGTGTTAATCCCTTAGCATTTAAGATTGAGATTTTCTTATTTTAAATCCCAAATAAATTTTTTTATAATTGCATTTTTCATTGACCTTTAACTTTCAAGACTTTTTTTTGATTGATTTTTAAACCTAAATTTGAAATGTGATGTGAGTACATAAATTGTTCTTTTTCATTCCCAAATCGAAGCATGAGTAAATTTTAAGATTAGAAATTCATATTAACTCCCAAGATTGTGTCTATGCAGACTCAAAAGAATTTTGGTACCAACCAGTACTTAGAGGTGAGATGAATCACTCTAGATTGTAAAATTGGTTACTCCTTTAACTACTCTAAACAAACTAAATGCAAACAACTTAACAACTAAAACCAAAATAAATGAATTAATGTAAAAGCAAGTACGTTCACACAAAAAGACATTCATCAAGTTTACATAGATATTCATACATTGAAATCCTTGATTAAAGGATGAAAACCATAGTTGGTATAATATATGCACTAGCCCTAATAATACATCTAAAGGGTTGCCCTGTTATGAGCTACAACTATTTCTTCTAGAAACACATCCTTTAAGGAATGTCTATAACTGTCATGGCTAGACAAGCCTTTAAGAGATATCTTGTTAGAGGATCTCCAAGTTTCCTTCTAAGAGACACCTTGTTAGAGGATTTTATAATAAGGTTACTTACATGAATCTTTCCCTATCAAGAGCTACAATTAGATGCAATGGTAAGCAAGAAATCTAATGTACTAGACCTAATAAGGGGCACTAGTTTGCCTTGTAGATCTCAAACTCATATTCTTGAACATGCAATAATCTCCTTTTAAACTTGGTGAGTTCTCTAGTCTAACTTCTTCCCTTGGTTGTTTTTAACAATATGTCATTGTATCTTCTTTTAGAGAAATTGATTCACTCATTAGTGCTCCTTTTAAAGCCTCTATGTGTTGTTCCCAACACTTTTCTCTCTTGCTAACTTCTTCATGGTCTCACACCAATAAATAAACAAAAAAACCTTATCTTTGGTTCTGAGTGCTTATATATATTCAGTGATGTCAGGGAAAAGTTACCCATAAAAAAATTACCCCACTCATTTTTTAAATAATTTTTTGAATTTTTAGTTTGGTCTATTAATAGGAAACCCATGACCCCTATACCTATGTTCTAGACTTGGTAGCCTTGCCAGTCTGGCTATACACCAATAGTGGTCTCTCTCCTTTCCTTCCTTTGTTGTTTTTTCTCTTTTCTTTTGTCACATCTATCAAACACATTTCTTTCCCATCCCACCCATGGTGACTCACTTTATTAATAACATGGATCAACTACCTTTCACACTTGTCTACTTGATATGGTAGTGCATATGAATTCATATTGGTTTACTCTTTTACTTGTAAACAAAACACCTTGTGTTGTCTACTTCTTTTGACAATTTTTTGATCAATTTACCCATTAATGAATATAATCTTTATATCACACAATATTTATGCCAATGAGAATTGTAGGTGTTAGAAATTCTTTAGAATAACAAAAAGGGGGTAATGTCCAATTCAAACTTTTTCACTAAGTGTAGTGAGCCTATTCAACCATTCATTCATCCAAGCTTTAACTTTTCTAATCAAAAAGTTACTATAAATCAACATGCAAGCATAACACATTAAAGAATCAAAACATAAGACAGTGATTTAGGTGGAAACCCAATTTGAGAAAGGCCTACCCTATTAAAGGCTTACAACACACTATTAAATGTGACCTTGTTAGAGGATTTATCCACCTTGTTAGAAGTGGGCTTGTTTAGAGGACTTTAGAACATTCACTTGGAATGCCACCCTATTAAAGGATTTACCAATGGCTATTAAACCAACCTAAGTCCATAGGATTTTCATGTGTAATACAATTGCTAGAGAGTATTAGAAAATCTTTGACCTAATTACAACATACAACTTAACTTGCAGATCTCAAATCACTCTTTAGCTCTTCCCATTGCCCAGTCTTCAATCTCTACAACTCTGTCAACTTGCCCTCCTTTCAATCTTTGTCTCCTTGATTCTTCATGCTAAATGTAGTAGTGCAATCATCTTTCTCTGACCACTTGTCAAAGTAGACCCTCTGTGCTCTTCCTTCTCCTAGATGCCTTCCCCTTGACACCCTTCTAACTTGCTCGTTCTTTGGCACTCTAGCAACAACAATAGTTGCTTCTTGGTCTGTGACTCTTTAAATAAAAGTATGGAACTTCTTTTCCTGCTCGATTATTTTCTTCTTTTAATTTCAATTCTTATGGATTAGGTAGGATTCATTGAATCTAACCCACATTTTGTTTCCTCTAGAAATTTCTTGAATAATCCTTTTGAATTTTCTCAAAAACGGTTTACATAAAATTCTATGCCACCAGCTCATCATCCTTATCCTCCAACTAGTTCACAAAATTCAAGATAAAAACTATGTCAACTTAGATTTGGTGAATCTTTCACATTTCTAATAATACAACAGCTTAGCACTATTGAAATACTGGTGCTTGACACATACTGTGTTACTCAGAATCAACTACATTTTTCTGATGCTCCGCACCTAAAGTTCACCCGACACCTACAAAGATTTTCTGATGCTCGGCACCTGAAGTTCACTTAGAACCTATTACTTTTCTTGGCACCTAAAGTTTACTCAACACACACTAGATTTTTCATTTGCTTGGCTCCAACTAAAAATTTTCTCGGCTTAAACTAGTTTCCTTGGCACCCACTAATGTACTTAGTTTAAGCTTTGTAGTCAACCTTATTACAACTTATTCCTCCAATGTTTCTAAGTGTTGCCAACCTCTATATCTTTGATTATGTTATCAATTCATCATTTAACCATTGTCTGAATTGATCCTTGCACTTCATTACAATATCATAACTTAACCTTTCCCTTAGGTGCTCTTGTTACATCTTGTTGATTAAATCCTCTTCATCAATCAACTAAGTGATAGTACTTGGATCTTATGAGAATATTTCATTCCTACACATACCAGGTTTGACATCAATGACAAAACAATGATTGAAAACATTCTTTTAACAACAATCTCCCTCTCTCAATCAATCTTCTTTATCAATGATCTTTTCAATCAGATTTCCAACAATCTCCCTCTTTGGCATTGATGGAAAACCAAACTGATCAACCATCAGACTAAACTATTCAACCAAGTTAACTAAGTTAGAACAGTAAGTCAAATACAAAAAACTAATTGTGTTACCATCAATTTTCACATCTCCCTCTTTGTGCTAACTTCTCCCTCTAATTAGTTTTTGTATCCTTTTTCTTTCCTTTATTCCTTCTTGCAGTTTCTCCCTCTGTATGCGTTGCTCATCTTCTACTATTCTCTATTATGATTAGCTTCTTCATCTTATCCCTTAATCTATTGATCAAAGTTTTTATCCATTTGAATTTTGTTAATTAGTTTCTGCTCTTTCTCCTGCTATTGATCAATTTTTCTACTCTTTCTCTCTCTTTCACAAAAATGCCAAAGACATACTATTTCAGCATCTTAATATACAAGTGTAGCTTTTTCATGTTCTTTCACTTTCTCCCTCTATCACCTTGCTTGTGACTAATTTGGAGTTTCATTTGTTTAATTATTTTAGGCATGAATCCTAAAGTAAGTATCCTCTGCATTAGTGTGTAATATTTCAACAATAAATTCATTTGATGCAGGGGAGTCTTGCCTTTTCTTAGGTAGCCTTGGCTAGGGGTATCACCCCTAACTTACCTCTAAGATACTCAAAAGAATCTTTAGATAGTGCTTTTGTGAATATGTTAGTAATCTATTCCTTTGAGCTAACATATTCCATCTTCACTTGTTTGTATTCCACCAATTCTTTTACATATTAATACTTACTTGCAATGTGCTTGGTTTTGACATGCATTTAAGGGTTCATTGATATGTTCATAACACTTGTATTATCACAATAAAGTATCATAGGCTTATTTACCTCTTCCTTCATACCTTGCAACATATGTTTGATCCATACAATATTGGTGCAATTGATAGTAGCCGCAATATATTCAACTTCTGCTATGGACTATGAGGTACAACTTTGCCTTTTACTAGTCCATGTAATCAATATTTTTCCCAAGAAAAGTGCTCCTCCACTAGTGCTTTTTCTGTCATCAATGTTACCTCCCCAATCTATGTCAATGTAGGCTTTTAGCTCAAACTTTTCACTCCTCTTGTAATACAAACCAAAGTCATCAATTCCTTTTAGGTACCTCAGTATTCTCTTTATTGCCATTAGGTGATTTTTTCTTGGATCTACAAAAAATATTGAAACTATTCCAACAGCTAATGCAATGTCTAGTCTACTATGTACAACATACTACAACTTTCCAATCATTGATCTACACATTGTCTGATTCACTTCAACTGATTCATCATTCTTGGATAACTTATGTCTTGTTGTCATTGGTGTGCTAACTAGATTTGACTCTTCTAATCCAAATGTCTTGAGTATCTCCTTGATGTATTTTGATTGGTTCATAAATATGCCATGCTTTAATTGATGTACTTTCAAACCAAAAAAGAACTTGATTTCTCCAAACATTGACATCTCAAACTCATATTTCATTTGATCAACAAAATCTTTGTACAGAACATTTTTTCCTCCAAATATTATATCATCAACAAATATTTTTGATATCAAAGTGTCTTTACCATTTTTAACCTTGATGTACAAGTTGTTGTTGTCATCTATTCTCTCAAATCCTATCTTCACAAGACATTTTTGCAGTTTCTCATACCATGCTCTAGGTGCTTGCTTCAAACCATAAAGTGCCTTATGCAGTTTGCAAACCATATCCTTGTTCTTTTCATCAGCAAATCCCTCTAGTTGTTCAATGTAGACTTTCTCTTCCAGAATACCATTTAGAAAAGTAGACTTGACATCCATTTGGTAGACTTTGAAACCTTTGTAAGTAGCATATGCAAGCAGCGTTCTTACTCCTTCTATTCTTGCAATAAGGGAAAATGTTTCCCCATAATCCAGTCTTTCTTCTTGTGCGTAGCCTTTGCAAACAAGTTTGGATTTGTTTCTAGTTATTTCTCCATTCTCATCAAGTTTTTTCCTAAACACACATTTGGTACCAATTATGTTCTTATCAGCTGATCCAGGAACTAGGGTCTAGATTTTGTTCTTCTCAATCTAATCTATCTCCTCTTCCATAGCTTTATACCAATCATCATCTTATAGTTCATCTTTTACTTTTTTGGGCTTAACTTTTCTCACTAAGCATGATTCATTCTTGAGTCTATTCCTTGTCATTGGTCTTGCATCATTGTCACCAGTAATTTGATCTATAGGGTGATGTCTTCTGACATATTTGGCTAATCTCGGTTCTGTCCTTCTTTAAGTGTTTGATCCTTCAACATCAGAGTCATTTTGATATTCTCCATCTTGTATTTGATCATCCCTTTCATGTATACTATTTTAAGAATCAAAATGTGCACTTCCTTCATTCTATAGCTTGGCTTCTAAATGCAGCTTGACATTCACTGGGTATGAATCGATTGATACTAAAATTTGTTTATGATTCCCAACTTTATTAGTAGCATCATCTTCAATAGGCATTCCTTCATAGAAGTATACAAAAGATCTATAATCTTCTAGTTTCCTAGATTCATCAACTTGGACTTCTGCATGCTCATCAAAATTTACATTTGCACTCTCCATAACCTTGTTAGTGTTAGTATTCAAACACTTGTATGTCTTACTTCTAGTGGAGTAGCTAAGGAATATGCCTTCATCACTTTTTGCATCAAACTTTCCATTTTTAGTATCTTTAAGAATATCGCATTTGCAACCAAATACTTTGAAATGTTTTACATTAGGTGAGTGACCATACCATAATTCAAAAGGTGTTGCATTTGTACCTTTCCTAACTTGGACTCCATTCAGGGTGTAAAAAGAAATGCTTATAGCTTCTCTTCAGTATTTTAGAGCAACATTTTTCTCCATCATCAAGATTCTTGCACAGTCTATCACTAATCTATTCCTTCTTTCAGCAATACCATTTTGAGGTGGAGTTCTTGGTGCTAATGTTTTTATTTTGATACCTCTATCATTGCAGAATATTTCTAATTATTTTGATGTAAACTCTCCTCCTCTATTTGACCTTAGGAACTTTAGACTCTTTCCTATTTCCTTCTCAACTCTAGCCGAATACCACTTAAAATTTTGAAATGCATCAATTTTTTACTTTAAAAACATAACAATCATCATCCTTGAATAGTCATCTACAAATAGCATTATGTATGTCTCCTAGGTAGCTTTGCACTTCTATTGGTCCACATAACTCTGTATGGACTGATTCTAGTACTTCTTTGGTTGTGAAAGTTTTTCTCTTGAAACTAGACTTGGTCATCTTCCCTAGCTAACATTGTTTGCACATTGTGTTTTCAGGCTTCTTTAGTTTGGGAAAATCTCTAACTTTCTTCTTTTTGCTAATGTTAATCAGATTATCAAAGTTAACATGACACAATCTTTTATGCCATAATCACACATCATCAACTATAACAACAAGACAAGTTGCATCTTCCATATCTAGGTAAAACAAGTTACTCCTAGTTTGTTCACCTTTTCCTATCAGATTTCCATCAATGTCATAGATCTTGGCAATTTTTTTTGCAAACTCTACTTTACAACCTACATTTCCTAACTGTGATACACTCAACAAATTATAGTTCAATCCTTCAACATAGTATGCATTGTCACATGAAATCTTCTCTATAATTTTAATGGAACCTTTTCTTTTGATTTGACATAGAGCGTCATTTCCAAATCTAACATTATTTCCATCATATTGAGTAAAGGTAATAAACTTACTTTTATCTCCTATCATGTGATGTGAGAATCCACTATCTACGATCTACTTGTCAGTCTTGTTCACATAGGTTACCAATGTTGTTGCTTCATCTTCATCTTCATCTAATTCATCCTTCATGACCACATAGACTACTTTTTCATCATTCTCATCTAAATCTTCTTTAACAATGTAGCATCTTTTTCCATTGTCCTTATAATCTCTGCTATCATCTTCTCTTTTGTTCTTGTACTTTTTTCCTTCATTTTAGTTCTTCTTCTATGTACATCTTGTAGCAATATGTCCTACTTTATTGCAATTGAAACAAATGATAGGGAGTTTACATTTGAATTTTCCTTTTCCTCTATGGAATCTCCTAGCCAATAGTGCTTCCAACTATTCCACATCTTCCTCATCTATGCTACTATCATTGGATGCATGCTTTCCTTTTCTACTCTTCTTCTTTGATGTCACCTCCTTAGTGTCTTTCATTGTCAACTTGGCCTTGAAAGTAGATTCAAGGTTATTAGGTCTATAGTTTTCAAAATTGGATAGTTCAAATGTAGTGAGTCTTCCTACTATTCCTTCAAAGGTTAGTGTGTTTCCTTGTACACACCTTAGCTCTTGGATGGCTGAAACTCTAATAGCATAGATAGGAAGTAGAGTTCTTAGGTAGTTGTTGTTAACATCCTCTTCTTCCAGTTGACCACCTAGACTTCTTATTGTGCTTACCACTTCTTTCATTATGGATCCATATTGAGAAACATTCTCTACTTCCTCCATTTTCATGTCACCGAACTTTCCTTTGAGGCTTTTTCTCTTTACTCTTTGAACATTCTGATCTCCTCCATAGATATCTGATAGGGCTTTCCACATCTTGAATGCAATATCACATCCTTTGATGTCATCATATTCAACATAACTAATGCAGAGGCAATCTCCAACATTTCTTGATTGTGCTCCTTCCTTTTGTTAAAATCATCTACAGTAAGAGGTCTAGTGGATTCTACATGTTCTATTACAATTTTACCAGACTCTGCCATGCATCAAAGTTGTCTTTGTTGAGATTGGGAACTTCTCTCTTGGACATCTTGATCTTCCTACTTTTAGTAACTTGAAACTAAATTAGTAGATAGATCTGATACCAATTGTTAGAAATGCTTTAGAATAATTTGGGGGGGGGGGGGGGGAATGAATCATTTATTCAAGGTCCTAATGTCCAATTCAAACTTTTTCACTAAGTGTAGTGAGCCCATTCAACCATTCATTCATCCAAGCTTTAACTTTCAAAATCAGAAAGTTACTGTAAGTCAACATGCAAGCATAACACATAAAAGAATTGACACAACATAGTAATTTACATGGAAACCCAATTTGGGAAAAACTACCAGTAACATGCTACTGAATTCTCACTCTTCTAAAGTGATGCCCTGTGAAAGGTCTACCCTGTTAAAGGCTTATAACACACTATTAAATATGACCTTGTTAGAGGATTTATCCACTCTATTAGAAGTGGGTCCAGTTAGAGGACTTTAGAACATTCACTTAGAATGCCACCCTATTAAAGGATTTACCAATGGTTATTAAACCAACCTAATTCCATAGGATTTTTATGTCTAATACAATTGCTAGAGAGTATTAGAAAATCTTTGACTTGATTACAACATACAACTTAACTTGTAGATCTTAGATCACTCTTTAGCTCTTCACATTGCATAGCCTTCAATCTCTGCAAATCTGTCAGCTTGCCCTCCTTTCAAGCTTTGTCTCCTTGAGTCTTAATGCTCAATATACCAGTGCAATCATCTTCCTCTAACCACTTGTTGAATTAGACCCTTTGTGCTCTTCCTTCTCCTAAATTCCTTCTCCTTGACACCCTTCTAACCTCTTCACTCTTTGGCACTCCAGCAGTAGCAATAGTTGCTTCTTGATCTGTGACTCCTTAAATAGAAGTTTGGAACTTTTTTTCCCACTCAGTTCTTTTCTTCTTGTAATTTTAATTCATATGGATTAGGTAAGATTCATTGAATCTAACCCATATTTTGTTTCCTCTAGAAATTTCTTGAATAATCCTTTTGAATTTGCTCAAAAATGGTTTACATAAAATTCTGTGACCCTAGCTCATCATCCTTATCCTCCAACTGGTTGACAAAATTCAAGATAACAACTATGTTGGCTCAGATTTGGTGAATCTTTGACATTTCCAATAATGCAGCAGCTCGGGACTACTGAAATACTAGTGCTTGGCACATACTATGTTACTCGGCATCAACTACATTTTTCTAATGCTCAACACTTGAAGTTCACTTGGCACCTACTAATGTTTTCTGATGCTCGACACCTGAAGTTCACTCGAAACCTATTACTTTTCTCAGCACCTGAAGATTACTCGACACACACTAGATTTTTCATTTTCTCGACTCCAACTAAAAATTTGCTTGGCTTAAACTAGCTTGCTTGGCATCCACTGATTAACTTAGTTTAAGCTTTGTAGTCAACTTTAGTACAACTTATTCTTCCAATGCTTCTAAGGGTAGCCAACCTCTGTATCTTTGAGTATGTTATCAATACATCATTTAACCATTGTCTTAATTAATCCTTGCACTTCATTACAATATTATAACTCAACCTTTCCCTTAGGTGCTCTTGTTACATCTTGTTGATTAAATCCTCTTCATCAATAAGCTAAGTGATAGTACTTGGATCTTACAAGAAAATGTCATTCCTACACATAGTAGGTTTGAAATCAATGACAAAACAATGATTAAAAACATTCTTTTAACAACAATCTCCATCTTTCAATCAAATTTCCAATAGTAGGATCAACAATCTTTCCCTTTAGAATTGATGGATAAACTTCCTTTCCCTTTTCCAAAATCTCATTTCTTCTCCATAAACTAGACTTTTAATTTCTACTATCATTTCATTCATATTCTCTCATCTATATAGGTGAAAACCATTTTGCTAGTAGGTGGACTTAACATTCTTTTGTTATATTTCCCCTTAACAATTTACTTGCCTCTCTATTTTGATGGATTCATTTCTTCCTCTTTTCCTTGATCTTCTTCCTACATATCAACATCTCATATTTTGTTTTCTCTTTTTTAATATTTCTCCTGCTTCGTATATGTTTCTGATCATTACACCTGTTTCTCCCCATTTTATCAATTTCATCTTTCATTCTTTGTATTTTGTCATCTACTCCTATTTTTTGTCCCCTATCTCCTCTATATCTCTTCCTCTCATATTACACTAATATTTTTGTTTACTCCCTCTCCTTTTTAAATCATTCTCCCCCTTTTGGCATCAATGACAAAGGGTTTTATAGGTTGTTGAATACATATTTGTATTGACATTGTGTGCTATCAAGATGGCTATCTCATGATGTGTTCAAGGTAGAGAGATCAATTTTCTTACTCCCTATATCTACTAAGAGTGTTTCAAGTTCACTCAATATGTTGACTAGTTCTCTAGCAACTATTGCATCTACATCTATAATATGTTTTTGAATGATTTATATCATGGCTGACAACATGCATTGCGCTTACATCGGTTTGATTTTTCATTTCTTTTGTTTTTATATGATATGATGAATGAGTGTAATTTCCCTTGATTCTTGGATAGATACATAGATGCAAAAGAAATAACTGCATTGTAATTATATTTTAGTTCTTCTAGCTTCTACTAAGCTTTTTGTATCTTTTGTTCAAATTATGGTGAGAGTGCAATTGGATCAAATGTCTTCTACATTCAATTGGTGTTGAGGCTTTTAGTGTTTCTATCATCTTTTATTTAGCCTCATATAGAGTGGCCTTCTTGTTTTCTACCAGCTTTTTCAATTTATCAATCATTTTATCTTCTAGCTATTCTAATCCACTAGTTCTTCAACATTTCCTTGATTGTCTTTGATGTTATCAACCAAATTGGTTATATTTCTTAAGCTAATTCTCAATGCAGTTAATTTAAACCTAGTAATATTCTCATTTTTTTGATAGTAGGAAAGTAAAGGGCACTATATTTTCAATCTTTTTTGTATCTATTGTTGTTGTTAAAGAAGCTATTGGATTAGCTATTGTTATGGAAATAGATCCTAACAAAAAAACAACTCATATCGATCAATTTAATTTGTCAAAATGGTAATAAAGATATCCTTCCATTTGAAAAATTTGTATATCTATTTCTATTCAAATAGATATTAGGTCTATCTCCCTAAAATAAGATATAAATCTTTTATTTATAGAGATGCTTTTTCTAAGATAATCAAGAGAATAATTCATATTTAACTCATTATCCAAATGATTTGTTTAAGACCAGATTGGGTAAAATGTTTTATAAATAAAAAAGATTGAATCTAAATTGATTTATTTTTTATTTTGGTTGTTTATGTCGAATAAGGAATCAAATTAGGTCAACTCCTGCAACTACTTGAAAGTGTTATAGTTTCATATTCTATTGCAATCCCTGTTGGGGGTTCTTTTCACATTTCTCTCATAGTACTATTTTTCTATCAATTACCCAAGACTATTTATCCTTGCAAGGTGGTCCTCGCTAATTCACAAGAGTTGGTTGATGAGATCCATATTAGGATCACATGTGACATCACAAGGTAATTATTGAAATTATATTTCTAGTGCATAATGTTGTCCTTTCTCTTTGTTTCTTTTTGACCTTCCCTTCTCTCTTTAGTTATTTCTTGTACTCAATTATTTCATCTAGATTCATATTCATGATCATTGAATTCTTCTCTTGAATGATGGCATCTAGTTTTTTCATCTCTATAGTTTTACCTAAATCCTTGTCATAGAATTATCGCTGATCATCAAAGGTTGAAGATTCTCCTTGGTTCCTCCTTGCATCTAGTTTCCTTTTATATATGCATCAACTTCTTGAGTCATTTCTTTCCAATTTTGATCGATGCTTTTGTGGACTTGGTCAATTTGACCTGTTATGATATCAATGACATCCTTTGTTTTGTTGAACTTTCCTCTATATACTTATGTCCACATTGTCTTTTCAAGCTCAGACAATTTTGGTCTACTATTTATTAGAGAATCTTGTACCATCATCTAATCATTTTTTGTACACATATTACATTTTTATATAATATCATTCTCAATTATTTGGGTATCAATAGTCTGATATCATATGGTTTCCTCTCAATTAGTCACATTCTTTCTAGTATAGCGTTGATGGATTTATTCTTATCATCCGTAGAAAATATTGAAAATCTATTCTTCAAAATTGAGTAATCATGCTTTTCAACAATCGTATTTATAAATTCTTCAATAGGGACTGGTTTAGATTTCTTCGTACCTTTATTTGGTCCCTTTTATGTTTATACCTCCACTTCCTTAGGTTCGTTAGTAACAACAACTACTCTAGTTGTATCATCATCATACTCATTCTCTTTAGTTTTTGGTTAAGCTGGTGGTGACTCCTCTTCCTCTAGAACTTGAGTCATGTGAGGGTGGCTTCTTATCATTTCAACATATATTTCTTTAGTGCACAACACTTTTAATGTTGATTTCTTAAAAAAAAAAATTGGTTTGACTCCTTATTACCTTGCATGGATTTTTCCACTAATCTTTATTCTCCTCTATGAGAAGTTTCTCATCTCTACATAGGTGACAAACCTTGGCATGATTGACCTTTACTCCATTTCTAGTAGTTTTTCTATGTATGGCCTTACCTCTTCCTCCTTAACCTCATATCTGAGCATTGTTAACTAGTGAGTTTTTGGTTGAATTGTATTTTCTAGAAAAAAAACTTGATCTTTGGAGCTCTCCACTAAACTAGTGAGTATCCTTTCTCTTTGTCTCATCTCATTTTGGAAAATTTTGAAATATTCCTATAATATGGCATTCCCTCTATCTTCCATCTTTTTTATAGAGTTCACATATTTTTTTGGTGACTAGTGGATCTTCACTCCATTTGTATAGTAGGGATCCATGAAATTCTTTTGTAAGGTATAAATGAATGCATACAGGTATTGATCCATGTATAAGGATTTGATACTTGTAATCATTCATAATCTCTTCTAGATTCTCCATTATCTTCCTATGAAGATATCCACATAGGTCAATTTGAGACTTGTGAATAGATTGAACTACTCCATAAGATGTATTCATATGGATCTAATTTTCTCTACTTCTGTGGCAAATCTTATACCCCTATACTATAGTCACAAACCTGTATGGGATCTCATTCACCATATATCCCATTCCATCCTTAGTTGGCTTCCCTCTAGCAATTGTGACTTCTTATTTTGCCAATATAGAATTCATAGATAGGTCAATGCTAGTCAAATTGAGGCCAATTACCCTCTCTATTAGGGCCTTTCTAATTTATATTATTTTTCGAACCAAATATATTCCTCATCAATTATTTTCAAAACAAGCCTTACACATTCTTCATGGAAGAAGTTGGGTATGCCCACTTCACTTCCTAGGGTGGAAATCTCCATATATTTGTGCTCATCTCTCAATAATCCTTTAGAGAAGAATGATTCATAAAAAAATTATATCTCCTTATTAGAAATATCATAAATCTTTACAAATATCCACTTACATTTTCCACAAGCAAAACATCATTGTAGAATGATAATAGTCCAATTTTGTTTTCCACATCCCTCCCTTTTTATAATGATGGTCTCACAAGCTAGTTGATCACTTTGTTGACTATAAATTTGATTGACCTTATTGATTTATTCTTCTATTGTTCTTTCTTAACTCTTGACTAACCACTATGCAAGATTGTGAAATATTTTTCTTTAAAATTCTTCCTTGAGATGTTGGGGTTTTGTAGCATGAAAGTATAATTTATTTCTATAATGAAATGTGTCAAATTATTTATAACTTTCATTTTTATGTTGAGGAGTTGTAATCTTAGGGTAACAAAAGTTAGAAAACTGATTTACTTGTCATAGGACATATATCATTAATGATCTTAATCTGTCTTGCAATGGTTACTTTTTACCCTTCTTTTTGTGAACAATGGGTTGCACTTACTTTCAATATCAACATCTTCTCTTTTACCTGCGCCAATTATTGGTTTAGACTAGGGGACTATTTTATAATTTATTCTTTTATTTTCCAATCCCTCTAATCTTTATGATCTTAGTCAATTTGTGAGTTCTTGACCATTGACTAGTGAGTTGGTAACCTTATCAGGATTTTATTTTTTAGCCACATCGTTGTTCTTCATTCACTTGGTGGTGAAGTCCTTTTCCAATTGTTCCATGTTCTTACTCTTCTCTTTCCAAACCATAGATTTACTACCTAGTCTTCTACTACTTCTATTATCCCTTGCAAGACTACCAATCTTGTGACAAATGTAGTAGGTCATTATGGTTCATTTCCATTGTCTAATATTATTCCTTGGATTCATTCTCAATCATGATTACATTGCGAGACAATTCTCATTTCCACATGTCATGCAAACTAGTGTGGAAAACCTATTCCCTCTAGTTTGCTATCTTGTTAGAGGATTTACAAGTATCCTTCTCAGAGACATCTTGTTAGAGGATTTTACAATAGGCTAACTAATGAAGCTTTTCTTATTAAGAGCTATAACTAGATGTAATGGTAAGAAGGCAATCTAGGGTATTAGACCTAAGATGAGGCACTGATTTACCTTGTAGATCTCCACTGTGTATCCTTGAAGATGCATCAATATCCTTGTAAACTTGGTGAGTTCTTTGGTCTCACCTCTCCCCTTGGTTATTTTGAAAAATGTGTCATTGCATCTTCTTTCACTACAATTGCTTAACTCACTAGTTTGCACTTTTATTAGCTCTGTGTGTTTTCCACACACTTCTCTCTCTCTCTCTCTCTCTCTCTCTCTCTCTCTCTCTCTCTCTCTCTCTCTCTCTCTCTCTCTCTCTCTCTCTCTCTCTAGATTCTTTTCTTTCTCATATCAACAACAACAACCAATAACATTTTCTTTAGTTTTGAGTGATTATATTCATTTAACAATGTCAAGGCACAATTACCCATAAAAAAATTATGTTGCTCATTTTTTAATTCAAATTTTGAATTCCATGTCTGGTCTATTCACAAGAAACCTATGACTCCTATGCCTATAGTCTAGATTGGTAGCTATGTCAGTCAGTCTATGAACCAATAATGGTCTTTATCCTTTTCTACTTCTATCATTTATCTCTTCACTCCTATCACATGTATTCAACATGGATTTCTATCCTATCACATCCATAGTGACTCATTTTTTTTATCACCTAGATCAACTATCTTTTACACTTGTCTTCTTGAGATAGTGTAGTGTATCTGAGTGCAAACCAATTTATTGTTCTCCCAGTAACTATAACACCTTGTGTTTTTTTCTTACTTTGACTGATTACCAATCAATTTGCCCATCAATGAAAAAATTCTTTATATTCCACAATATTCATCCAAATGAGACTTGTAGGATCAACAAAAAATTAATTAGCAAGCTAATATTCATGAACTTCCATAGGTTTAAAAATATTTCCCATAATCGCAAAAATACATTCCCACATAGTGTAGAAAAGTGCCAAATGTAGAAAATAAAAACAATAAAATAAAATGGCAACTCATGTGTGAAATACTAATAGATCATCCCCACAAAAGTGTGATCCTATTGATGAATAGAGTGTTACCACAATCAAAGGTTAGCTATTTTTTAACTAAGGGTTGAAATCTTATGAGTTATCCCACAGGGTCAACTGACGTTCCCATGGAGTCAACTTGTGTTCTTATGAAGGCGAGAGAGAGAGAGAGAGAGAGAGAGAGAGAGAGAGAGAGAGAGAGAGAGAGAGAGAGAGAGAATAAGAACAAGGAAACATTTTTGTAGGTGTAGGATCATGTTCTATCCTATTTATCTAGTGTTCTCACAGTTATGTGATCACAAATTTGAAGATGCTTTCTGGTTTGTTATGTGAATCCTACATAAAGTATGGGTCATGTCCTATCTTTCTCCTACACCTTCAACCTACAAACCCAAGAAACAATGCAAAAATAATAAGTAAAAACATAAATGTTAGGCATTTTGTTATTTTTTAACAAAGGAAAAAAACCTAGATAGAAAAATGACCCTATTGTGGAGTACTGTTGGGTGTACCAAAATGTATGCTGTGAAAACTAGTGTGAAAAGAACATGAAACCAAATTCAAGTATCTAACAAGCTAATTCAAACAACAATATATAAGAGGAGATTTACAAACTGGAATAAAACAATCAAAAGAAGGTGAAAACATAGTCCTCTACAATACTTCCAATGTGTAGATGATTTGTCCAAGGTGGATGTGTGCTCAATAGTGTTGTTTCAAGATTCAAGGATGCATTCAACAATGAATAATGACCAGAAAATGGATAATTGTAATGGTACTTTGATAGGTTTTGGTTCTCAAAATAGTATAATAACTTTACTCTAGATTATGGATGAATTGTCAAAGATGCAAGGTTCAATTTATTAGCCAAGGGTAAGGAGATTGGATGACCAAGATGCAAAGTGGAGAGATTGTAGGGGAGGGTTGGGATGTAAAGAGAGGTGAGCACATGGATTGTACTTTTTCAAATCCAAAGCATTGTGAGAAGTATCGTAAGAAGAATGAGTATGTGAGGATATGAATTTAGGAGGGATAGTTAAGTAAGAGAGGTGTGAGATGGACTTTAGTGCACTCGGGTAGGAGTAGGAGATGTGGCATGAGAGTAGACTTAGGCTTGAGTCAGGAAGTCTTAATTGGTGCCTAAAATTATGCAAGTGATTTAGGAAGGTGATTAGGCTTAGATAAGAGGGTGATGTGGCTAAGATAAGAGGATGATGTGGCTTAGATAAGGGGTGATGTGGCTCACAAGTGGACATGCCAGAGAAATGCAATTGGATGGATTAACCAAATAGATTAAATTAGCTAATTATTAGTGCATGGGTTGGATTAGGCTAAACCACTAGGTTAAGAATTAGTTAAGGTTACAAGATTTTAATTAAATATATTTTTTAATTAGATGGGGAGAATTTGGAATTGAATTAAATTAATTTTTCAATTATTCAATTTAATAGAGGAATACGGATTTAATTAATAAATTAGACTTTTGGTTTTCATTTGATTATTAATTGAGCTATAGTCAATTAATTAAATTAATTAAATAAGGCATAACATGAATTAATCAGATATTTAATATTTAGTTAATAATATCTTAGAAGATGATTGAAAAAATTACTTAATTGTGTAATCATATTTAGGTGTCTATATTTTGCCCCTCAATGACATAGTGGAGAACCATGTATATCTGTGTATTTGTTGTTGTGTTGTTATTCTTACTTATTAGTACTTGTTGGTAGGCTAGGTGTTATTGTGATAGTTTTTAGGTTCCATGCCTTAACTAGTGATTAAAATTATTCATTTCTAAATTCTTTTCCTAAATTAACATATTATGCATAGTATAGATACAAGATTTTTTACTTTGTAACTTATAAAAATAATTTTTCTATTCTTTGATTGGATGAATCAAATTAACTCTTATATGGACAGATTTAACTGATTTTTTTTACTAATCTAATATGATTTATTAATGTTTAATATTGTTGAATGTAAAAAGTTAATTTAATTTATTTATACTTGTAATCTATTATACTTTTTAGAATGTATTTTTTGTTATTAAATTTAAAATGTTAAAAATATAATATATACCTATATTGTGCAATATTTTAATAAATATTATTAATATAAAAATATCATTATTTTAGTATTATAATTTATTTATAATATACTAGTATAATATGATATATACCCAATAAAAATATATTTCAATAATTATATTTATCATTAAAAAAATAAGATCAGATTAATCATACTTTATAATTAAAAATTCATAATTATTTATAAAATTCTAAAAAAAAAATACTTAATACTACTATTTAATTATAGAGAACAATAACTATATATTATTTTTATTAATTAAAATATTTTATATAAACTAAAATAAATTTAGTAAAATAAAACTAAAAGTTAAAGTCAAGTACTAAACCACTATGTGACACTTGTTTCTCTTACTATTTCTCTAGATATAAGTTATGTTATAAGTTTATTATTTATCTATATCTAAGTTGTAAATTTATTATTTCTTAGTAATACTTCAACTTTCAAAACAATATCTTAAGACATGTAACAAATTGTTCATTCGCACTGTCAACTAATAGTGTGTTCTTTGGGTTTTGGCTATACAAGGACCAAAATGCACCTGCATAACTAATTTGTTTGTATTTTTTAACAAATTAACATTCATATAAAAATTTGTAATTAATTAATAAAAATGCATTTTGGCCCCTGCATAGACAGTGCCTGTTCTTTGACCCATCATTAAACATCCACAATAGTAAATATCATTATTCTGATGCAAACTATAGCTCATACACATCAGGAGGTAACTACTCTTACTCAATGATTTAGCTTTGAAATGTTGCGTTCATTACTCACAGGTCACGCGGGTGGTATATGCTCTCACTGCCACTTGCATTTTCTTTTGTAAGACTTTCTTTTAATACAACTCATCCTATTCGTGACCATGCTGGAAATATCGCAACATTTCTTAAACTCAGTTGTCAACACAACTACGCTACATATCTTCTTTCTTTTCGGATTTCACAAGTATGACGAGGCATTTCAGTTCAAAATAAATTTATTTCATTAATATACCGCTACTCATCTTCATTTGATCATTGTAGTTTTATGAAGCGACGCAGCTATTTTCTATTGAAACTGTGCAGTTGATCAATTTTCCAAATATCTAAAACATCATGGATTTTTTTAATTTTTTTTTTAACATTTGATCGTCATATCTGTTGTAGTCGAAAACAACAACAAAATTTGGAAAAAAATCACAATGTTTTGATGAATCTGAAAAAAAAAATTGACTTTGTTGTCTTTGGTACTTTTTTTATGGAGATTAGGCTGTCTCTTTATGAAGTGCATTCGATCCAGGCTACAGTTATAAGGCAACTAAAAACATCGTGTAAAGACATGTTTTCTCATAACATTGCAACATGCACAATTTCCGTTTTATAGCGGAGAGAGGGAGATTTGAAAAGTCAAGATACAAGACATATTGGCAAAAACTTACTCCATTCAATATATTTGGAACATATCTATTGACATTTAGTCGGATCATATATAAGAATCATATTGTCACCACTTACATATAAGTAGATATAATATTCTAATCAAATGTTGTTATAGTCTCAAATGTATTATCATATAAAAATGAGATGGAATTTCATATTTAAAACGTTTGTATTTGGAACATATCTATTGACATTTAGTCAGATCATATATAAGAATCATATTGTCACCACTTACATATAAGTAGATATAATATTCCAATCAAATGTTGTTACATTCTCAAATGTATTATCATATAAAAATGAGATGGAATTTCATATTTCAATTGTTTAGTATGCCAACCACATGCCAGTACTATAATTATGACAATCATGTAAAGAATAGACATCAAACATGTGCATAAGATATGTCGACCTACACATCGAACACAAAGGAAACATGAGTACATCATATAAAAGAGATCAAATATCAACAAGTTATACTTTAAATGAACATGACATTGGACCTATGTCCATCTGCATGTAGTCCTATCTCTGAGTCATCCAGACGTTGTCCATCTACTATCATGATATGGAAGAGTGACCCAAGCCTTTTTACCGCCCAACCACAGAGTGGTTAGCTCCCCAAGGTTCCTCCTAAAAGAAGAATTCCCCAACCTTGACATGAGAAAGCTACCAACTTGGGATGATTGGATCATAAGGATATGGTGTAGCCATGTAATTTAATCTACTTACACATATGTCTAATAGGAACTACGACATTGATGTGAAAGAGGGAAATCAAGAATTTAATCGTGCATTTCAAACATATGTGTATTGTTTCATGTGCTTGACCAAGAAACAAAATGAGTAAAATGTAAAACACTGGTAGGTAGCAAATAAGGAAAAAAATTAGAAGTTTTACTATCAGGTCTACCCTCCCTTTTACGTCCACATTCAACACCCATCCCTATTTACTCATTTCATTAATGATAAGTAAAAGAATTTCACCTATATAATCTAGTGAAAATGCAAATTTACTAAAATAAGAATCTGAACTCGTCTTATAGACTAGACATTTAACCCACAATGATTATCAAGCATATAATCTAACAAAAATTCTATGTAAACCTAACATTCAGCTAGGGCTACAACTACCAATTATTGTGCACTTGGCTTTAAAAAAAACTCAATAAAGTTTAAGAAATACAAGCTCCTTAAACTAATACTAGCACATCATTCAACTAAAAATGCTCAAAATGGATGATTCTTGTCACTATTCATAAACTCTATAGTCTTATTTAAGATTTTAGTGTATAGAACTGCTGATGATTAACCTTATATTTTCCTTTAGATGAATCATTCTTTTTCTTCAAGTTTGCCTTATTGATGGATATCTCAAAATAGAGCTAAGAATTACTAAACTCCATGAACCTGTAATGCTGGAAGGCATGTGTGATTCACATTAATATATCAATATACAAACAATCCGCTTCTAACACAATAAAATAGATAAAATAAGACATATCAAATAAATGTAATTCATAATTTCATCAATTTCACTATACCATATAATTTAAATTCATCATTAACTTTGACATTTACCATTTTCTCATTCACCATTTTCTCTATCTCATGAAATCGAAATTAAAACAACTAGCATACTAACATAAATCTTATCTAAAAAGTATCATCATGACAATATAAAATAACCAATAAATCAACATTGACTAATCAAATATCTTATCTAAAGAGTAACATCATGACAATATGATCTAACCAATAAATCAACATCGACTAATCAAACCTAAAAGAAACCATGAAGTTTCGACTCGAATCATAATCCAATTCAAACTTAGTCAAATCACATAATATGTCCAGAAAGATAGCTCTGCTATTCCAAAGAGAAACCTCTCGGAGCATTTTCATCATCTTGAAGAAGACCTTCATTAGCTGATTGAGTTGAAAGAAACTAACATATGATTACGGAACTGGCATCCTCTTAATAACTACTGACCTTCTAATTCAACGAATAATGTGCATATCATGTCTCTGTCACTTTTGAGAAAATCTCTATAGAATATTTGTATGTCCATTAATTGAATTGCCTTTGCTTACTTCGTGTAGCTGTCTATTGTGTTCTCTTGAAACTTGGTGTGGGTAGCTATCTAATCAGAGAGAATCAAAACTTTCAATTTTTATTTTTTTTCTCAATGCCTACATTTGAAAAGCTTTTAAAAATTAATAAAATAATATAACATTGTAATTGTTTATTAAAAAATATTTAATAAAAACTAAAATTATATTCTTAAAATTAGGGTTAATATTTATTATTTTAGTTAATTACATAAAATAATTAAAATTGAGAAAATACTAAGTAAAAATAGAGATATAATATATATAAATAATTATTCCTAACACTAACTTTCACACTAAATATCATTATTATGTTACATCATATAATTATAAAACTAACAAAATCTATATCATTTTAGTTCTAATGTAAGTAAGAAAATAAATCTAAAATATTTTAATTAATATATTAAATTCTCAAAATACTATAAAGCAATAGTTAAAAAAAATATTGACACCTCTAAATTGCTAAGTGCTCAAATATTATATGTTAGTAATCTATACTAAAATGTTACAATACAAATTTTTTTTTAAAAATAAAGCATCTATAAATTGTTAGAACTTAGACTAGAAATAATTATTAATAGAGGAAGAGAAACTAGAGGTTTTGGAAATGCTTGTTTTATTCTATAACTACATTTTATTATTTTTTTTGGTCTTTTAAAAATAAAACTATTTGAATATAAAAAGATCTTCACATGATTATTATTCCCTCCAGTTCGACTTTAGTTTGTTTCTTGGAAATTGTGCATTTTGAAAGGTTTTTTTCTTTTTTCTTTTTTCTTTTTTCTTTTGAAAGGTTTTTTTCTATTTTTTCTCCTAGTCTTTTCTTTCTTCGATCAAAATATTAGGAAATATGTTTATGCCATCCTTAAACTTCACACTAAGGAGAATGTTAAGCTTGGAAAAAATAAATCAATTTAAGCCATAAAGTTTATGCATTCCTCATTCTCTTAATTGTTTAATCACACTATTTTTTCACATAATGCATAGATCATCGATGTGTCATTTGCATATAAATTTAATGCTCATTACATACATTCTTCTACATGTTAATTTGTTTCCTACCCTTTTTATAGACATCTCATGGTCACTCAAATAAAAAAAATCCTTTAAGATGCAACAACCAATCTAATAATTGCATGCATCTTCCTTTAGGAAGGTTCTTTCAACATAAAAAGCCAAGTAAATTCCATCCTGCAATCAAATAGTTATGTCATTTTGTTCATCTCCATACTCCATAAACTTGAATGCTTCCTCTCATAAAACAATAGTATAGTGGCAACAAGGCTTTCATACTTTTACTTTTACTTTGCCAAAGAAAAGAGCAACTAAAAGATATTGGTAGTATTGAAAGAATGGTAATTATGTAGTGAGTTATTTTTTTTATTTTTAAATTCAAAAAGTTAATGTGAGTAGATTGATTTTAATATTATATTTTCTTATGCAAAGATTGAACAATTCTACTTAGAAAGGGAAGAAAATTATTATAACAATTCCATCTCTTTATTTTGTTATATTTTTCATTTCAATTTTGATAACTCTTAAAGGTACCATCTATTAATATTTTGTTTAATTTTTTAAAATAGTTATCTAGTTTTCCCAATACACAAATTTATATTCTAAAATATATTTTTTCTTAATATTTTATTTCAATTTCTTCAAAATTACAATCAAATTTCTAAAATGTGTTAAAATATAAATTATAATATATAAAAATAGTCTATATTAGTAAATTATAAAATTTAAATAGTTGTTTCTAAATGTCTTTATAATCTTAAAAGTTATTCTCTATCACTATAGAATGGATATGTACAAGTCCAAATTACTTTACAAATACCTCTTTGCGACATTTGAAATTTCTTCGAATAAATTCTTTTAGAAATTCCCTCGAAATTTCCATACAACCTTGGGTATGTGAGTTTTAGGTAGCTTGGATAGTTGTTCATCCTTATGTGATTAATTAGCAAATATTTGATAATTAATTGACTCCTTTTAAAAACAACTAGTAACCTATTGGTTAGGTTGTTTTAATCTAGAAGCAACTAGAAACTTATTGGTTAGGTTATCTTGATCAAGAAGCAACTAGAAACCTCTTGGTTAGGTAGTATAAAAGGGGGTCAAGGGAGGAATTTGGTGAATAGAGGAACACAAGTTGTAGAAGAATTTGTAGTGATAGAAAATGGTCTTGCAGTGTTAGCAAGGGCACACTGATAGCATTGGGAATAGTAGTGGGGAATATCAGGAGGAGAAATTAGGAGGTTGTCTAAATTTTTCTAGTGAGAGGAAAGGAATTTTGTATCTCTTGATTTGCTGAAGTTAACATATTTTTTGTCTACATAACTAGTTTTCCCTTAGGGGTTTTTCTAGGGATGATTTGTCCAAAAATATTGTGTTCATTGTCTTATGAATTTCTTTCCGCATTTTATTGGTGAAGTTGTAGTTGTGTTATTTTTTGATATTAGCCATTAATTTTTTTCAATAGTTTAATAATAATTTATGATATGAGATTAATAAGCAATGGTTGTAATAGGAATTTTGAAGTGGTATTAGAGTGGTGTTGAGGGTAGAAGATTTTTCCCCTAGGAAAAAAATTAATGGTTTATATAACCTAGACTAATCTCTTTAGATTTATTATTATTTTAATCCCTTGAGATGACTTCAACTTTTTTGAGAGATTAGGATAGATTGGATGGTGCCTCAAATTTTGGTGTCTAGAAGGCCAACCATTCTTTATTGTTGGAAGAGAATGGCATCAAGCTTTATGTTACCAGTATTGTAGTTGTACCAACATATGTGACACATCTTGTATCATATAAGAAGGAAAATGTCAAGGTGAGGAGGATTATCCTTGATGGTGTCAAGGATCATATTGTCCCACATATCTTAGAGCTAGATATGGTGAAGAGTATGTGGGATTTCATTTTTAATCTATACTAAAATGCTACAACCAACAAGAAGATGAATCTTAGAGAGAAGCTAAAGAATACTCTAATGAACTAGGGAGAAGACATTGCACGTTACCTCACTGGGCTTAGACGTGTCAAGGATGAGTTAGCATATGTTGGAGATAGTCCCACTGATGATGAGCTAGTTAGAATAGCCCTAAATGGGTTTCCTAAACAAAAGAGTGTCTTTGTTCAAGTTGTTAGTGGATGAGATACCTTACTGAGTTGGGATCGACTATGGATTAATTTCACTTAGGAGAAGTTTAGACTAAGTCTTGTCAATGGGGCCAATAGGAGTCACAAAAGTGAGCTGAAATAGGATAAAATTTCCCTAGCACTTAAAGGGAAAGTAAAGAAGGGATCTAGCAAAGGATTGAATTCACAAAGTGAGAAGAAGAAGAAGGACTTTTCTAAGGTCAAGTTCTTTGGATGTTAAGAGTATGGTCACTATGTTAGTAATTGCTGAGAAAGGAAGAAGGCAAAGAAGTACATGGCAGCTTCAACAAGTGCAGAAGAACTCTCCAGTAGAATGGAAGATGAGTTTGCACTTATAGCTTGTATGGTAAGCTCAACCTCACAACCTATCTAGTATATAGATAGTGGGGAGTCATTACATATGACAGGATTTAGAGAGTACTTCTCCAGTTATAAGGAGGAGAACACCACTATCTAGATTTTTATGGAAAACTTGTCCAAACTCAACATAGTTAGGAAAGGGACTGTTCAAGTTTAGAGGGAGAATGGAAAGATAATTCTAGTTCATGATTTATTGCATGTGCCTGGCTTAGGTATGAATTCAATTAATGTATGTGTTCTTTAGGATAAGGGTTATAATGTACTCTTTAGAGTGACAGATGTGTTGATTAAACACAAGGATTTGAAATCACCAATAACTATTTTAGTTAGGATTGGTTGCCTTTATAGGTTGTAGTTTGATACTCCTAAGGCACTCATGAGTAGAAATAATCCTAGATATCTTAGAGAGCTATAACATAGGAGGATTGGCCATATTCATCATGGAGCACTTGTATTGCTTTGTGATATACTATGATAAGTGTTCTAGAGGTGAGCATAGAGCATGATGATGTATGTAAGGGATGTGTGTTGGGGAAATTTGCAAAAGCATCTTTTCCAAGGAGTGAGACCAAATCTAAAGGTGTTATTGATCTAGTACATTTAGATGTATGTGGACCAATGTTGACAAAATCACTTAGAGGATATGAGTACTATGTTACTTTTATCGATGATTTCTCTAGGAAGACTTGGATATACTTCTTCAAGATTAGAAATGAGAATTTTAGTCAATTCCAATAGTTCAAGGATATTATGAAGAACTTGATAGGAAAGAAGATAAAGGTTCTTCAATTAGACAATGGAGGCAAGTACAAAGGAAATAACTTCTAGGAGTTCTATACCAGGGAAGGAATCAAGAGAGAGTGGACTATTCCTTACAATCTATAGTGGAATGGAGTTGTTGAGAGGAAGAACCATTCAATATCAGAGGTAGAAAGAGGTATGCTACATGAATAGGATATGCCATGCTACTTATGGGCACATACGTGTAGGACAATAATCTACATTCAAAATAGGGTTCTACACAAGGAACTAGGGAAGATGACACCAGAGAAAGCTTTCATAGATAAGAAGCCTAATGTTAGTCATATACGAATACTTGGGAGTTTGGCATATTAACATATTTTAGGTGATACATGTACCAAGTTAGATTAGACTGTAGAGAGGGGGTAGTTTTTTGGGTATAGTGAAACCTCAAAGGCATATAGGATTTTTATCCCTAAGACTAGAAGAATTATTGTCAAACATGATGTAAAGTTCATGGAGGACAAGGCATTTAGAAGGTCTAGAGATTTTCTAGCATATGATCAGAGTGAGCATCTAGCAAAAGCTCTAAGGTCTAGGCAAGGGTAGAAAAGCACAACTACAATTGGTAGTACAAGTGTAGGCTCAGGTGGTGAAGTTTCATAGAGCATGGATCAACAAGTGCAAAAGGAAATGCACCTAGAAGACTTAGAGGTTGATATTTCATCCTCTACATTTGACGGTAGGAACTGTGAGGTTCAAGAGACACTAAGGGATACTCAAAAGTTTCTAGGAGCTCCTAGGAAGAGTACTAGATAGAAAATAAAACCAACCAAGTTCAATGACTATGTGGCACTAGATAGTTAGTTGGTAGATAGTGAACCTTCTAGCTATTAGGAGGCTATAGAGCATAAAGTATGGCAGGATGTTATGGTTGAGGAGTACAGCTCAATTATGTAGAATGATGTGTGGGAGGTAGTGCCTAGACAATTAGATAGAGAAGTAATTAAATCACTCTAGATCTACAAGATAAAGCATGGTGTGTATGGTAGCATCGAGAAATACAAGGCAAGGTCCATGGCCAAGGGATTCTCTTAGAAGGAGGGAACAAACTATGAGGAGACATTTGTTGTAGTGGCTAGGTATACTTCCATACAAGTTGTGATCTAGTTTGCAGTATACATGGGATGGCAGATCCATAAAATGGATGTCAAGACTACATTCCTTAATGGTGAATTGAAGGAGGAGGTATACATAGAGAAACCAAAAGGCTTTGTAGCACATAGCAAAGAGTCCCATGTGTGCAAATTGAAGAGAGCATTGTATAGACTCAAGGATGATCCCAGAACATGGGATGAGTGCATTGATACATAGTTCTAGGTAATGGGCTTTGTGAAGAATGAAGAGAATGTTAACCTCTAATACTTGGTGGTTTGTGGTGAAATTATCATTCTTGTTCTTTATGTGGATGACTTGTTTCTTACACCTATTCACTAGGGCTCATAGAAGAGTGCAAGAGGGACCTTGTAGAAGAGTTTGAGATACAGGACTTAGGACTTATGCACTACTTTTTAGGCATGGAGATGTGGCAGATAGATGGAGAAACTTTCCTTGGTCAAGGGAAATATTGCATTGAAATATTAAAGAGATTTGGGATGGAGGATTGCAAAGTCATGTTTAAACCCATGATCACAAATTAGAGAAAGGTAAATAAATCTAAGGAGAAGGATGTAGATCCCACTTTATATAGGTAGTTGATTTGTTCACTTATGTACTTGGTCAACAATAGGCCAAATACTACATTTGTAGTGAACTCACTTAGTTAGTTCATGGTTGAACCAAAGATAGTGCCTTAGACAATAGCCAAGCATGTATTACATTACTTGGGTTATGCAGTTGAGCATAGGATTAGATATGTTCGAGGAAAAAGAATCAAATTGATAGGCTATACTGATGTAGATTGGGTAGGAAGTAGAATAGACAAAAGGAGCACTTAAGGGTTTTTTTTTAGTTTGGGATCAGGAGATGTATCTTGGTTCAGCAAGAAGCAAAAGTCTCTAGCTATGAGTTTAGTAGAAGTAGAATACATAGCAGCTAGCATGGCTACATATGAAGTTATATGGCTTTGGAAGTTATTAGTAGCCTTTTTTGGTTAAAAGGTTAAGACTACTGTGATACACTATGATATATAGAGTTGCATCAAGTTGTCTAAGAATCCAATATTTCATGATAGGTCCAAACATATAGACATCATATATCACTTCATCAGAGATTGGGTAAAATTGGAAGTTGTTCAACTATATTATATACCTACGGAAGGGTAGGTAGTAGAAATTCTGACTAAGGCATTGGGGAAGATGAAATTCATCTTCTTCAAAGATAAGTTAGATGCCATGCAGAACAACTTCCTCACTAAGAGAGAGTGTTGGTTTTAGGTAGAAAATATTTGTTAATTAATTAACTCCTTCTAGAAGTAACTAGTAACCTATTGGTTAGGTTGTTTTAATTGAGAAGAAACTAGAAACTTCTTGGTTAGTTAGTATAAAAGGGGGTCAAGAGAGGCATTTGGTGACTAGAGGAACACAAGTTGTAGAAGCATTTGTGCCATGATAGCAAATGGTCTTGTAGTGTTAGCAAGGGAAAAATGATAGCATTGGGAATACCAATGGGGAATATTAGTAGGAAAAATTAGGAGGTTGTTTGAATTATAAAAGTGAGAGGCAAGGAATTTTATATCTCTTGATTTGCTAAAGTTAATATATTTTCCATCTGCAAAAGTTGTTTTCCCCTAGGGGTTTTTCTAGGGACAATTTGTCTGAAAATATTGTGTTCATTATGTTGTGAATTTATTTCCATATTATATTGGTGAAGTTGCAGTTGTGTTATTTTTTGATATTAGCTATGAATTTTTTTTCAGGTGTTTAATAAACATTTACAATAGAAGATTAATAATCAATGGTTGCAATAGGAATTTTCACAGGGTAGCACTAGCATTGGTCATGATTTAAATAGAGATGATGGCAAGGAATTGTGGGAAATTGGAATGAATGAAATCTTGAGGGTTGAGTTTTTTGTTTCTTTAGTTAAACATAAGATAAAATTAAAAAAAAATGAAAACTATTAGTAACTCATTTGTAAATAGTTTATTAATACAAAATAGAAATACATAACAGTAAACCTGCATCTAGTTAAAATGTCATCATTGGAAGAATACATTATACATGCCAAACAAAATGGTATACTCTTTTTCTGTGAGGCCTCACCCTAACCCATCCTAGCACCGATGATACATTATTATTTTGATACTCATGACTCGATATGTCAGAATATTATTTGATGCACTAAACATTATTATGTTATTTATGATGTGTGATGCTTTACTTTCAGATATTTGTTTCATCATTTAATGCTTTATAAACATGTATGATGATGAAGTGAATGAGTGCAAAACTAACACTTTGATTATGCAAGTCTAATGGTCAGAAATATGAGTAGAATTAGATAAACAATTGATTATTAGAAAATGGATGCCTTAATTTATATGATTTTTCTGATACGTAATTTACATAATGCGTGTGATTTCTTGATCTACTGATGTGTGCAATGAGTGTGCAAAAAATTTAGCCAGGAAAACTCAATGTAAAGACGTAACTAAACCACTTGTTAATTTTGTGCTATCTTTGTATTGTAATTCTTTAAAGGTTTTTATTTGGTCATACTATTTTCCCTAGCTTTTGTTTGTTCTCATTAAGTCTTTAAGGCTTAAAAACATCAAATTTAAGTACCCTAGGGGTAAGGGTATGGGTTGGGGGCACTTTCCAACCCCTTAATCTCCTTGGTTGACTTTTAGGGTCACTCAAAAACCCTACTTTTGGTTGATTGCGAAAATGGATTGTCTCTTTACTTGAGTTGGTGAACCAAAACTCTATCTTGAGTTTACTTGAAGTCTAGTTGAGTTAAGGATCATACTTAGAGGCATTTTTGGAGTATTTTTATTTTTTGTCACCCAATCTCTAGTTTTGGAGAAAGTTTGAAGATTGAAGGAAGGAAAGGAAAAACTCTTCTCAAACCACCATTTTTCCATAACTCTTTTTATGAAGGTAGGAGTTCTTCACTCCTTGAAATTGTTTCTTCATGTGTTCATCCTTGAATCTTGCTTGAATCATGCATAAGGCATTGTGTAGTCTTGTATTTATTTCTTGTGTGTTGGGTTTGATTGGGAGGGATCTTAACTTGTCTTTCTTTTGATGTCATTCTCATGCTTGTTTTTGATATTTTTTGTTTTGAGGGGATTTCATGGGGATTTTTTTGGCATCACTCACCCTTGGATAAGAAAGAAGTGGCCATGTTTGGAGGAAGGGCCTTAGTTGGACCTCAATAGTGTAGAGTCTCCTCTCATGGTGAGAGGAGAAAAAAAGGGTAGGGTGTATGGGCCCCTACTTGTCATCACATACTTTGTTGTCATTGAGAATTCTTGAATATGGAAAGGAATGAAAATTCTTGTGGAAGTATCCTTGAAAGGTCCTTGTAAAAGAATGGAAGTTCTTGAAGTTTTAGCATGGTGATTGACATCTCCTATTGAGAAAATCCACCTCCCCCCTATTTCGGTTCATTGTTGAACCTATTGTGCGAAATCGGGTTGGGGATGCATGCTTGAATTGTTCATCTCATTGTGTTGTTTTAACCTCCATGTTGGTTCTTGTCTCTCCCATGGTTTCCTTGATGCATTGACAACATTAAAAAAGATCTCTTGTGAAAGCCCTTGAAGAAATTTCAATTGAATTGTAATAATATGTAAAATGTGTTTGAATTTTGATGTATTGGCAAAGACATCGGGTTTTCTTACTGATTCTTTCCTGATGGAGCCTTGAACTAGGATGAATAATAGAAAAGAAAAGAAAAAGATTATGAAAACCTCCTTGTATTGCTCTCATGTGATTTCAATTTTTGCATGTGTTTATGAGAAAATAGATTGATAGATAATGCCTTTGAATTATGAATTTTCAAGTTTCAATTATGTTAATGAAGAGTAATTTGATATGATGAAGCTTCCAATTTGATGTATAAGTATTAAGATGAAATAAAAATCCTACATTGTGAACTCAAAATTATCTCTCTCCTTGTTAAGTTTCATAATGAACAAAATTAGTTTGAGTAAGAGATTATGTATTTCCTTGAATTCAAAATGGAACATACACCTTAATGTATGATGATTAGATGAAACATAAATTATAGGAGAGAAGGAGAAAATATAACCTTTTTACACATCCTAGTTAGTATGCTTGTTCATAGGAAATCAATGTTGTCAATAGGTTAATATTCATTCTTAGTATAGGATAAAAGTATATAACATGTCAACACTCAGACTAAATTGATTTAAAAGAAAATGTGCATCTCCAGGAGTGAAAAACCTCTCTGGAAAATATATGGGGAAATTTTTAATTTTCCCCCCTAAGTCACATAGAATATTTTCTGTATTATCCTTTTGGATTGCAATTAAAAACCAATATTAAATCTTTTAAAAAGTATATAAATCAATTACATTTGAAATTTAAATAATTATATACATGTCTTGTTGACATTTCTCAACCATAAAACTTTTACATTAGCTCCTAGAGGCTAGGAGGCATGGTACTAGCCTAGGGCTTTATGTCCATTTTAATTTTAAATCAAAATAAAATCTACACTCCGCCCTCTTAATATCTCCTTCATGCCATTCTCAACTTGTCTAAGCTTCCCATTTTAATGCTGGGCATGAGCAGGTATAGTTGTCTTTTCAAGCAAGTAAGGGAAGCAATGAAGTTTTAATACTAAAAAAAAAAAATTAACTTTAAAACTTTTGGGGAGACATAACCCCTTTATAGTGTTAGTGTAGTTTTTTATTTTTCCTATTTTGCTAGGTTTTTCCTACACTTTTTAATAATCTCGCTTAGGTTAATAAAGCATGTCTTATTAGGTGAATGGTTGTGAGGTGTCACCTTCCTACATGTGAGCATCCATTAGCTATCTTGGGAAGATACTTTGCTATCTTTAGTCCGATAGATGGTTGCTCCTCATTGGTTGGTGTTGACACCTCCTCCCTCTTCCTAGCCTATATAAGCATGCTACCTGGCTTGTATTTGCATCGCTTGTTTTTGCATCCTCTTAATGCTATTCTGCTTCCAGCATTTGCATTACTCTCTTGGAGACTAACTCTATGATGCTATTTTGATTTTGTATCATTTTCATTCATAGTTTAGATATTTACTCTTTGCACTAGTTTTCTGGGTTATTAATCTTTTCAGATTCTAACATGGTATCGGAGCTTTTCTATGTGCAAGAGTAGATTTTAGTTTCCTTATTTGAGAGATTAGGGGGGGGGGGGGGGGGGGCGAATAAACTTTATTGTAGTTTTTTGAAAAACGAAGTATGCTCTTCTCTTGCATCTTTGGATGATCCTGAGAATCAGAAAAGTTTTGACAAAAACAGTTTTTCTCTGGGGTTTCAATCTCAAATCTGACAACCAACTTGCATATTTGGAGTTTTCAATCAGTTTTGCAAGTTCCAGCATGCCATTGATAGACTTAAGAAGCTAATCCAGCATTTTCATGTCAAATTTTGGTTGCTGGGGTCATTTTCTGATTTTTGGAGCTATTTTTTACTGTTAAAGGCGTCTGATTTACACTACAGCAACATCTATTGTTCATCAGCAAGAAAAATGCTTTCTGAGTTTTGTTCGCAGCCCCAAAAAGCCATCTGGATATCTTCTAGATTTTGCATGCAAGCTGTATATTTTTTAGAATCGAGCATGCAAAGCTACAGACATACCCCTCTCCGTTGGCAGCCGCAGATTTAAATGCAGTTTTCAAATGTCTCGTTCTTGCTCATACGGACTCCGATTTTGATGATTCTTGTTATGAACTTGGCTATTTTTTTGTGCTCTATCCACTAG
This sequence comes from Cupressus sempervirens, assembly GCA_028749045.1. Taxonomy (NCBI): domain Eukaryota; kingdom Viridiplantae; phylum Streptophyta; class Pinopsida; order Cupressales; family Cupressaceae; genus Cupressus; species Cupressus sempervirens. Next base: position 737,670,188 of record CM053783.1, on the reverse strand, counting down.
TGGAGTTATTTTTTGATTTTCATGTATGAATTCTTCAGAAATTACAGATTCTCAGCCGTGACTGTGCATAGTTCTCATTTTGGAAACTTCGGAGGATCATAACTTTCTCATATGACCTCGTATCGAGGCAATTCTTTTTTTGAAAGTGCATGATTTTTCGAGTAGATCGTAGTGGTGCTATTTTTTTTCTTGATTATTGTGCCCAAGTTTCACTTTTAGCATATGTTCTTCATGAGGGTTTGTAATGCATTGAAATCAAGACCACTAAGTATCTCTTTCTAGTGGTAGTTGTAAATGCACTAAAATAAAGTGCCAAATCATATTTCTTTTGGGGGGGGGTTCTTTGATTGAGTAAAAATGGGGGGGCATTGTCGTGGCTGGGTTCTCTTTTTTTTAGCATTTCTTTGCATTCCTTCATCATGGATCAAACAAATATGCCCATCCTAACTCCATACAATTACTTTGAGTGGAAATCACGCATGATAATTCACTTAAGGAAAGCTGGATTAAATAGGATAACTATGGGACTTGAAACTGAACCTGCTAAAGATGAAGACAAGCCTAAGTGGTTTAACAAATGTGATGAGGCATATGGAACATTGTGTTTGTTTGTTTCTCCTGACTTGCTATTTCACATTGAGTCTTTGGATACACCAAATGAAGTATGGACAAAGCTAGAAACATTATTTGGCACACAAGATTCAATGAGGGGTCATATGTTGGAAAATGAATTAATTAGTTTGAGTCCAGGAAATTTCAACACAATCCAAGATTTCTTCACCAAATTGAAATTGTAGACACCTAAAACCATTAGAAAATAAAGTATTTTTATTTTCTGAAAAAGTTCTGATGACATCATCATTTATTAATTAATTAATTAATTAATTTTTATGCCATTAAATCCCTTTATCTTAATTAAAAATATTTAATTAAGGAATCCCTCCCAAAAATGTTTAAATATTATTTAAACATTATTTCCTTATTTATTAATTATTTAATTAATAAATTGACCAAAAAACCCAAAATAAATAAAAAATTTATTTTTTGCCCAAAACTTGGCCAATTTCCTTAAGACCACTAACCTCTTCCAAAATCTTCTAATCCTTCTTTAATTTTAATTAAAGGCTAATCCCATCATTTCCTACCCCTAATCCCAACTCAAAATATTTAATTAAGATTAAATATTAATCCTCATGTTTATTAAAAATGTTTTAATAAATATCTCCTCAACCCAAACCCTTAAAATAAATAAAACTTTATTTATTTCCTAAAAATCTAATTTATCCTCATCCTAAGAAGTTCTAGACTCTTCTAGAAAGTCTTCATCCTCATCCTAAAAAATTCTAGACTATTCTAGAAAGTCTTTATCCTCATCCAAAGTCTAGACTCTTCTAGAAGATGTCTTTAAACCTAATCCTAATCCCCTCCTAACCTTGTCACATTCCCTAAACATGGGTTAAGAATTACTAACCCAAGCCAAAGTTAACAAATATCTCCTCCTTCACCCATCCTCATTAAATGCCATCCACTTGCCTATCCCTAAGCTAATCCTAAACCATCCTAATCCATCCTCTAATCATTTGCACAAGCCTAAACAAGCTTAAAACCTTCCTAATCAAGTCCAAGTCGAAATTTCTCTCATCACCCTCAAAATATCTCAACCATAAAACTTTATGAAGTCCACTAGGTCATAAATGACTCTTACAAGCCCTTTTATTGCTCTTACAAGTCATTATGAGGGTCTTTATGAAGATTTTATCCCTTGAGCCTCCTTTGTTGACTCATCCTTCCCCTTTCCTCCATCCTCTCACCATGTGACATGTGTCACTCCTTGATTGGCTGTAAGGAAGCACAATCCATGTGCTCTCCTCTCATGTAATCTAAGCCCTCCATGAGCTTTTTCCCATCCTTGCATCTTAGCCCTCAATCCCTCAAGCCTCTTGCCTATAAATTGGATCCTTCCCCTTTGCAAAATAACACAATCCATGAAGTAAAGTTATAATGCTATTTTGAGAGCCAAATCCATACTAAAGCCATCTATCCACACCAAAAATCCACAATCATCCATTGAAGCATTTGGAAGCATATTGAGCATACATCCTATCCATTTAGATAAAGCCACTCAACAAGAGAGCTTCTCATTGAGAGAGCCCATTAATGGCTCATATTTTCAATTGAGAGCTCATCTTAGTCTATCTTGAAGTTTATGAATTTTTTTTAGTTTGTAGAAGCTTTATTTAAATTTGGTTTCTATTAGCATACTAACATTGCTCATATACATTTTGGCACGCCCGGTGGGACCCCGCATGGGTCATCTTCATTAGCTTTTTTAGTCAAGTTTTGTATGTCATTTGCTGATTTTGGCTAATTTTGCTTATTTTTGTGATTGGTAGGATTGTATAAATTGGTTTTGTAGGTCCACATGAGCATAAGAAGACAAAGGAACTCATAATCTATCTCATAGTGTTTGCAGATTTTTCAAGCTTATAGGTGGACAAAGAACTTGAAATTCTTCCTCCTCTTCTTGTCTATATTCTTCTTATTCCATCTACTTCTTCTTCTTCTTCTTGTGGGAGATCTTGGCCATTTTTTTTTTAAGGAAGCAAAATCATACACACTTCTTTTTAGTGCTTAAAATGAACCCCCAAATCATACTTAAATCCATTAAAAAATTAAAAATTTGTAAAAAAGAAAAAATCTTTTAACAAGTGAAACTAAACCAATCTAATCATTTGCATCCTTGCAACATCAAGGTTTTAGATGCATTCATGCAAAGTTAGGAACACTTCATTTTTGAGAATTTAAAAAGAACTTCAAGTTTCCATTTCAAAAGGTTCAAAATCAACACTAAGTGCACACTAAAATCTAAATCAAACTCAAAGCATCAATCAAGGATAAAATGAACCTCATTTGCAAATATGTTAAAGTTCCTTTAAAAATCTCATGAAAACTAAGAATCCTAAATGGTTGCCAAAATTGTCCTAAAAAGCTTTGTTATTTGTTCCAAACAAATGTCTTGTTGCAAAATCTTGAATGTTTCTTAGGTTTTTTATGTATCAAAACAATCTAGGAATATCATTTTTGGGCTTAAAACATGCAAACTAGAACACAAAATCTTGAATGAAAAGCAAAGTCCAAAGAGTCATTTTCACTTTTGAGTCCAAAAACAATCTTGAATGATCTAAGGTTAAAATAAAGCACTTCAAAGTTCATAAAACAACACACAAAATCTCAATCTTGAATGCTCAAAGGAAAATACTTGAATGTTTAATCACTTGTCTTTGAATGCATGTTGCTAAAATCACTCTTGAGTGCCATGGATTAAAATCAAAGTTTTTTTTTTTATGAATGCATGATTAAAACAACAAATCCAATCTTGAATGCCATAGATCAAATAATCATCTTTTGGAGCATAAAAAGAATCTACATTTTTGTAATCTTTTAAGTTATAAAAATAAATAAAAATGCTTTGAGTGAGTTTGTCATTGGACTCACCCTCTTTAATCACCCATCAATTTAACCATTGGTTGCAATCTCAGTGCCATCTATGGGGATGGGTCCACCTAAGAGGGTGTTAAGTGCTCCATGCGAATCAAACTCCACTCACTTGGGTTTTTAGTGGTTTTTCTAAGTTAAAAAATTCCTTGAATGCGCATTAATCTCGCTCACACTTCATTTGGGCATAAAAATTGGACAAATCTTGACGTGGAGGGCCTCCAGGCGCGCACTTGAAATCGAATCTCACACACCTTTGTTTTGGGCTTAAAATAAACTCACACTCAATCTTGAATGCCTTAAAGAAAAATCAATCGATACTTGACGTGGAGGGCCTCCGGGTGCACGGGTTTACCTTCTTGTTGACCCTAACTCTTCTTCTTGTTCGCATTCTTCAATAAATTTTATTTTTGTCGATGCTTCAAAGTTGGAATAAACATTGTATCTCAAACATGAGTGCTTGCAAAGTCTAGATCAGAAAACTTAAGCGTCAGTTGGTAAAAGAACAAGCGTGTTTTTTAGCCCAAGATCATCCAAGTATTCTCTCCCCTTGTCGTCTTTCAAGGCCATCTTGGGTGCATAAGATTAGGATCCAAAATCTTGTCTTAGCTTTTTAGGAGGCCTGCTTGGGGATTTCATCACCCCTTGGGACGACCTCAACTCCAGTGTTCCGACGGAGTATAAAGATCGGGAGGTGAATCCAAAGAAACCTCTCTTGGAATCAAGATTGTGTCACTCGGGCTAAGCCTCAAGGAACTTTATACCCTTGAGAAGTGAAAGAGGAGAAGTGGGTTACCGCTCCTCTCGGTTGTGTGACATCTTTTTGGTTTCATCTACGGATTTAGGCCTCACGTACCTTGCGTATATCGAGGACTCCCTAGCTAAACCAAATTTAATCCTTGTAGAAAGCTTCCTAGGATGTTGGTGTATTTGACGTGCTTGCTCAAAAATTTTGTCTTCTTGTTTGTTCACTACTTTTGAATGAATGTTTGCCAATTTTGGTCAAAATCCCAGAAAAGTAGAAATCTCCCAGCTCAAGGCATACTTAGTGTAGTCACTGCCTTATCAGAAAATCATCCAAGCTCCCTCATTACAACCAAATCTATCTAGTTCTTTGCCTTAGAACAATCCCAAATCCAAAGTCCATCCAAATCATCCCCCCAGCTAGCTAGCAACCCAATCCAAAATTACCCAAGCCTTTAAAGAGTTGTTGTCACTTTGCCAAAATTTGCTATCCAATCAATCTATCCTACCAATCAACCAATCTCACCAAGGTTATCCCTCTGACAGAGCATTTTCTAGGGTAATCTAGCTTTGTCACTTGTTATCCCTCATCACCTTGAGCTAAAGGTTGGGATCCACAAGTGGTCAATCTCGTGTCATGCCCATAGGATCATTAGTCTATCCTTAAGTTGACACAATCTCCACCAATCCAGTGCATAGGAAAGCAAAACTCTCACTTTTTGATAGCATGCCCTTGAAGTCTTCCATCCACAAGAAAGCCAAAAATCTCCAGCCAATCCTCCTTAGGTTTGTCATACAACTTTGACTCTCCCTAGGAAATCCTTCATCAGCCAATCCAAAATCTGTGCTTAATCCAAATCCAACCATGAGCTTCTGTGTTCATCCATATGCAAGACCCCATCCCCATCAAACTCATCATCAAAGCATGAAGTACCAATCCTATCATGATGTGTTTGGTCGCATTGTTCTTGCTCCCGCCACCTCCTATTCCAATGATGATGAAAATCTTGTTGACTATGACAGGTATATTGAAAGCCTTAGAAACATTCCCCCAAGCATCCCCCAAAATCCAAGAGTTATTCCAAACTATCTAGTCATGCCATCTGATATTCCAGCTTCCCCTCCATCACCCCATAAACCAAGCTTCCAATCTTCCACCCCCATCACACTAGCTATTCCTGTCAATCCACCTCCACCTTCGACACATGAGTCTCCAAGGAATCTCCTAGAGGAAATACAAGAAAAGTTGCCTCCAACAGTTGATAAGCCATGTCATCTAATCCAACCATGTGAAGTAGTTAGTGATGAAGCTTCCCCATCTATAATATCACCTCCATCTCCCATAGCTATCATCCCCATACCATCCATCAAATTGCTTAAAATCCTTCCACTTCCTGCAAGCATCAAAATCCCACCACCTGTCAAATCCCTCCAAATCCTATCCACATCACCTCCAAGCATTTCCCAAATCTCTCATAATGACCCTTATGCATCCATCTTCTACTCACCCATCTCCACTACTTAATCTCCCATCTATCCATCTGCTGCCTTTGAAGAATCCATCCCTTCACCTCCTATCGCACCATCCACTCCAAACCAATCCTATCAAGATCCTACCCAAAAGCATGTTGACATCCCCCAAAGCATAAATGAAGATATCATCGTACCATGTCTTCCATACATAGTGCAGTCACCATCTCCTCCATCTCCAAAACCTCAAGCCATATCTCCTCCACTACTAGATATCTTGTCATCCCACCAGCTACATCAAGATCCTATCCTTCCATCTCCCCCGCTCCATGCTTCCATCTTACCACCTATCCAAGTTATTCCACCATCTATAATCTACCCTCTTGGTTCACTTACATTCATCCATGGTGGCCCTCTCTCAGCAGAAGAATTAAGAACAGTATCTCCCCATTGCAATACACCTAATAAATCACTTCTACCATTTTCTGCAAGCAAAAAATTTCCTCAGCTTGTTCAAATGCTCAATCGATGGCATTATCAAGGTCAAGGTTTAGGACCACAAGAGCAAGGAATCAGAGAGCCTATTATTGCACAAAAAATCTAAGATTTCATGGTCTTGGATATGTATCCAAAGGCTCACCATCTAAAGGTGTTGGTACACCACACCCCCAAACCAAGCCTATCTCCAAGCCCACCATGCCAGCCTCCCATCACTCCTTCAAGAAATCTTATATCATCCCCCCTCCACCATCTTTGCAACCCAAAACAACCTACCATATCCCCCCTTCATTTGCTAAATCCATTTTGGGTCCCTATGTCCCAAAATCTACCATCCTCCATCCTCCTATTAGCCATCATAAAAATCCTATTCCATCCATTCCTATGCAAGATCAACAAAGGCACATATCAGGGCACATCATCCATCATCATCCCCCTACATGCTCTTTCATATCCTCTCCATCTCACAAAGCTTCTCCTAACCATCTTCCCAAAGCTTACCATAGCAATGTGAATGCCAACTTCAAAATGCATAAAGCTAAAAATCCACATCCTAGGCAATCATATGTCTATTCTAAAAGACATACTCCAAAAAGGCAAAATCCAATCAAAGAATGCAAAACAATGCAAAAGCCTACGAAAAGAAAATCCAAAACCATGTGGATCCCCAAGAAAAAAGTTGAAACCCAATACATAATGGCATCCACCATTGCTAAGCCCCCATCTAGTAACTCATGTCCCCCATCTCCTAACTCCATCTTGGGTGCCTATATCCCCAAGCACACTTCCACAAATCCTCCATCATGCCCGCATCTACCATCTATCCCCCATATGCTCTTTTCACACCCGTTCCAACATGTGCCAATGTTGCTCTTGCAAGCATCCCCATCTCATGCTCCTTTCCAACCTTTTCATCCCTCCATCTCCTACCATCAATCCCATCTAATCCAATCTATTGCATAAATCACACATCCAGTGCACCAACAGCTAGCAACAAAATTGAACATTCCAACAGCTAGTGAAAAATCCCAAAATAGCCAAAATAGCTGAAGAAAGCCAAAATCATTCCAGCTAAGTCCAAAGTCAAAAAGTCAAAAAAAAAGTAAAGAAAAATAAAGCGTCCACTGGTGAAAACTTGGCAATTCAAGTGCCTTGGACAAGTACCATGATGAAAACTTGGCAAACAAGCGTCATGCATAATCCCGCCATCTCTAGCTTAGCCTATCACCCTCATGCTTTTGGTCATCTCTTGACATCCAACTCCATCTTCCAATCTATCCACCTATCCTCCACCCTCCATCTTCCATCTCACACCATCCACTTATCTCCTATAGCTTTAGCCAACCATCCCAACTATCATCCATCTCCCTAGCCCCTTCAGATTTTTCCATCCTAGCTTCAATCCTATCACATCCATCATAAGACCTCTTTCTGCATGTTATCTTCTGATTGGGGGCACTATATTCCTTGGAGATCTTGTCTTGTCCATCCTCCCTTGTCATTGGTATCTAGCTCTAGGCTATCCTCATGCAAACCCAATGTCATCTCTTTATATCCATCATAATCCTAGCTATCTACCATCCTATCCATCCATCTCATCCTGGTCCTCTAGCTATCCTTGGTCACAAAATCTCTCCTCATCATTGGATGCATCCTGCCAAATCCATATCTTTTCGCTATCACCCTACCCTTAGCTTTTGCATCTTGCACAACATCGAACCATCCCGCTATCCTCTCATCCTGAGCTTTTTATCCATTTGTATCATACCTATATTGGTCTGTTAGATTGTACCATATCTTGATTAGCCCGCTTGTAAATATCTTGGTCTGTCAGCTTGTACATCCTCTTTAGCTTAGTACCATTGTATCTATCCAGCTTTTGTGTCAGTTCCTCCTTGATCAACATCTTGCACACATTGCACACCTTGGTTAGCTATTCCAATGCATCCTTTAGCTAGATCTCCTGTCACCAAAGTGTTATCCTTCTTAGTTCAGCTTGCTAGACGCATCACCCATCCAGATCCATCAGCTTAGGTGCTCTCCGATAGATCCTTATAGGATATAGCTTTCCTCATGTCTGATCTTGGTCCGTTAGTACCTCGTCCTACCCATCTCGTTGGCAAACGGTTCTCTTTTGGATTTTTGCTTTCTTTTGATTTGGAATCTTCCCTTTTGGGTCTTGAAATATCTTTTCCAAGCAATCTTTTTGTTTCCTCCTCAAGGTTGCCACGATCTTCCATATCATGGTATGCTACGAATGGGGCAATCTGAGCGTAAGGTCTTGATCAAGTCTTTTGTTTATTTTTCTTTTATGCTTGTGGGTTACCCAGTGTCGTTTCCACGTTGCTTCCTCTAAGATTCATGTGTGATGCTGGGGCAATCCTTGCGTGTTTGTTTTGAGTCAGTCCGTCAATCCTTTGGACGGTTGGTGAAAAGGCTTTGATGTTCTTGGTAACCTTGGCAATTAACCAATAGTCCTATAGCAAATCTAGTGCTCAACTACATGGTGGTACTTTTCTTTGAAGTATCCCCCCGCTCAAAAAGCTTCAATGTTTTTCCTTCATCTCCATTATCCCCCATCCATATCTAGCATCCATCTCTCCTACCCCAGCTTATGCATCAGTATCTCTTTGAATCACTCATCACTCTTAGCTTTAGGGATCCACAATCCTAGTCTTAGGGATCCACCAATCCAAATCAATCCACCAAACCTCATCTTTCGAGATCCACAATCCTAGTCCTAGGGATCTCCAAAACCCATCTTCCACCAATCTGACTCTTTGAAATCCTATTGCATCAGCTTTATAATCCCCTCATCCATCTCCCTATCCTAGATTGCTTTTTATAGCGCTCTGCTCCTTCATCCTCCACCTTCCCTAAAGTCTTAAGCTTGCTTCCTCTTGTGCATCTGATTCTCCTTTATCATTCTCCCATAGTGAGAGTTTGAGCTAATTTAGCCCCTTCTCTTTGCCCATCTGAGTCTTCTTGCTCATCTCGGATTCTTGTACTTTTCAAGAAGTTATCGAGCCTCGCTTTCTCTCCCCGCCGCCTTCTTGAGGGGGCATCTCACAATCCATTCTCTCCTCTTCTGCTCTAGCCTTGTGGCATCTTATTTTCTTATCTTTGATGCCATGCCACTTGCGGCATCACATCAAAGAGGGGCAAAATGTAGACACCTAAAAACCTTTAGAAAATAAAGTATTTTTATTTTCTGAAAAAGTCCTGATGACATCATCATTTATTAATTAATTAATTAATTAATTTTTATGCCATTAAATCCCTTTATCTTAATTAAAAATATTTAATTAAGGAATCCCTCCCAAAAATGTTTAAATATTATTTAAACATTGTTTCCTTATTTATTAATTATTTAATTAATAAATTGACCAAAAAACCCAAAATAAATAAAAAATTTATTTTTTTCCCAAAACTTGGCCAATTTCCTTAAGACCACTAACCTCTTCCAAAATCTTCTAATCCTTCTTTAATTTTAATTAAAGGCTAATCCCATCATTTCCTACCCCTAATCCCAACTCAAAATATTTAATTAAGATTGAATATTAATCCTCATGTTTATTAAAAAAGTTTTAATAAATATCTCCTCAACCCAAACCCTTAAAATAAATAAAACTTTATTTATTTCCTAAAAATCTAATTTATCCTCATCCTAAGAAGTTCTAGACTCTTCTAGAAAGTCTTCATCCTCATCCTAAAAAATTCTAGACTATTCTAGAAAGTCTTTATCCTCATCCAAAGTCTAGACTCTTCTAGAAGATGTCTTTAAACCTAATCCTAATCCCCTCCTAACCTTGTCACATTCCCTAAACATGGGTTAAGAATTACTAACCCAAGCCAAAGTTAACAAATATCTCCTCCTTCACCCACCCTCATTAAATGCCATCCACTTGCCTATCCCTAAGCTAATCCTAAACCATCCTAATCCATCCTCTAATCATTTGCACAAGCCTAAACAAGCTTAAAACCTTCCTAATCAAGTCCAAGTCGAAATTGCTCTCATCACCCTCAAAATATCTCAACAATAAAACTTTATGAAGTCCACTAGGTCATAAATGACTCTTACAAGCCCTTTTATTGCTCTTACAAGTCATTATGAGTGTCTTTATGAAGATTTTATCCCTTGAGCCTCCTTTGTTGACTCATCCTTCCCCTTTCCTCCATCCTCTCACCATGTGACATGTGTCACTCCTTGATTGGTTGTAAGGAAGCACAATCCATGTGCTCTCCTCTCATGTAATCTGAGCCCTTCATGAGCTTTTTCCCATCCTTGCATCTTAGCCCTCAATCCCTCAAGCCTCTTGCCTATAAATTGGATCCTTCCCCTTTGCAAAATAACACAATCCATGAAGTAAAGTTATAATGCTATTTTGAGAGCCAAATCCATACTAAAGCCATCTATCCACACCAAAAATCCACAATCATCCATTGAAGCGTTTGGAAGCATATTGAGCATACATCCTATCCATTTAGATAAAGCCACTCAACAAGAGAGCTTCTCATTGAGAGAGCCCATTAATGGCTCATATTTTCAATTGAGAGCTCATCTTAGTCTATCTTGAAGTTTATGAATTTTGTTTAGTTTGTAAAAGCTTTATTTAAATTTGGTTTCTATTAGAATACTAACATTGTTCATATACAGAAATCACTAAGGCTGTAGTTAAAACAATGTGGAATTGAAAAGAAAGATGAACAATTGATTCTCAGTATTCTCTCTAAGTTAAGTTCAGAATATTCTGTGTTTGTCTCTACCTTCTATGCTACTAAGGGTGCACTTGGTACTCAATTCACCATGCCATCTCTAGATGATTTTGCTGTCAATCTCACTCGAGAATAGGACAAGCTAATCCAGATGGGCACTCTTAGGTCCTCTAAGTCACATGCCTTAGCAACCAACCAAGGCACAAAAGAACAAAAAGGACAAAGTAGTAACAACAATAGTAAGGATGAGAAACAAAATAATAGTGAGGAAAAGAAGGATCAGATACCAATTTCTTCAAAAGCAACTATTGATACCTCATCCTCTAAGGGCGATAAGCCTAAGAAAGAAAAGGTTAAATGTGCCTATTGTAAAAGACCCGGTCATGATGAACATAAATGTTTGAAGAAACAAATTGATCACTTGACATACATTCTTGAGAAGAATAATATTAGTGTTCCTGAGTCTATCAAACAAAGTTCTAATGAAGAGTCTAACAAGGCAAAAGAAAACAACAAGGGGAAAGGAAAGGACAAAGCTCTTGTTGCAGTTGCTTCCTCACCATCCACTTGGGTTCTTGATTCGGCTGCTTCGCACCACATGGCTTCATCTAAGGAAGAACTTGCATCCTTGGAACCATGTACTATGCCTTCTATTTTGATGGGTGATGACACTCCTATTGAGCTGTGTGGGAGAGGGTCTGTTGATGTGGGGGATGGCACATTCCATGATGTTCTTTATGTACCCTCATTATCAACTAATCTCCTATCAATATACCAAATCACTCATACAGGTTCAGGCAAGTGGGTTGAGTTCACTCCTGATTCAGTGGAGATACGTGAGTTGCATAGTGATTCTGTAGTTGCAGTTGGGAGAGCAGATCATCAGTCATGGCTCTATCTATTTTCTCACTTTGTTCCTAATCCTCCTTCATCTATTTTGCTCACTCACTCTAATGATGTGAGTAAATTATGGCATGAGCAGTTTGGCCATCTTAACTTTCACTATTTGCATCAACTCAACCAGCAGAGTATGGTCACAGGGTTGCCTTCAGTTCAATTCTCAGGAGGTGTTTTCCAAGGTTGCATTCTTGGTAAGCATCCTAAGGAAAAGTTTGACAAAAGTAAGGCATAGAGAGCTTCACAGATACTAGAGTTAGTTCACAGTGATTTGGCTGGTCCATTTCAACATCCTTCTTTCAGCAGGGCCCGATATGTCCTCACATTCATTGATGACCTTTCTCGATATACATGGGTGTACTTTCTCAAACAGAAGTCAAAGGTATTTGATCATTTTCAAGACTTCAAAAATTTTGTAGAAAAGCAATATGGGAAAGCCATCAAGGTTTTGCGTACAGACAATGGTGGTGAGTATGTCAACCATCGATTTGAAAGATTTTGCACTTCAGAGGTGATTGATTTACAGCATTCAATTCCATACAATCCTCAGCAAAATGGTGTTGCAGAACAGAAGAATATATCCTTGAAGGAAATGGCAAACTGTATGATTCACTCTAGATCTCTTGCACCATAGTATTGGGCAGAAGCCATTAACTGTGCTTGTTATATCCAGAACCGTGTTCCTCACCGAGCCTTGAAGGGAGTTACTCCTTTTGAAGCTTCGTGCGGTCGAAAACCATCAGTTAAGCACTTTTGAGTTTTTGGCTCCCCTGCATGGGCCCACATTCCTATAGATAAACGTAAGGCCTTGGATCCGCAAAGCAGACCTTGCATATTTGTAGGTTATCCTGATGGTGTGAAGGGTTATCGGTTGCTCCACCCTGCTACACATGAGTTATTCATTGAGAGGAGTGTTCAGTTTGAGGAGGGATCTTCAAGCTCACTTTCTATCACTTCTCCAACTCCTTCTACCTTGACATTAGAGTCACTTGGAATACATGACAGATCTTCTGATGAGTCAGATTCACCTGAACAGTCTTCTACCTCTACTTTTGATGCAGAAAGTGATTCAGAGAACTCACCTCCTTCCTCTCCTAGTCATCATTCAGAGGTTAATGATTCCCCTCCAGATTCTCCACCTTCTTGCCCACTTTGGGCTAGACAGACCTTGCAGTCTGCAGGTGACTGGGTTGGGGATCCATCAGACACCAGGCGAACTCGTTCACAATTCCAGGATGATCCACATGTCTTCATTGCTACTGCCTCAGATCCACAGTCCTTTCATGAGGCTTCTGGTATTTCTGAGTGGGATACAGCTATGCAAGAAGAGTATAGTTCCTTGATGAGGAACCACACTTGGGATCTTGTCCCTCTTCCTAAAGGAAGAAAACTTGTTCGATGTAAGTGGATCTATCGGACAAAATTTGCAACAGATGGGTCAGTTGACAAATACAAGGCTCGCTTGGTCGCCAAAGGATTCTCCTAGGTTCCTGGGATTGACTACTCTGAGACTTTTGCGCCAGTTGCTTGAATGAATTCCATTTGAATTGTTCTAGCCATTGCTATAGCTAATCGTTGGGAAGTACATCAAATGGATGTGAAGAGTGCTTTTCTTCATGGTGACCTTCATGAGGAGATCTACATGGAGCAGCCACAAGGCTTCCTTCAGGATTCTTCACTTGTGTGTCATCTTCGAAAGTCTCTCTATGGCCTCAAACAGGCTCCTCGAGCCTGGTATGCCAAGATGGACTCCTTCCTTCTATCAGTTGGGTTCACTCGGTGCCATTCTGATCCTAATGTGTACATTCTGCAACAGGGTGATTCACTTCTATTTTTGGTTTTGTATGTTGATGACTTGCTGATCATAGGAAGTTCTTCACCAACCATTAAGGCTGTCAAAGTGGCCCTTCAAGACAATTTTTTGATGACTGACTTGGGCTTGTTACATTACTTTCTCGGGATTGAGATCCTTCAGTCTCCTTCTGGGATCACCATCACACAATCTAAGTATGCTCTAGATTTACTCTCAAGGTTTCATATGGCTGACTGTAAGCCTACTCCAACTCCCTTCCTTTCTGGAGTCAAACTTGAGGCTCAATGTTCTTCTCCACTTGTTGATGGCACTTTATATCGCCAACTTGTTGGGAGTCTCATTTATCTGACTCATACGAGACCTGACATCTCCTATGCTGTAGGCATGGTCTCTCGATTCATACAGGAGCCCCATGAGTTACACTGGAAAGAAGCCAAGTGGATCCTTCACTACATTCAGGGTTCTCACAGTTGTGGGATTCACTACACAGCAGGTATTGAGCTTGATTTGGTGGGCTACACAGATTCAGATTGGGCAGGTGATTCTGAGGATCGCAAGTCTACTTCAGGGTATATCTTCTCACTTGGGTCAGGTCCTGTTTGTTGGTCGAGCAAAAAGCAGTCTACTATTGCTTTGTCTTCTACTGAGGCTGAGTATCGGGGGGCTGCAAATGCCGCCACTGAGGCCATTTGGATTCAACATCTTCTCACTGAGTTTGGTATCTAGATCAGACGGCCATCAATCATATTTTGTGACAACCAGAGTGCCATTCAGATCTTATGAAATCTAGTTCATCATCAACAGATCAAACACATAGAGGTCCACATGCACTACATCCGGGAGCTCATCCATGGTCATGTCATTGACCTTCGCTATTGTCCAACTTCTGAGCAAGTTGCTGATATCTTCACCGAACCCTTCACTGAGAGCAAGTTCCTTCATTTGCGAGCTTTGCTGGGGGTGCGGGATGCTTCATCTTCTGGGGGGGCCTCTTCCTCTCACTCGGAGTCCTGACTTTTTTGTGGGGGAGTATCTTTTCTCTCTCTTTTGAGAAATCTTATGTACATGGGTACCTCATCAGGCTTGACTTGCCGGGACCCATTTCTACATCCACCTAAGCTTCGCTTATGGGGGGGTGTTAGTGTAGTTTTTTATTTTTCCTATTTTTCTAGGTTTTTCCTACACTTTTTAATAATCTCACTTAGGTTAATAAAGCATGTCTTATTAGGTGAATGGTTGTGAGGTGTCACCTTCCTACATGTGAGCATCCATTAGCTATCTTGGGAAGATACTTTGCTAGCTTTAGTCCGATAGATGGTTGCTCCTCATTGGTTGGTGTTGACACCTCCTCCCTCTTCCTAGCCTATATAAGCATGCTACCTGGCTTGTATTTGCATAGCTTGTTTTTGCATCCTCTTAATGCTATTCTGCTTCCAGCATTTGCATTACTCTCTTGGAGACTAACTCTATGATGCTATTTTGATTTTGTATCATTTGCATTCATAGTTTAGATATTTACTCTTTGCACTAGTTTTTTGGGTTATTAATCTTTTCAGATTCTAATATATAGTCCACTCCATATACTCCCCACATGGAAGTGCTAACCTCCCACTTGGGCCAGACCCATGCCAGGGGACAGTCTCCACTGAGTTAGACTCGAGCAGCGCTGCGCAGCCCCTTGGGATGTGGGGGCCTCGTGGGGTGGGACAGGCCTAGGAAGTAGGGGGGGGGAAAGGGTAGGTAGTAAGGGTGGGGAAATTATATTATATAATTTTATTTTATTTTTTGTGTAGTTTGGGATAGTATGTAGGTAGGTTTGGGGTTTAGGGGTAATTCAAAATTATAAATTGTTTATTGTGTTTTGTTAAATGGTGATGAGTAGTTGCTAGTTAGTAGGTTATAGGTAGTAGTTAGTGTTTTAAGATTAGTAGAAATGTTATGATATTTTGTTTAAATGATTAATTAGGATTTAAATTTGTATTTGAATTGGGAATAAGAGTAACATTAAAACTTCAGTTAGAGTTGTAGATGTTTCATGTTATTGGAGAGTAGAATAATAATTTTAAGTTAGAATAGGATTTGTTAATATTTTAAATGTGGCTTTTACATGGTGTTAGTAATTTAGGAACTTGATTATAAGTAAATTTTACAATGATAGTATCTTAATAATTAATTTTTTTAAATTAGTTTTAGATAATTTTATTAATAAGTGTTAAATAAGATTAGCTTTAAATTGTTGTTAGATTAGTGACTTAGTTATTTTATTTTTAATTAGTTCTAATTTAAAAGTTTTAACTTGAAATTTGAATGTTTTTAATTAAAATAATTTTAATGTTTTATTAATTAGTTTAATACTATTGTGAGCATTGTTAGATTGATTTCAAAATGGACTTTATTAATGTGGATTTAAATTTATGATAGTTTCAAATGAAGTTTAGATTAAATTATGGATTTTTGAATCTATTCTAGACATCAATTTCAATCGTAAATGATAAGTTAATAAGTTAGTTTAGACTTTAGAATTAAGTTTTAAAAACGTAGTTAGCATGCGTGGAATAGTTAGACTCAAATTGATCTTCTAAAGCATCAAATTCTCTTAATGTTAAATGATTAAAATCGTAACCCTATTGATTTTCAATGGTGATCTTGCATTTAGCTTCATAGCCTATAGCTATCTGAATCTTAGACCCCTCAGACAATTAACTCCATTGTAGTTAAACATCTAAATCTTTGTCGACCATATTATAATAATTAATCAAAAAAAAAAAATTGTGTGCTTTTTTTGCCCTTATATTTTGGGCATGACATTTTCTCTCTCTAGCACTTCCAATATGACTTTCTTCCTGGTTTATTTTTAGGTTTAGTGCTTGAGATCGCTTCAAAAATATGTTGTAGTTTCTATCACAAGGGAACTTCTCCATTAGATATAGTTCTTGATTACCAAAATATTTTCATATTTTGTTCTTGAATCTAGAAAAAATTAATCCTTCTTTGCAGCTTCGATGGAACTGTGTTCTTAGCTAATCCTTGGACTGGAATCAACTACCAAAATAGTGTGTGTTTAGTTGGTAGATTATATTTATCTTTTTTTTTGCAAAAAAAAAATTTAATAATAAAATTTTAATTTAATAGAAAGAGAATTTTTCATTTTAGATTTATTTTATCTTTTCAAAATTTAAATGATGGCAGAATTTAAGAGAATATAAACATGTCACTTACTAATAGTTTTATACAATAAATTCATTGAGAGATAAGGATAGATATTTTATCTTGCTTATCAAGAAGAGATTCATTTACCTATTGTAGCTCTTAAATCATCCATTTACTACTCTAAGTGCAACATGAAATGATTATTGATACACCAAATATGCACATTATTTCAACTTGTTTTATGCAGTAGCAAATGTTTGGTCTAAATGTAATTGTACATCTTATTTTTTGTAATGTATTTATAACTCAATAGTAGTTACTAATACTTTTCTTAAATTTTCTATTTTTTCTCAAGATAACAAAACTTTAGTGTTTCTATATTTTTATTAGATTTTAAATATTAATAAAACTTTATCTTTTTTCAAATTGTTTGAAGTATTATTTCTTTACATATTAATTTAAAACTCTATTTTACATTTGAGATAATTCATATCATTTAAAATTCTTTCAAGCATTATTTTTATTTTGTTTGTTAAAATATATATTATTTTTGTATCTTAGTTTATACTTGAAATAGTGAATGGTTTTCATAAATGCATACTTGAAACAAAAAGAATTTTAAAACATAACAGTAATCTATAAGCCTTTATATACATTTAGGTTTTGTGAATATTTTAGTTTATTTTATATTGATAAATATATCTAAATTTTATTTTATATAATATATTCACACTTATATGCTAGTTATTGTAAGAAATGATAATGTTGAGCAAGGAACGAGAAACAATCCAAGTAAGTTAAGTGTGAAACAATGTTACCATAAGATAAGCAACTCCAAGAGCATACACCAAGATGGTTCAACAATGGAGACAAGGATTTATAAGGGGAAAGCAAAGAAAACCCCTTGTGATTTATTATGAATGAAGGCAAATGCCTAAAGAAGAGAGAGAGAGAGAGAGAGAGAGAGAGAGAGTGTTGGAGAAAAGGTAGCTCAATACAATAACATCAAGTGCTTAGAGTGGTGTGTAGTTGTGTAGAAGGAAGGAGGAGCATCTCTTATATAGAGATGAGAGAGGAGTTGCATTTGTAACTCCCATTTCTATGAATGCCACATTCATAATAGGTGTGTGCAAAGTGTCACAATCCTCTTAAGGAGGATAAACTAAATAAAGAAATAAACAAGAGTTGTCCTTACATGTGGAATAAAGGACAAACAATGACATGTCCTCCACATGTGTACAAGTGGACAAACTACATGTAGGGACCCTTGGAATATCCCAATTAAAATATATCCAAGGAAAGATTAACCTTTCTAATAGTTATGAAACTAAAAATATAATCTATATATTGAAGTTATAACAATGCTAATTGCACCACCTCAATTATGAATGAATTAATAAAGTCATGGATTCTATGACAATTATAATAACAAAAAAAAATAGAATAACATTGAAACACAATTCTCACAATATTTATTATGATTTACATTGGTTTTCATATTTTGTCCTTAGATTCATGCAGTTTAGAATTACGGGGAGCTGAAGAATAAGAATACTTTATACCTTCTCTCCAGTTTGGATGAAACAATGACCTCTATTTCCTTAGCAAACCCCTCCAGTGGAATCAACTACAAACAAGAAAATGTATAAGGACTGCACCTGTAAACTAATGCCACATCAGCCATCTCCATAAATTGTGGAAAAATTCAATGAGAGTCAAAGTCTTTTGAATATTAACCAGTCAACATTAGTTGATTAACTATCATTAACTTTAATTAAAAGGATACATAAACATATATGCTCAAATTTAAAAGAAGCCATAAATTTTTTACCAGATTACCAATATCAGATACCAAATAGTAGATGGTCTAACCAAACGACCATTTTGAAATGAGCTCCAGAACCTTTGTAAGAACATTAAGGCAAGAATATTGTCGGAGTGCTTTACCACCCTACTACGAAGCTATTAAGCTTTCCCAAAATCTTTCCTAAATTGAGGGTATGTTCAGGATCATGGTGTACCAAACTATGGCCTTAAGTGGTAGTGAAAAATTAGCAAATCAGGTTTATGTCAACTTGACACATAATTTTGAAGTGGTTATGGACTTTATATCAAAAAGTTGTAAGAAAATAATCTATAAGAAATTGAATACAGTTTCTAAACTACTAGGCCTTATAAGGAGAAAAAAATAATTAATTGGTCAAAAGTTTGAATTTTAATGCAGTACTAAAAAAATTTCAAGGCAAAAATAAAAAGTAGGTGTATGTCTGATCACCTTAATCAAAATCAAATCATAATACTTTTTAAATATAATTATAGATATGAAAAATAGACTCATGCCCAGATGTGACACATATTTTTAGATATTTTTATTTCAAATAAATAATTAAATATGAATTTTCTACCAAAACTTTTTCGAAAAAAAAGAAGTCCCGTGTCTAACCACCCTAACTAATAAAATTTTTTACCAAATTTAAATTTATTTATTTTTCTTATACTAGCTGAAGTATAGAATGTGACGCAACTTTTAGATTTAAAAAATGTTATACCGTTGGAAAGTTACAGCTATTTTTCAATCAATATATCAATCAACACTTTACAATTATCTTCATTGATAATTAACTAATAAATACTTATCAAACTATGAATTTGACAGAAATTATATTAATGGAATCTAGAGAGCAATATTAAAAAACCCTTTTCGTTTTATTTAATTTCGATCAAAATAACATTGTTAGACGGCTACCCGAAGTCTGAGTATCACTAAAACCCTCTTCAAACACGTCTTTTGGGTTGACCAGGTAGGCTTGGTAAATACCAAGCCTAATCGGATATCCAATTCCAAATCGAATATCCAATTTCAAATCGGATATCTGATATAAATCAGATATCGGATTATTAATCCGATATCCGATATGTTGCGATTGGCAAATTCAAAATCCCAACCCATTTTGGAGGGAAAATTGGGTTTAAACATCATAGCTTATTATTTATAAGCTTTTCCACTTATATTACTATGTAAAGACGTATTTTAATACATTATATATATATATATATATATATATATTAACGTAATGTAAAGATATAAAATATAATCTAGCAATATATAATAATATATTATATTAATCTTATTACAATCTATAAATATAATTTATATTATTATTAATTTTACTAAATATAATAACATTATATATATATAAAATACGTATTATATATTATAATATTAATATGTATGTTATTAATATATATATATATATATATATATAAAACAACGTCATAGGTATATTATATATGTTAATAATATACATATCTATTATATTAAATATGTATACATATTAATATATATGAGACCTCTTTTGATGCATTAAAGGACGACATATGTCCTTAGGGGTCCTAAGAGCCCTAAGGACATATTAGAATGGTTAATATGGGACAAAGCGGGTCATAGGTCCCCTTTCACCCATTAAATGACGATATATGTCCCTACGAGTCCTAGGACCTCGAGGGACATATTTGAATTGTTCATATGGGTCAAAGGGGGTCATAGGGTGACCTATGACCCCCTTTGACCTATTAAATGACGACATATGTCTCTAGGGGTCCTATAACCCTTAGGGACATATTCAAATAGGTAATATGGGTCAAAGGGGGTCATCGGTCCCTTTGACCCATTAAATGATGACATATGTCCCTAGGGGTCCTAGGACACCTAGGGACATATTCGAATGGGTAATATGGGTCAAAGGCGGTCATAGGGTGACCTATGACTCTCTTTGACCCATTAAATGATGACATATGTCTCTAGGGGTCCTAGAACCCCTAGGGACATATTCAAATCAGTAATATGGGTCAAAGGAGGTCATAGGGTGACCTATGACCCTCGTTGACCCATTAAACGATGACATATGTCGCTAGCAGTCCTCTGACCCTTACGAACATATTCGTTCATATGGGTCAAGGGGGTCATAGGTGACCTATGACCCCCTTTGACCCATTAAATGACGGCATATGTCTCTAGGGGTCCTAAAACCCCTAGAGACATTTAGAGTTGTTCATATGGGTCAAAGGGGGACATAGGGTGACTTATGACCCCCTTTGACCCATATGAACGATTTGAATATGTCCCTAGGGGTCCCATTAAATGACGACATATGTCTATAGGGGTCCTAGAACCCCTAGGGACATATTCGAATTGTTCATATGTGTCAAAAGGGATCATAGGGTAAGTTATGACCCCCTTTGACCGATTAAAAAATGACATATGTCTCTAGGGGTCCTATAACACCTAGGGACATATTCGAATCATTCATATGGGTTAAAAGGGGTCATAAGGCGACCTATGACCCCCTTTGACCCATTAAATGATGACATATGTCCTTAGGGGTCCTGGGACCCCTAAGGACATATTCAAATCGTTCATATGGGTCAAAGGGGGTCATAGGGTGACTTATGACCCCCTTTGACCCATTAAATGACAACATATGTCTCTTGGTGTCTTAGAAGCCCTAGGGACATATTCAAATTGTTCATATGGGTCAAAGGGGGTCATAGGGTGACTTATGACTCCCTTTGACCCATTAAACGAAGACATATATCCCGAGGAGTCATAAGAACCCTAAAGACATATTCAAATTGTTCAAATTAGTCAGAGGGGGTCATAGGGTGACTTATGATCCCCTTTGACCCATTAAATGATGACATATGTTCCTAGGGGTCCTGGGACACCTAGGGACATATTCTAATGGGCAGTATGGGTCAAAGGGGTCCATAGGGTGACTTATGCCCCCTTTGACCCATTAAACGATGACATATGTCCCTAGGGGTTCTAGTACCCCTAAAGACATATTCAAATCATTCATATGGGTCAAAGGTTCTCATAGGGTGACCTATGACCCCCTTTTGACCCATTAAATGATGACATATGTCCCTAGGAGTCCTAAGAATCCTAGGGACATATTTGAATCGTTCCTATGAGTCAAAGTGGGTCATAGGGTGACCTATGACTCTCTTTGACCCATTAAATGATGACATATGTCCCTAGGGGTCATGGGACCCCTACAAACATATTTGAATCGTTCATATGGGTCAAAGGGAGACATAGAGTGACCTATGACCCCCTTTGACCCATTAAATGACAACATATGTCCCTAGGGGTCCTAGGACCCCTAGGGACATATTTGAATGGGCCATATGGGCAAAGGGGGTCATAGGGTGACCTATGATGCCTTTTGACTCATTGAACGATGACATATGTCCTTAGAGGTCCTACGACCCCTAGGGACATATTTGAATCGTTCATATGGGTCAAAGGGGGTCATAGCATGACCTATGACCCCCTTTGATGCATTAAACGACGACATATGTCCCTAAGGGTCATAGGACCCCTAGGGATATATTCGAATCGTTCCTATGGGTCAAAGGGGGTCATAGCGTGACCTATCACCCTCTTTGACCCATTAAACGATGACATATGTCCCTAGGGGTAATAGGACCCATAGGGACATATTCAAATCATTCATTAGGGTCAAAGGGAGTCATAGGGTGACCTATGACCTCTTTTGACCCATTAAAAGATGACATATGTCCCTAGGGGTCCTAAGACCTATAGGGACATATTCGAATCGTTCATATGGATCAAAGGGGGTCATAGGTTGACCTATGACCCCCTTTGACCCATTAAACGACAACATATCTCTCTAAGGGTCCTAGGACTCCTATGGACATATTCAAATCATTCCTATGGGTCAAAGGCTGTCATAGGGTGGCCTATGACTCCATTTGACCCATTAATCGATGACATATCTCTGTAGGGGTCCTAGGACCCCTAGTGACATATTCTCATGGGTCATATGGGTCAAAGTGGGTCATTGGGTGACTTTGACCCCCTTTTACCCATTAAACAATGACATATGTCCCTAGGGGTCCTAAGATCCCTAGGGACATATTCGAATCATTCCTATGGGTCAAAGGGGGTCATCGGGTGACCTATGACCCCCTTGTGACCCATTAAATGATAACATATGTCCCTAGGGGTCCTAAGATCCATAGGGACATATTCGAATGGGCCATATGGGTCAGAGGGGGTCATAGGGTGACCTATGACCCCCTTCGACCCACTAAATGATGACATATGTCCCTAGGGGTCTTGAGACACATAGGGACATATTCAAATCATTCATATGGGTCAAAGGGGGTCATAGGGTGACCTATGACCCTCTTTGACCCACTAAACGATGACATATGTCCCTATGGGTCCTAAGACCCCAAGGTACATATTTGAATAGTTCATATAGGTCAAAGGGGGTCATATGGTGACCTATGACCCCCTTTGACCCATTAAACGATGACATATGTCTCTTAGGGTTCTAGAACCTCTAGGGACATATTCAAATGGGTAATATGAGTCAAAGGGGGTCATAGGTCCCTTTCACCCATTAAATGATGACATATGTCCCTAGGGGTCCTAGGACCCCTAGAGACATAGTCGAATGGATAATATGGGTCAAAGGGGGTCATAAGGTGACCTATGACTCTCTTTGACCCATTAAATGACCACATATGTCTCTAAGGGTCTTAGAACCCCTAGGGACATATTCGAATGGGTAATATGGGTCAAAATGGGTCATAGGGTGACCTATGACCCTATTTGACACTTTAAATGATGACATATGTCGCTAGGGGTCCTCAGACCCCTAGGAACATATTTGTTCATATGGGTCAAGTGGATCATAGGTGACTTATGACCCCTTTTAACCCATTAAACAATGACATATGTCTCTAGGGTTCCTAGAACCCCTAAGGACATTTTGAATTGGTCATATGGGTCAAAATTCAAATATGTCTCTAGGGGTCCTAGGACCCCTAAAGACATATTCAAATCGTTCATATGGGTCAAGGGGGTCATAGTTGACCTATGACCCCCTTTGACCCATTAAACGATGACATATGTCTCCAGGGGTCCGAGAACCCCTAGGGACATATTCGAATTGTTCATATGGGTCAAACGGGGTCATAGGGTGACCTATGACCTCTTTTGACCCATTAAAGGATGACATATGTCCCTGGGGGTCCTATAACCTTTAGGGACATATTTGAATCGTTCATATGACCCCCTTTGACCCATTAAACAATGACATATGTCCTGAGGGGTCCTAGAACCCTGAGGACATATTCGAATAGTTCATAAGGGTCAAAGGGGGTCATAGGGTGACTTATGACCCCCTTTGACCCATTAAACAACGACATGTCTCTAGGTGTCTTAGAACCCATAGCAACATATTCGAATTGTTCATATGGGTCAAAGGGGGTCATAGGGTTACCTATGACTCCCTTTGACCCACTAAACGATGACATATATCCCTAGGGGTCATAAGACCCTTAAGGACATATTCAAATTGTTCAAATTGGTCAAAGGGGGTCATAGGGTGACTTATGACCCCTTTTGACCTATTAAACGAGTACATATGTCCCTAGGAGTCCTAATACCCCTAGGGACATATTTGAATGGGTCATATGGATCAAAGGGGGTAATAGGGTGAATTATGACCCCCTTTGACCCATTAAACAATGACATATGTTCTTAGAGGTTCAAGTACCACTAAGGACATATTTGAATCATTCATATGGGTATGACCCCCTTTGACCCATTAAACGACAACATATCTCCCTAGGGGTCATAGAAATCCTAGGGACATATTTGAATCATTCCTATGGGTCAAAAAGGGTCATAGAAAAACTTATGACTCTCTTTGACACATTAAACGATGACATATGTCCCTAGGGGTCATGGGACCCCTACAGACATATTTGAATCATTCATATGGGTCAGAGGGAGACATAGGGTGACCTATGACCCATTTTCACCAATTAAATGACAACATATGTCCCTAAGTTTCATAGGAACACTAAGAAAATATTCGAATGGGCCATATGGGTCATAGGGTGACCTATGATCCCTTTTGACCCATTGAACGACGACATATGTCTCTAGAGGTCCTACGACCACTAGGGACATATTCAAATCATTGATATGAGTCAAAGGGGGTCATAGCATGACCTATGACTCCCTTTGACCCATTAAACAATGACATATGTCCCTATGGGTCCTAGGACCCCTAGAGACATATTTGAATCATTCATATGGGTCAAAGGGTGCAATAGGGTGACCTATGACCCCCTTTGACCCATTAAACTATGACATATGTCCCAAGGGGTCCTAAGATCCCTAGGGATATATTCAAATCGTTCCTATGGGTCAAAGAGGGTCATAGGGTGACCTATCACCCCCTTTGATCCGTTAAATGACAACATATGTCCCTAAGGGTCCTAGGACCCACAAGGACATATTCGAATCATTCATATGGGTCAAAGGGGGTCATAGGGTGAACTGTGACACACTTTGACCTATTAAATGATGACATATGTCCCTAGGGGTCCTAAGACTCATAGGGACATATTCAAATTGTTCACATGGGTCAATGGGGATCATAGCGTGACCTATGACCCCTTTTGACCCATTAAACGATGACATATGTCCCTAGGGGTCCTAAGATCCATAGGGACATATTCGAATCCTTCATATGGGTCAAAAGGGGTCATAGGGTGACCTATGACCCCTTTTGACCCATTAAATGATGACATATGTCCCTAGGGGTCCTAGGACACCTAGGGACATATTCGAATCGTTCTTATGTCGCAAAGGGGGTCATAGGGTGACCTATGACCCCCTTTGATCCATTAATCGATGACATATGTCCCTAGGGGTCTTAGGACCCCTAGTGATATATACGAATGGGTCATATAGGTCAAAGAGGGTTATAGGGTGACTTATGACCCCCTTTGACCCATTAAACAACGACATATGTCCCTAGGCATCCTAGGACCCCTAAGGACATATTCGAATCGTTCCTATGGGTCAAAGGGGGTCATAGGGTTACCTATGAACCCCTTTGACCCATTAAACGATGACATATGTCCCTAGGGGTCCTAGGACTCCTAGAGACATATTCGACTGGGTCATATGGTTTAGAGGGGGTCATAGGGTGACCTATGACCCCCTTTGACCCATTAATCGACGACATATGTCCCTAGGGGTCCTAGGACCCATAGTGACATATTCGAATGGGCCATATGGGTCAAAAGGGTTCATAGGGTGACTTATGACCCCTTTTGACCCATTAAACAATGACATATGTCCCTAGGGGTCCTAGGACCCCTAGGGACATATTCGAATCATTTCTATGGGTCAAAGGGAGTCATAGGGTTATCTATGACCCCCTTTGACCCATTAAACAATGACATATGTCCCTAGGGCTCCTAATAGCCCTAAAGACATATTCGAATAGGCCATTTGGGTTAGAGGGGGTCATAGGGTGACCTATGACCCCCTTTGACCAATTAAACAATGACATATGTCCCTAGGGGTCCTAGGACCCCTAGGGACATATTTGAATCATTCCTATGGGTCAAAGGGGGTCATAGGGTGACCTATGACCCCCTTTGACCCATTAAATGATGACATATATCCCTACGTGTCATAAGACCCCTAAGGACATATTCAAATTATTCAAATTGGTCAGAGGGGGTCATAGGGTGACTGATGACCCCCTTCGACCCATTAAATGATGACATATGTCCCTAGGGGTCCTAAGACCCATAGCGACATATTTGAATGGGTCATATGGGTCAAAGGGGGCCATAGGGTGACTTATGACCCCCTTTGACCCGTTAAACAATGACATATGTCCCTAGGGGTTCTAGTACCACTCAAGACATATTCGAATCGTTCATATTGGTTAAAGGTGGTCATAGGCTGACCTATGACCCCCTCTGAGAAATTAAAGGATAACATATGTCCCTAGTGGTCCTAGAAATCCTAGGGACATATTTGAATCGTTCCTATGGGTCAAAGGGGGTCATAGGGTGACCTATGACTGTCTTTGACCCATTAAATGATTACATATGTCCCTAGGGGTCATGGGACCCCTACAAACATATTTGAATCATTCATATGGGTGAAAGGGAGACATAGGGTGACCTATGACCCCCTTTGACCCATTAGATGACAACATATGTCCCTAGGGGTCCTAAGACCCATAGAGACATATTCGAATGAGCCATATGGGTCAAAGGTAGTCATATTGTGACCTATGACCCCTTTTGACCCATTGAATGACGACATATGTCCCTAGAGGTCCTACGACCCCTAAGGACATATTTGAATTGTTCCTATGGGTCAAAGGGGTTCATAGCATGACCTATGACCATGTTTGACCCATTAAACAATGAGATGTCCCTATGGGTCCTAAGACCCCTAGGGACATATTCAAATCGTTCATATGTGTCAAATGGGGTCATAGGGTGACCTTTGAATCCCTTTGACCCATTAAATAATGAGATATTTGCTTGTGATACAAGGCTATAAGGACAATTTTAAGAGCATTTATAACTATATGAAAGATAATTGCATGCGGATATCTTATTATAAATTTGGTTTTTTCCTTATTTGACATAAATCTGACATTATGATTATTAAAACTATTTTTATCAAACTAATCAAATAAGAATAACCTTGAAAGTATGGATGAACAATTAGAATAGTTGATTTCTTCCATTTTGAAACCAATCATAGCATTTGAAAACATAAAGAGTCATAATATTGTATAATATTTTGAAAAACTTTCATATTGAAAAGTTGTATGAAGCACATTTGGGATAAGCCATGAAATCCATGAAAGAAGATAGCATGTAGGATACGCAATTAAAGCCAATAAGTAAGATAGCACATGCATAATGACATGATATGAAGTTGGATATGAAGGCTATGAGTGAATGAGAAAGTAAAATAGGGAATCTCATGGATAAGATAATGGTTTTCACCAAGGCACATTTTTTATCTTCCTTTCTATTTTTTAAAAAATTTTTTAGAAATAGGTCAACTATTTTCAAGTTAGATAGTGTTCCTAAAGGAAAGTTAAGTTATGATAAGCCAATACCATAGATAAGTATGCTCAATGATGTTGATAGGGTGAAGGAAGTGAGATTATAGTTGGATAAGAGTTCATTCCTTGGAAGGATTGTATGAGTATGGATAGTAGGTAAGTGTAGCTTTGAAAACATTGCATAAGGGTAGGTGAAAAAGTGGGGAAGATCAACATTTACACACACCTTGGAGGGTTTCTGAATGATGGAGGAATCATGGAGAAAATGGATCAAGGTTTAGATGTATGAGCTGGTAGGACAATGTTAGAAGAAGATTGAGTGGAATATTTGTAAGCTTTTGAGAAAGATGTTTGGAAGAAAACAGAATGGAAGCCTTTGGAATATTGAATGTCAACTTAGATTTATGTTCAATATTAAAGTCTTTCAAGACAGACTTTGGAGAGCTAGAAGTAGAAAGTGTAGGAGAAGGTTTGAAGACTTTAGATTAGATGGATAAGGACCAAGGATAGAATTATGAAATGCAAAGGGATGGTGACTAGGGATTTCAACATCTTTAGAGTGAGTAGCATGACCAAAGTCATCGATAGACTCATGAGTACCTTTTATAAGAGAAAGACCTTTGATAGGAGTGTTTGAATCTTGAGCATAATTTTGAAGTGGATATGGAGAAGTAGAACATGAGGGGACACTTTGATCTTGACATCTTTCTTTATATAGCATAGAAAGATCACTTTTCCCATAAGTTTCAGTAAGCTCAATGGAGGTAGTGGAAATGGTATCCTCATCATATGTAGGAGGTGGGTAACACATAGGATATAGAAAGGTGAAATTTTGGATGAGATGAATAGGTGTTTGATCTTGATCTTTATTTATATATTTTTCCTTTTGAGAGTCATCTTGATATGGAGCACGTTCTAAGGACAAGGGAAAATGTGAGATGTGCATGATAGAATCTTAAAGAAATAATGCAGGATTAGCTAAAGTGGGCATAGTAATCATATTATTGCATGAATGTTGAGGATCTTTAGTCTTAGTAGCATGGAAAAGGTTTGCAGACAAGTGAAGGTTAGCTTGATTTTCTTTTATTTGTAGCCCTTGAGGGTACGCATGGTCTATATGGAAAGAATTAGGTTCTTTGTTTGGTGGAGGCATTTTTGAAAGCTTTGGCACTTTAGGAGGTTCATTAGTGTTATAAGAAGTGAAGGTGTCAAGGAAATCATCACTTGACATAGGTTCATTAGCATGATCTTGTGACACGTGAGTCATTAGAGGTATCAACAATCCCATCATAAATGAGATATTCGATTTTATGTTTCAACACTATGGAATCTTTAGTTTTATGAAATTTTCTTCCATGGAAGTGGCAATAATGATAATTTCTCCACCGCGGAGGTTTGATTTTGGGTTCATAAGGTCTAGATTTGTCTAGTAATGCGATGGATTCATTATCAAGAAGTGTTTGCAAAATGTTATCATGAGAATCTTCCAATGGAGTAAAAATTCTCTCAAAAATTTCTCCATGAGAATTTTTTTGTTTCTTAAGTGAATAGAATGCATCCATGTCTTCATCACTATCTTGGTCAAAGATAGGTCCATAATGAAAGTTTGGCATAGGCTCAAAGGAGGTATCCCTTGCTTGTTCTCTAAAGAGGTCTTTAGATCTAGAAGATGAAGATATTTGATGTCTTGGTGTAGAATATGTAGACCTTGAAGAAGATGACCCGTGTGTATGGAAAGGTATTAAGGGAGATTAATTTAAGAATGCAATATTCTCCTCTAACCTTTTCTCAAGTTTGGAATTGATTTCTATCATGTGCTTAGAGAGATGAAGGTAAGAAAGATTATTTGATTCTTCTAGCTCTTTGTATTGAACATATAGATCTTGAAACTCTTTAGTGGCATGGAGGATATCATGATCATCTAGATTTGGTTGAGGTTTGGTAGCACAAGGTTTGAATACCATAGTGGTAGATAGATAATAAAGCATGAAGGAGACTAGAGGAAGCTAATAAGGTGAGACAAGATAACTTGATGTCCAAACTAGAGATTTCACATGTCAAAGAGAGGTAGAAATGAATGAGTGACTTGTCAAACAAATTGTCTAAGCAGGTTACAACACTAGTGACTCAAGTCAAGAGCTACGAAAAAATCCCAAATAGCAATGTAGATAAAGAAAGAGAGATGACAAGTAAAAAAATTTAAGTGTAGTCAATAGATCAAGGAAACCATTTAGTGAAAGAAATTCTTAGTATGCATATCATAGACCATGAAGTTAGAAAATACCAATAGCTCTAAGACCAAAGAGCCATTTTAAGCATGTTCAAGCACTAGAGAAATAGAAAATCAAAGTCAATTTATGAAACTCCCCTTAGCAAAAAATTCAAACAAATATTTGCACTTGACGTTTTGACTTGGTTGAAAAGGTTTGACAATAATTGATAATATTGCAAGCTTGATGTTCAAAAGCAATTTTTTTCCCAAGAAAGATAGTGACACATGGAGTAGTCTTCACACAATCAAGCAAGGCACAAAGCAACATTTCTTGAAAACTTTTCAAAATCTAACTCCTAATAGCTACAAGTCAGTTCCATTAGCTCTGAGTGGGTGGGTGAACCATAGTGACACCCTTGTTCCAACCATAGAGACCCTCTATCCTCTGTGGCCACCCCATACTGAGGAGTCCCCAAGGTTCTCTAAGTACATTTTGAGGTCGATCTTTTGAGGGTCATAACTCAGATCTCATGAGGGCTATCAATAAACTATCAAATACTACATGATTCTAATGTTGAGGCCTAAAATAACCCATCTCATTTTTGAGAGATCACATTCTGTTTGGATTCGGCACAGCGATCTCGCTCGATGCCCAAACTCATAGTGTGCCTCAGTTCATAGGTGCACCACAACGTAACTTTGAAACCATTGATCTTGGCATCGAATCGTCAGTTCCATTAGCTCTGGATGGGTGGGTGAACCCTAGTCACACCCTTGTTCTAGCCACGGAGACCATCCATCATTTTCGGCCACCCCATACGGAGGAGTCCCCAAGGTTCTCTAAGTGCATTTTGAGGTCGATCTTTCGAGGGTCATAACTCAGATTTTGTGAGGGCTATCAATGAACTATCAAATGCTACAGGATGGTGATATTGAGGCCTAAAATAACCTATCTCATTTTCGAGAGATCACATTCCATTTGGATTCAGCACAACGATTTCACTCGATGCCAAAACTCACAGTGTGCCTCAGTTCATAGGTGCACCACAGTGTAACTTTGAAACCACTGATCTTGGCATTGGATTGTCAATGTCATTAGCTCCAAATGGGTGGGTGAACCCTAGTAACACCCTTGTTCTGGCCACAAAGACCATCCATCATTTGCGGCCACCCCGTACCAAGGAGTCTCCAAGGTGCTCTAAGTGCATTTTGAGGTCGATCCTTCGAGGGTCATAACTCGAAGCTCATGAGGGCTATCAATTAACCGTTAGAGGAGACAAGTTTGTAAGGATGGAGTGGCTTAGTTTTTTTGCTAAAATAAGTTAGTGGGAAGGCTTTATTAGAGGTTCTTGGCCAAACTAGTGGGGTGTTTGCCCACTCTCTAATTTTAGAGACAGTTAGGTTTTGGAGGGAGATTAGGGGAGCTCTACTACAACTATCCTTACCCTAGCTTGGACTAAGGTTGGTATCTCAAACTTTCTTCTTTTCCATTTCTTTCTTTTAGCATGGTTAAACAAATATGCAAGTGTGGAGTTTATCAAATGGAGTATGCATTGCATTGCATTGTGGAGTAGCATTCATGTGAGTGCTTGAATGGTGTTCATTCCATGTAGATTAGTGTGACACTATTGTGCATCTTGTTGTATTGTGACTCATTGTCCATATCTTTCAATGTTCATGTTCCTTATGATTTTGAAAAGTCCCTTATGTTGCCCCATTGTGATGGAAGGAGATTGTATCATTGTTACCTAATGTATATGTAGAGGAAATAATTGATAAGGTTGTATATGCATGTTTCATTTGGAGTTTATATTGTTATGAAAGCATTAGTATGAGTCACAAATTTTCTTTGACATCATTGTTATCATTTGAAAATGTGAAAGAAAGTTTTCTCCTTGTGGTATTGTAAATGACTAGTTGATAATAACAATCCATAGATGTTATGTGATACCATTGATTGTATAAATTTAAAACTTAGTAGATTGCTTACAATCTTGTTGTGCACTCAATAATTTGGAAGGAAAATTTTATGTGCATATCACATGCATGGATAACATTGATTTTAATTACCAAGCTTAATGCAATTCTAAGCAAGGAAATCATCAAATTAATTTCATGATATAACAAAATGAAGTTTGTTGTAAGAGAAGACATAATAAAATCTATGAGATACATTGGTCTAGGCATGCATTTTCCTCTTTGGAAAATGTATGGTAAAGGAAAATAAATCCCTTCCTTAATATAGAGCAATAAAATATTAAAGAATATTCCCAGATTCTAGATTGCTATCCAATAAAAATAAAAATAATAAATAGAGACTAATGAGTGTCCTAGACTAATATATTTCCTAAGTGATAGAATGGTACACATTACAATCTTGTGACCTCTAAGTCACATCCAACACTCAAATAATGAATTATTAATTAAATAAATAAAGGCATATTAGTGTGCATGTTAGAGAATATGACAAATTTAAATATTTAACTCAAAAATAAAATAAAAGCCAAGATTGATCTTGATCGCCCTTCTAGAGTAGCCCCCAACATTTCCTAAGCCATCATAATGCAAAAAGTTTTCTCCACTCCCCAAGGCGTATTGTTAAATCTGACATGTCATGTCAAAAATTTTATCCTTGAGCTTGCCTCCTTGAAAAGGGGTTTCATCCCCATTAATATACTTGGGTGCATAGGAGAAAGGGTTTATGTCACATCCTTGTCTTATGCACTAGTTGTCCCCTCCTTGCAACAGTGGTCACATGTTCCCAAGCATAGGTAGTCGACTTGAAATTAAGGGGGAGTGGGATAGCAATCCCAAGGGATTTTTACTTAGGAGAATGTCAAGTTGACATTTAATATGACTTTTTCACATTAGGATTGTTGATTGGAGGAATGAGAAAAAGATGTCCTAAGGCTTGGATTAGTCAAAATTCTACACATGACCCACGTGGGACCTTGTGGGGACCACATGTAGGAAGAAATGTGGCCTTGGTAAGAGTTAGGGAATTATGATGATTTAAGATAGATAGAAGATTCACCCTTTAGATTTGTTTTTATTTTTATCAGATAATTATTTAATCATTTCAAGTCTTGAATAGAGGATAATGACACTTAGTGTATTTGAGCTTAGTTTAAGGGTAATGTTTATATCAAGGGGCTCATTTAGAAACATGTAACAATTAAACCATATGGTAACAAAAAAAGCTCAATATAGGAAAATAAATTAAATGAAATAAATAAGTTTACGAGAATGCATATATAATTGAACATGATGTTAAGTACGGAGGGTTTAATTAAATTAGTGTTAAGATTGTAAATTAGGATAGTTGGATGTACATATAGTAGGGTTAATATGAAGTAAGTTGTCAGAATGATGGGATTGGAGAATCAAGGATAAGGATGGATGATGGATTAAAATAATAACTCAAATCTAGTTTTATCTAGTCAATAAAGCACATTGATAGATACGAGTTACTAGATAGAATTGAATGCATGACAAACCTGTGTAGATGTTGGATTTAATGTCAAGTGAATTTTATATTTGGCTTGAGGGAATCTTAGTTAGATAATGAATGTTGTGGATTAGATTGAAGATATTAGTAGAATATCAAAGTCGATAGAATATAAATACCAATTTGAAAATGTAATGTAGGAATAAAGCATTAGTTAGCTAGTATGTAATAAGGGTCAATAGGCATGTCATTAGAGGTAGCTCGTCAGCTCATGTACCCTAAGTATAATTAATGATAATATGATTCATGTACACCACATTTTACTACGTTAGTTGCATGAAATGATGAATACATATATGTCATAATGACAAGCTATGTTATATACAAACCTTATTTATATGATTGCACCTAATCCATGCATAAACAATTCATCTAACAAATTTAAATTGACACACTCAATACGATGGTGTAGTAGGATGTGTTTAAATACAGATCATGAATTATTATTGAGTTAAGTACTTTGAATTGGCCCTTAGACTTACTAAGAGTTCCTCATTTTATGTGCTTACTAATTCATACTATGAAACTACTTTGAATCTTAACATGCTTTGATAATAATAATATTGATAGTGAGAAAGTGAGCTTATGGTGAATAATTAGATGTAATAATGTAAAAAGTAAATGTAATAGTATAGTAATTATAGTAATTAAAATAGTAAATGTAAAAGCATGGCAATGTAGCTAGATTAGTTAGTAGTTGATGAGCTAGATGGTTAGTAATTGTCTTTTGTTAGAGTGAGTTTAATTTATGTATTGAAATAGTAATTTTTGTGTTTAGGAAACTGTAGTGAGTGCTAGTTTGGTGACGAAGCAATGTTGATAGAATGCACAAGGATGACTAAATAGAGTAAAGAGGGAGAAAATGACTCAGTATTAGTCCAATCTTCGAGAGGACCTGTAACCAATAAGATATGGATGCAAGCACATGATACACGTTTGGCACATAAAACAAATTGTTTATTCCATAAGTTGTGTAGCTAATGTGTTGAATGATGGATACTATCAATGCAAGGGGGCCCTTCTCCATCATGTAGACTTCGAAGCTACCTTTGGGGCATATCTTTTCTAATTTCCAATGGTTAGATCCGATATAGTGTGGTAGATAAGTGCACATTTTCTTATTTGACTAACGGTGCTCATGTGATGAGTACTCAATCTAAATTCTCTAAATACGTGTATTTAATCGATTAAGATATACTACACTTCCACACCATATAGTAAATGTCACATTAATATATATTGTAATGATTAATGAATGTGTGTACATAGGTAATGAGGATAATAAGTAATTCTGATCCCCTTCCCTTACATGCTAGAGTCACGACCTAGTCCATATGATACAACCGACAGACCCTAATAGAATATTAGTATTAGAGGCTTGTTAGGATATGAATTACCTCACTAATTTATGAGTGTTGTATCTTGAACTTGATTGTTTGATTTGTGACGCTAACTTGAACTAGACTGTCATCCAATCTATTTGAAAACCACCTGTGACTAAAATGTTACAACCAGATGACACTATCCACATGAGTTTTGAACTCCTATTCAATGATAACCTTGTTTTAAAATATGTAATTTCTTATGCGACTTTATAAGCTACAAAAAAAATAAATTTTTTTTGTGTTTTTACTAGTAAAATTTAGGGCATGACACATAATCCACGATAAATTGAACAATACTAGATACTAAATTAATATGTATATCATTGTGCACATAAATGAGAAAAATATATATCAAAATACATGTATCCATAGACAAAAATTTTCACAAAAATATATATCAAAGATCATGTATCCATAGACAAAGTACTCAAATATATATCAAAATACATAGATCCATATACAAAATGTGGTTGATCATGCCATCAGAATGTGTATAATATCAATGTTTCTATATACAATGTGGCATATGCCATCTCAAAATGTCTCATGATGCATCCTACGAAAACTATACTATCCTAGGATGCTAGTGGATGATCAAAATGCAGCCTCTTCACTACACTAGGTGGATCGGATGCCTCCTACATAAACAAAAAAGGAAAACCCAAAGTTAGACTACTAAATTTATATGATTCTACATATCTAACATTGAATTACTCAAATGCATAATGATCTTTTTCATAATGGACATTAATACTATCAAAATTTCATAATAAATACCTCTCTCGTCAACCTCCTATGCCGGTCAAGAGTCCTCTCATATGCCCTCAGAAATGCTGGTACCTCTCTGATTGTGGGTTGTATATGTTCAAATACCTTTGTCAGATGAATCTTCAATTTAAACTATAAAATTATAATTCATAGCATGCTAAATTTATAACATATTTAATCATAAATTCAAACTACAACTTAATATTGTAGGCTCATCCTCAGGAGTGAGTGGCTGCATCATCAAATCTACATAACTGTCCCCTCAGACCTCATGTGCACTAGGAGTCTCCTATGAGATACAAAATAGTAGTTGTTAATATCACGAAAATTAGTTTTGAATTTATTTATGAAGATAAGTGATGCAGGAGCATCCCATGCTCATCAGGGGAACATTGAAGATCCAAGGCATTATAGAGGTCATGGAGCATCTCTTGAAGTTAATTGGGCAATCCTTGCACCAATTATGGCTCATGGAAGCATACAAAATTATAATGTTGGACTCATATGTGGAAAAAAGTTGTAATTGGGCATGAGATAGGATTTTAGGATTTCACATGGTAGATGAGTCATTTGATAGGTTCATTTAGGTTGTCATGATCATATCTTGTCATTAGACAAGTCAAAATGTTCAATAAGCCCATTAAAAGCAGAGTTTAATAGTTAGAAATTTGAATAGTAACAGTTATGCATTTTTTGGAGGGAAACTCCATAATTTAAATTTTATGAAGAGTTAACAAATGAAACCAATTGGAGGTGGTTGAGAGGGTTACTAACCATCCCTTGAAACTTATAAATTGTGATTGTACAGCCTAGAGGGTCAAATTTGTATGGACTATCTCAGAAAATTGAATGAAAGTGCTTGGTTTTCAAGAGCAACTTGAAGAATCCTTTTTTTTGTAAGTGATTTATGGTATTGGAATTAGTGGTAATATCATCTTAGATATGTAAATTCATGGTGAATGCTGAAGGAGAAGTTCTAGAATTGAGTTTTGGGGTTTGAACAAGCATGCCCTAGTTTTTAAGCCATTTAAAGGAGGGTTTTGAAGTTTGGGTGTTTAGGAGTGTGACCAAGACCTATAATCTTGAAAATACTTTGATTTAGATCATTAATAGAGACTATGAAAAAGGATTAAGTCAGATTGAAAGTTTGAAGGGTACTTGCTTTGTAAAAGTGGTCTAATTAGGCCTAATTCTGAGACAAACTGCCCTGTTCCGTACAATCTTTCCAAAGGAGTGATATCTGATTTTTGGATATGTTATAAAACTAAAAAAATGGTATCTGAAAAGATAGTTTATTTTCTTGTTGTTTTGGAAAGTTTGGGAGAAAAATTAAGAAAACAGGGTCTGCTGATCCAAAGAAGAGAATAGCCTAGTAAAGGGCAAAACTGGTCTCTTTTGTATCTACTAAAGATTTGTGGGTTTTGAAACCTTAGAAACATGTTGGTTGAAGTTTTTTAAGGTGTGTAGAGGTGGAGGGAACACTTGGTGAATGTAAATCCAAGTTTGGATTCTTTGGTGGCATTGTGTGCATTTGGGAACACCATTGAAACATAGGGGTTGGGTCCATATTGTTCTTGAATTTTCAAGTTTTTGGTTAGATCCTCCATCCTCTACATCAAATGGTATCAAAGAATCAACAAGGTCTTTTGGGAGTAGATAAGTTATAGGTTTCATCATCATAGGAGTCTTTGTCATCCTTAGTGTGCTGGTCCCTTTGTTGAAGCCTTGGCATGTCTAATTCCTCCTTGTGTGTCCCAGAGTTGAAAGGTACATAAGTGGTGTCTAGAGATTTCTTGGTGAGGAAAGCAAGAGAATTAGTGAGTTGGCCCTTGCGAAGGAAGAAAAATTGTTGTGAAAATGCCTCCTAAAAATCAAATGGCTAGAGAACTTGAAGAATTGAGAGAAGAGTTGGCAAGAGAGAAAAGAGAGAGGAGAGAACTTGAAGCATCTAGAGTGAGGGAAGAAAGATAGATGAGAAGAGAGAGGCTGAATCTTATTGGAAGGATAGAATCCTTAGAAAAGGAAAGGCAAGAACCTAGAGGAGAAGAGGTTAGAGGAAGAAATCATGGAGAGAACCATGAAGAAGAAGAGGTTGGTAATGCAAGGCAAGAGCATGAGACAATAGATGATCCTGAAGAAAGGAGATTTATGAGAATCATTAAGGCAGTACAAGGTAATGGTGGGAAAAACCATATTGATTTGCCAATATACCATGGTAAAATGGATAGTGAAGAAGTGCTAGGGTGGATAGAGGCCCTTGAGAACTACTTTGATCTTGAAGACATAGAGGCAGATAAGAAGGTAAAAGTAGCAAAAGCAAGACTGAGAGGAACAACACTCACTTGGTGGACTAGTGTTTAGAATGAGAGAGAGGAAAGGTGGTGCAGGGAACCTAACCTATGTGGTAGGGGGGAACAAGTATCTATGTTTTCAGACACCTTGCCACTCCATGAAAGCGAGGATTCAAGTAGATTAGGAAGTTGGAATAAAGGTTTGGTCCATATTTTACAAGTTGGTCTATGTTTTTTAATAAAGGCACATGTAAGGCCCACAAGAATTTTGGTGTGGTTATAAACCAAGTGACTCCATGGGACCAAAAGGCCTTAGAATAGGGTATTTAGAGTCTAAACAGTATTAGCAAAAAGTGGTTATTTGTTTGTTTTATGGTTGGGATCACCTATATGATTGTTCCAACAGTCTTGTAGACCTTTATATATGTCATATGTGATCCCAATTGAAAGGGGGAGATCAGAGTGTACAGTGGTTTGTAGAAAAAACAATAAAAACTTCAATTTTCTAGAAATTTACTAGTAATCGCTCGATTGTTATGCTGGTACGGACTCATACAAAACTTTTATGATTGCTAAGTGTATGAAATAGTTGCAAGGGTGAGTTAGGAAACTTTTGGTTTTGGTTTGACTCAAAAAGGAGTTGGGGTTTAAAGGTTATTTGCATTTTATTAGAAGGTGCTCTAAAAAGCCTTGTTTCCTATACCCTTCCACAAATGCATCCCTAACTTGCATTCCCACCAGTGGCACCCTCTAAAACTGAGGGATATGCAAGTTAGGAGACTAGGCAACATAATGCCAGAGGTTGGAGGCTTGGAGAGAAGGGAAACTATTTTTCCAAGTCGGCCCTAGGTCAAGCAAGCCGATGTGCTTGACCAGTTTTTGCAAGGTAATTGGTGACAGTCATGGTTGCAAGCACTTTTGATCAGTTTGAGTGTTGGATTTGGATGCATTGACTATGTTGGAGATTTCCTTAAGTGTTTTGGGTCTTGGGAACCCACCTCGCCCATTCTTCCTTGAAACCCTAGCCTAACTTGATCAACTAGGCCTAGGTACCAAGAAGCAATTTGGAGGGTGCTGGAGCAAGATCAGCCCAAAAGCTTTTGGATTCTTAGTAGGTGCCAAGAAGGGTGTTTGGACCTATGGAGAAGTCCTATGATGTTAAGGGATACTAGGAGAAAAGTGCAAAGAAGCTAATTGGAAGGTTACACAGTTTGTAGGCCTAGAAGTGCAAAGGTGTGTTGAGAGTTTGGTGGAACCAAACAAATTGATGATTTTGGGTTAGAATAGTATGTCCATGATTGTCTCCATTTCTGGTGACATTTGGTGAGGCTTTTGAAGTGGGATTTCCTTGT
Organism: Cupressus sempervirens; assembly: GCA_028749045.1. Taxonomy (NCBI): domain Eukaryota; kingdom Viridiplantae; phylum Streptophyta; class Pinopsida; order Cupressales; family Cupressaceae; genus Cupressus; species Cupressus sempervirens. Next base: position 737,630,949 of record CM053783.1, on the reverse strand, counting down.
TTGGCTTGGAGTTTGAGTATACGCAGAGTGGGTAAGAGGACTTGTGAGAAGTCCTAGAATCCTAAGTTGGATTGTGACAGTCATTTATTGGCTTGTGAAAGGTAGTTGTTGTAGACTCTGCATGAAAAGGTGATTGAATAAGATTTTAGATTGGGAGAGAATGAAGACCATGGTGAGAAATCAATTCTTGCCATCTGATTTAGCAATCCAAATAAAGATAAGAAGGAACAATTTGAAACAGAGGGATATGGATGTCATGTCCTATACTAAGCAATTCCATACCCTGAGTATTAGGGGAGGACTAGAAGATGAAGATGAGAAGGTGGCTAGATACATTAATGGCCTCAATTACAATATTCAAGATGAAATAGGATTGAATGTACCAAGGACACTTGGAGAATGTTTTTAGTTGGCAATCCGAGCAGAGGAGAAGTTGAAAAGAAAGAATGAGAGGCAAGCAAATCAGAGAGGAGGTGGAACAATGAGAGGAAGAGGTGTAAGAAGTCAGTTTGACACTTCAAACAATCAAGACAAAGATAAAGGAAAAGATATTACATTTGAGACAAGAGGAAGTTTCAGGGGAGGAAGATGTGGAAGTGGAAGAGGTAATAGTGTTTTCATAGGTAAATGCTTCCCATGTGGAGGATTAGGCAATCAATCCTACAAGTGCCTTGAGAAAGGTGTGGATTTCAGGAAGGAGGAGAGGAGAGTCACCTTGACCCAAGGAGAAGAGGAAGAAAAGAAGTATGATAATGCAGACGCTGAACTTGAAGGAGAATCTTTGATGGTGAGATGAGGACCAAAAATGTAGTAGCAAAAGGAGACTAGACCATCCATTTTCATGACAAATTGCATGAGCCATGGTAATATTTGTAAGATGATAATAGACTCTAGTTCCTTTGATGATTTAGTGTCTTAAGAAATGGTAAATAAACTAGGATTGAAGAAGTATCCTATTGATAGACCATATAGGGCATCTTCGGTCAGTGATGCACAAAATATTGTTGTAAGGGAGCAAGTAATAGTGGATTTCTCTATAGGAGAATATAAAGATCAAGTTATATGTGATGTCATTCTAATGACATGCTACCATGTAATCCTTGGAAGGCCTTGGCAAGCCTCAAGGAACACTATTCATTTTGGGTCATCAAATGTTTATATAGTACACAAAGATGTTGTGAAGTTTAAGCTAAATCCTTTCACTGGTCATGATGAGGAAAGAGTTAATTGTTTTGGAAAGAAAGAGTTTGTGGACTTGTAGGAGTAGAGGGAGAGTAAATGTGATATGATAGATCTACCACTGAAGCCATCTCTTTTGGTTATGAAGGATGAGATTGTTCAAGACAAAACTCAAAATTCTGCTTAAAAGCAGACAGTGACAGCAAAAGGAGTGATGATAGGAATAGTATGGTGTCCTTTGGTGATGAGTGTGAAAAAAGAAGTGAACATATCCATGGAGGATAAGAGACATGGTTAGCATGACCTCAGAAAAAAAGTTATTCAGCCTTTTTCAAGGATAAAACATGACTATTCACAATCAGCGGGCAGTAAGGTTACCATGACTAGTAACAAGGATCCAATGCTTTTTGTTTCTAACGATTTGTATGTAGGTGTGTAGGGTAATACATTTCAGGTGCGAAGTTGCAAACATCCCTCTAGAAGGATGGGAGGAAAGAAGATAGTATCCCTTAACTCTTGGGACAAGATTTTCTTTGAAGATGAGGTGTTTGGTGCAGGGACATCTATGAAATCATCTAAGAGAGCCTTGGTACCAGATGAAGATAGATGATCAAAGACATCATTGATTGTTAATTGGGATATATTAAAACCAATAGTGGAATTATGTAATAAACAATGTACTTTGAAAGACAAAAGTCATAAAAGTCCTAGTAAGGACCTAAGGGCAACATGATGTAAAATGGCCAAAAGAGCCATATGGAGTAGTCTTAGGATAGTTTCATACTTAGTTGCATTTAATAAATCAATATGGCCAATTTTGAGTCAATGGAATAGTTTAGAAAGTTAGGGAATGCATAAAAACTATAGTTTGAAATTTTAATTTCAAATTCAAACGGTCATATTAGTTTTGGAGGGAAAGTAGTAATTTGGTATTTGTTTGAATAAATAAACCTTTATAACCAACTTGGTTGGTTGGATAGGTGCATATAAGCCTATTTAAGTTGTAATGAACATATGCAAGACATGAATCATTATTAGTATAGAAAAAATCACAAAAATTGTACGGAACAACAATCATACTTTCCTCTGCATCAATAAGAAAAATAAAAAATAAATGATACTTATACATACAATGGGGCTCTCTATGCGAATGGAAATCCATGATGATCTAGGATGCCGAATCTGTACAGGCTTATCACTAGTAGCCACACCCTATATACAATAAAGAATGTAATTAAATGAGATTACCACAAACATTTTACAAGAATGCATCGATATTTAATCAATTAGAAAACATCTAATTACCTTTCCTTTTTTAGTGCATGCTGGCTCACCCCCCACACTTTGTCCCCCTGGGGCAGGTGGTATCTGCAAGATAAAAGAAAGATTAGCAACCATATATGCTACAATATCAAATAGACAAAAAAATGCAAACACAACATAATGTACCGTATATGTCTCAAGGCCAAATGAAATGTCTGAGAGTGTAGCATCGTCTATCTGTCTGAGCTCCTCCTCGGTCATCAACTAGACATGAATGAAGATCACATACATGTAAGAGTCCATATGGCTTAAAAATTAAAATTACTCTATTATAAAAATTAACTTTAAATCGCATATGTCATAACAAAAAAATGTATACATGTACCGACACTGAAGGAGTCCATGCGTGTGCATTCCTCTCCTCTCTCGCATTAGGGTCTGTAGCCTCTGTACATGCATCTGGTGTATCCTCGTCTAATACAAAATGATACTCAGGAAGATCACCTATGGGACCCAAGCAAATATTTTTGCATGTAATGCAAGTGTGAGGCACACAAACGTGTGATGAGCTAGTCGGTGATGAACTGGCACCAACATTATCAACACGAGGAGGCAGGACTAGCCTAGCCTAAGATATCATTAGGCTACTCAGCCTATGAATGGCTCTAATGGTCTGAGAGCTAGCCTCTGCCATAATATCAGGATGCTACACTCAAGGAGGGGGGGAGATATCAAGGGGGGGGGGACAAAAGTGCCAAGTTTCTTCTGCTGGGAAGAGGGTCTATCTTGAGGAGCTCCTAGTCCTAAGCCCATGTTGGGCTTCATGCTCCAATAGTTCACTTTAAGTTTCAACACAAATTCTACATATAATTTTCTAAGGAAATAAAATGGTATGTCTAAATTGCCATGTGGAGGGATATCAAAGACCATCCACCAACGATCCCAAAAATTTGCACATATGGCATCATTTGTGCACCATTTAATCGATAGTTTGGTTTTCTTTGGGTCAACTGGTATACCTATTTTTGGGTTAGCAAAAAGGCTAGCCAAATTGTCTTTGGTTATGTTGAGGGCCGTGACCTCATCATAATCCAAACCATCATCAAACATATGGTGCATTTCATCACGCCAACGAAGAGCGGCATTTTGTTGGTTCGTAAGGGTTTTAATGTTATCCACTATGTTGTTTAATGTGGATAACATAGGATCCAGTGTAGGTACATTATTATATGTTCTATGCAAACCGCTCAACTCGGTGAGATTTTCATTTATCGAATCCTCAATTTGAGGAGGGTTTTGAGGAGGTAGAGGATCATTTGGTGGATGGTTTTGTGGGGATACTGGATCGTTTGGTGGTGGGTTATGAGGAATATTATTCCTTGCCTCAGTGTCATCATTTTGATCAGCCATTCCTATTGAATTGCAAAACATAATATATATTAAAAAAAAATCTAAATTTTAACCATTTTTGTCAAAAAAACCCTACATTCAACTAAAACAAATAAAATTATCCTAAAATCTATTAAATTTAGGTTAAAAATGAGTTGGGGGAAAAACAAACATACTCGAATATCTGATATCCAATCTCGTATCCGATATTTGATCCACAGTGGTAATACTAGCCCCAAATTCTCGTAAAATGAGGGCTCACAGGTTTGTGATTTTATTTATCCAATGCAACAGGTATCGGATATCCGATATGTCCCAAAACATATAACATATAATATATATTACATTATGTTACATTTTATATATTTTATTATTATATTTTATATATATTATATTAATTTACTATATATTATAATATAAAATATTATACTATATAATAATATTATTATAATATTATATTATACTTTTTTATTATATATTATATTATAAGATATTAATTTTTATTATTATATTATATGTTATATATATATATATAATATTACATTACTATATATTATAATATATTAAATATTATATTATATTATTATAATATAATACATTATAATATTATTATTATAGTATAATATTATACGATTATAATATAATAATAATATTATTATTATATTATAGTATAATAATAATTATAATATTATTATTATTTAATATGATATATTATTTAATATAAAAATAATAATATTATATTAAATAATAATAATAATAGTGGCATAATAATAGTTTCACATGTCAGATATCCGATGTCAAATCGGATATCCGATATTATCGAATATCCGATGTCAAATCAGATATTCGATATTATATCGGATATCCAATAAGGCTCGGCCTTACCTTCCAGGTTTGGTTCCTGGATAGGTGAAAAAAAGTCAGAGCAGATTTTGAAGCGCTTTTAGGTGTCTTCAAACTCTTTTTTTTTTCACATCGCCACTTTTTGGCACACCATGATCCTGCACATACCCATGAAACATACCTAGCCTAACAATGAGATAGTCTAAAAAAGTAACACTTAAACGAGTAATGGAATCATGCTACACAAATAATATCAAAAATATTAATCAGTCAACAAGATAACAAAACAACATTTTCTTAGTTATCACTTCAGTATTACAGTCCCATCTCCATCACTTATAATAACTCAATAAAAACATAACATGATTTATCCAACATATGCAACACAAGAATTAGCACTATATCTACTCATACTCATGTGCATTATGTATGCGTGAATATGTGGCCTATGCTAACACACACACTTCAACATGGTCCTTATTTGCGAATTGATCCAAGAATGAACATTGGATTGTTCATCCGAAAATTAGCTGGCAAGGCAACCTGTTGCCTTCTATCTAAAGGGATTTTGCTTCTTAAATATCCTCAGATTTGAGGTGTTAAGCAACCAGACCCTCTACAAATGAAAGATTTGAAAGAAAATGCGACTAATCTATATGAGAATGTAGATTAATCTAGAATGGAGTATGCACGTTTAATCTAAGAACATGTAAAAGAAAGTTGTGCTAAAATGTATGAATATTATGCTAAATGAGATTAAACTAGAAAATGAATATCTTATGAAAATAATGAGCTCAAATGAATGCACAATCTAGCAGCAATTCGATGCAAATTCTCATTCAACCTCTAAAAATGAAGAGATGAGGGTCTCTTAAATAGACTTTCCTGGAATCCATCAATGGTTGAGATCGATTTCAATCAACCACCAGGACTAAAGGTGAAGTTCAGTCATAAAGGAATATTCCCAAATTAAAGGGAGTTAACTAACTCAGATTTGAGTGGAAGAGTCAGTCAACTCAGGTAGACTTTAGTGTAAAAACAAGTGATCTGGGTCACTTCTAATTTGATCAGCAGTGAACTGGGAATTTGTTTTTTTGAACTAAAGAGAGATTTTGGTGAGATATTTAATTTAATAAAATGAGATATGCTCTCATAATTATCTTTTATATTTAATTAAATAACTTTATTTAATTAATTAGGAATAACTTCCCATTTAATTAAATAACTTTGTTTAATTAATTAGAAGTAAGTTCTCCATTTAATTAAATAATTTTATTTAATTTAATTAAAGTATAAATACTTAATAATTAAATTAAATATTAATCAATAGGTTTAATGTGACTAATATGAGTAAATACTATAAGAATTAAATAATAAGCATGATGAATGTAGATTAGGGTTTTTTGCATTTGACATTTAAGTCAACTAGCGAGTAACAGAATAAGAATTTGCCCAATGAAATAGGACTTAAGATTGATCTAAAATAGCCTAGAATTGGTATCATGGCAATGAGCCAATTTTGGGGTATTACATTTTGCCCCTCTTTGAATTAATGTGTGAGCAGCATGTTCAATTCAAAGAAATATCAGAAAGCGTGATGCGAAGATCAAGAAATGAGATTGGTTCTGAAATTGATGATACGAAGAACAATTGATAAGCTTTTAAGGACTATCTCTAGAACAGAGCTTAATCCTAAGGGATCCAAGCAGAGTGCCTAGATACCTAAGATTGATAAGCATTTAAAATACTATTTCAAGAATAAAGCGTAATCTTTAAGGATCCAGACAGAACATCTAGATACCTAAAATTGATAAGCATTTAAAAGGTTTCTGTAGAACAAACTTTAACCTTTAAGGATCCAGATAGAACACTTAGATACCTGAGATTGAAAGCATTTAAAAGATTATCTCCAGAACGAAGCATAACCTTCAAGGATCCAGATAGAACACCTAGATACCTAAGATTGAAAGCATTTAGAAAATTATCTCTAGAACGGAGCATAACCTTCAAGGATCTAGATAGAAAACCTAGATACTTGAGATTGAAAGCATTTAGAAGATTATCTCCAGAATGGAGCTTAACTTTCAAGGATCCAAATAGAACATCTAGATACCTGAGATTGATAGCATTTAGAAGATTATCTCCAAAATGGAGCTTAACCTTCAAGGATCCAAACAGAACATCTAGATACGTGAAATTGATAAGCATTTAGAAGATTATCTCCAGAATGGAGCTTAACCTTCAAGGATCCAAACAGAATGTCTAGATACCCAAGATTGATAAAAGACAACAAGATCCAATAATGAGTCATAGAATCATCCCCAGAACAAGGCTTGATCCTCAGGATTCAGGGTTTAGACTGTCCTTATACCTATCTATCAAACTCTGAGAAGAGTTGTTATAAGGTTGATCAATTGATGAAAAGATAAGATAGATGGCAAAGATGCCAGATAGAAGAGAACAAGATGCCCCGAGTGATGAGATGCCCTAAGTGATGCAGACATAAGATGTGAATGAGATGCTTCGAGCAATAAGTATTCAATGATGTTATCATCCTGCCCTCTCGGGAGCGAAATCGAAAGATGACACACCAAAAATAGACGTGAAGCAATATAGCAATAGATAGAGAAGAAATCTGAGATGTAGTAGAATGTAGAAGAGATTAGAATGATCTAAAGAAAAGAGAAGAGATCAGAATAATCTAAAGAAAATTTAGATTTTTTATGTAATGATTGCGAGGTCTCAAAGACCAAGTTTGACCAAACGTTGACCAGATTTAGCCATGGTTGACTTGAGTTGACTTTTTTCAAAATGGATTTTGAAAATATGGGGAATGTAAAGTTGAAAGGATGCCAAGAATCATAAAGTATCAGAAAGATTTGGTCTGCACAAGCGTTCGATTGCGTGGGTCCCCAAAATTTTAAAATGCATTTTTGAGACTCTTACGTGTGTCAGATTTTAAATTTGATCTTGAAAATGGATTCAGAACGGTCAAATTAGCTAGGGGTGTGATTTTTGCGCAAATTTGAACACTTTGAAAATTTTTGTCAATAGTTATATAAGGACCCGAGGGGTCATTTTCAATTCATTTGTGCTTTTTGTCTTCTATTGATTTGAGCTCTAAGAGAGACATGGTAGTGAATGTGAGATATCATGGAATTGACCAGTCCAGATGACATAGTCGACCAGCAGACTACAAACCATCGGTGAGTCATCGATTCCCTTCCTTCGTACTTTCACTTTCACGTATCTTGATGTCATTTATTGCATGTTTTAGCATGTTTTAGGATTGTCTAATCGGTCTTTGGGCGAGACCTATCTCTTTTCATGCAAAGATATTCTTTCTTCACATGAAGAAATAGGGTGTGTCGTTTCTTTCTGCGGGAAGCATTAGGTTTCGTGCGAAGAATGAGATTCTTCACACGAGGTGATTCGTTTATCATGCAAATAGCTCTTTTCTCATGTGGACAACTCTTTTTTCATGTGATGGAGTGATTCTTCATGCAAAGAAAGAATGTTTTCACATGAAACTGGTAGAACTTAACGTGAGATTTCATGAATTTCACGTGAAATCCCGTGACAGTCTTGTTTAAAAGTTTTATTTTCATGATCAAAAATTGTATTTTAATTTGTTTCCATGCATCATTTTGACTTGATACTGATTATTTTGTGTGTTGCTTCTTGTTGTGCGTGCAGGAGGTCTTTGGTGACATTGCATTTAGATCACATTTCCCACCATATGAGGAGCTATTGCGAAGTCTCGATGATGCTGATCAGGCACACATTGCCCGATTGGGTTTGTCTTCTTTGTGCCAGATTCCAACCGTGATTGTGAATCATGGCTTATTGACTGCTTTGGTAGAGCGTTTCCATTCGGAGATGAACACATTTCATTTTCCAGTGGGTAAGATGACTATCACTCTGGAGGATATATGGAGGATTCTGAGGATCCCCTTTCATGGCGGTCGGGTCATCTACGATATAGTGCCCCAAGTAGGGACAGAGGCACTGTCTATTGTGTTTGGGAGACAGTTACCGAGAGGCAGGGCCATCATCTGGGATGAGCTGATGCACATTTATAGAACAATGCACAGGCTAGCATCGGTACTGGCTATATTTCATAGCTGTTTCTTATGTCCTAACAGAGGATAGCATGGTTTGGAGTGTGGGTGGGGTGCCATGCTTCATAGGATGTTGGAGGCACCTAAGATCTTTGGGTGGGGTCAGTGCATGTTGGCTCACCTTTTTCATGAGATAAACGAGGTCATCTTCCACGAGAAGAAGACCATGGCAGTGGGAGTATATGTATTACAGATCTGGGCCTGGCAGCATCTTCCCGTATGTAGGCCAATTTTTGAGGATGCTAGAGAGCCCATGGAGCCGTATATATGTAGATATAGAGGGCACATTACCCAAGTACACCTGGGTAAGACTGAGCATTGGCAGACACATCTTGATGACCTTGTGTCTATTGTATGGTGACCCTAGAGAGAGATAGAGGACTTGGATGATGCCCCTAGAGAGCTACCATGGATTTTCAGTTCTCAACCTTTGGCGAGCAGGACTACATTAGCTATCAAGAGATTTGTGATATCATGAGTGTGGCAGGAGTATGGCTGACCACAGGACATTTCTGCTGAGTACTCTGCCTATGCTAGGTTGCAAAAGGACATTAAGTGGGGATGGCCACCACAGATGGATCCAGGGTGATCCATAATAGACATCTGCAACCTAGCTACAGTTCAGTGGGACTACCTATCAGAGGTAGTAGATGCTGGGATGACACCTGCATATCAAACATTTTTGATCAACCATCCATTCCCATGTTTGACAGATCCACTGGGGATGTTAGGGTAGGGATAGAGGCATGTACCCTAGTAGCAACAAGCACAACCATAGCTGATAGGTCAGCCATAGAAATAGCCATGATTCCAGCACTAGGTATAGCAGATGTCAATTTCCCCATGTTAGATGGGATCATACACAGGTGCCAGGGGTAGTGGGACTGCATAGAGTCGGCACCATAGGCAGAGGACAGAGGAGGAGGCCCCTCAGCAGGAGGCTCCATAGCAGCAAGTACCACCACGGCAGGAGGCACCACCATAGCAGTAGGCACTAGAGATGTTAGATGAGGATATGTTGGATCAGTCAGTAGGTGGGGTGTAAGACATGGTACAATAGTACCTAGAGCGAGTTCATGTGGCCTCCCGACAGTTGGGAGAGTTACAAATTGCAGTGGTAGTCCGAGATGCACAGTTGGTATAGAGATAGCGGGCTAGAGATTGATGGAGAGAGCGCACCAAGATTGTGGAGTGGAGATTGGAGCTAGGATAGGATGAGGTTCGCTTCTAGTTAGCATGAGCAGTGTACTATTATGCTGCATATACAAGTGCAGTATCTAATGAGACACTTCAGGTTCAACACTTTTCTTAGTATGCTCGAGAGTTTGGAGGTGCACGACCTCCTATCAGACTAGATATGCTACTGCCACCTGCTACTCTTGCACCTCCTGGAGGCAAGGGTACTGGATAGAGTTAGACACTCTCTCCCTGACTGTGATTTTGATCTCTAGCTATGTATCGATTGGTGTGCCAACACTACATGCATCATTTTTTGGTCGATTGCGCTCGAGTAGCACCCATTTTTTTTTGTACTAATCCATTCTTTTGATATATATATATATATATATATATATATATATATATATATATATATATATATATATATATATATATGAGATCTTGAGTTGAGTATCCTTGTGTACATGTCATTGTCTATTTTTTCTTTACTTTGATGTACATGAGATGTATGTTGTACTTGGATAGAATGCATATGTATGGACTGACATCTCACGTAGTGTTGCATGTTTTTTTACTTGACAATGACAGGCATTCCATTGAGGAGTGTGAATCAACGAACCCAAAACTTGTGCAACCATGGAGGAACTTGATACATGTGGAGATGCCTCCAATCCTTCATCACAAAGGGTAGGAATAGAATCACCATTGAATTGCATGCTTATGCAAGTGAAGAATGAATGCAAGACTAGGTGAAATGCAACCCTAGGTCTAGTTACCAAGTCTCAATATTTAATCATCACTGGATATAGAACAAAGTTCGCAGGTCATACAATTCCCACTGACATTACAATCATGGAAATATGAATATAACATACATTATTGGTTTTTTCAGGATTGAATGTAAGCATTTGAGGCACAAGAAGCCAAAATGACATGAACATTTGTCCCTTTTATTATAGCAAGTTAACATAACCATCAGAGCATAAATGTTAGGATGACCTGAATGTTGCTTGCATGATAGGAACACACAACACATAGGAGATCCCTCTTATGCTAAATATTCAGTATTCATTCTGTCCGCAATGACCCTTGCGTTCGTAACCTGAGACAAAAGTGTGCTAGATATATTTGCAGTGACTCATACATTTACTTAGTAGGATGAGTATCAGTATGTACTGTAGCATGAAGAGTTCACTCCAATAAACAAGGAGAAGAATCAACGTAATTGGCTTATTTGTATAAAAGGAGTCAAGGTACACATGACCATCCATTACAAGATGGAGGCTCTTGTAGTGGACACCCCTCTTATAGGAATATGTCAACTAATTAGAACTAAACAGCAAATAAAAAGAAAAGAAAAAGGTCATGGCCCTAGTCATTACTTCTCTAGTCAAAGATGACATCATCAAGTTGCTCGGGGAGATATGATAAAGCAAAACAAAGCAAACAAAGAAAATGCTCAGCATATCCAAAAAGTATGTCTTTTTGAGTTCAATGTTTTTGGGATTGATGTCAAGTGTTAGTGTCCAAAACATGTTTGAAAGAAATCTCTTCAATGGGGTGATAATAGTAGGTAGACGTAGTCAGAACGATTGGTGACTAAGGTCAACGATGAATCTTCACAATGAAGAACCTAAGAAGGACTAAGCGACAGTAGATAGACATAGCCAGGATGACTGGTGAATGATCCAAGAGAGATCTTCCATAAAGGAATCTGGAGACATGACCTCAGCAACAATAGGTAGACACAGTTGAAACAACTAGTGACTATTACAAAAGAGATTCTATGAGGAGAATCTTGAAAAGAGTGACACTACCGATAGTAGGCAGACACAATGAGGACCACTAGTGACTATTTTGAAGGAGATTCTATGAGGAGAATCCTTAAAATAGTGACACTAGTGACAGTAGGCAGATGCAGTGAGGACCACTGGTGACTATCACGAAGGAGATTCTATGAGGAGAATCTCAAAAATAGTGACACTAAAGGGGGAATGCCCCTGAGCTGTGACAAGACTCAATCCTTAGATGCATGAGTAGAAAGTAGGAAAAGCAAGAAAGCGAAAGCATGAAAGCAACTGTATAGAAAGCCTGAAGGTATGTTGCAAGATGGAGAATTGGGAACAATAGGCACCTATTTACCACGTTTTCACCTTCTTGGCAAGATTCTCTTTTTTTGCTACCATGATGCCTATTTTTAGGTTTTCACCAATGGCACTTTTTTTTGTTTTTCAATTTTTTTTTGTTACCAAGGCTCCTATTGCTAGGTTTTCACCAGGGTAACAATTTTTTGCAGGACTTTTTCTGATTTTTTATATTTTTTCTAGGACATAGATATGTATAGAGAGCTTGCCGACATTAAATCAAGTTGTAAAACTGCTTCAGGTGGAGAGTGTTGATAGGTTCTTTTAAGCACTTCTCCTTCAGTTGTGGAAAGCTGATAGGCACCAGATTCATATACTACAGTAATGATGTATGGACTAAGCTAGTTTGGTTCAAACTTTCCTTTTTGTACTCGCTATTGTTGATTCTTGGAGTTCTCTCTCAAGATGAGATCACCAAGCTAGAAGTCACATGGCCTGACCCTTCGATTGTAGCTTCTTTCCATTCATTGTTGATATGCTCGTAGATGATCACATGCCACTTTTAGTTCATCTAGTAACACAAGCTCTTGAAGCTGAGCTATCATGTAGTCATCATCAATGATAAGGCCTCTCATAGACATTCTCAAGGTAGGAATCTCAACCTCTATTGGAAGCACAACATCCGCCCTATACACCAACGCAAAGGGAGTTGTGCCTTTCAGAGTTCTAATGCTTGTCCTATATGCCCACAAAGCTAGATTGATCTAAAGATGCCAGTCTCTCCCTGATTTGCTAACTGTGCGATGAAGAATTTTGAGGATCGCTTTATTGGATGCCTCAGCTTGGCCATTACCCTGGGGGTAATAAATGGAGGATGAATGTTGTGTGATTTTGAATTTCTTGTACAATTCCTTGAGGTATTTATTCTTGAACTGTCATCCATTGTCAGTAATGATTGAGGACGGTACACCATATCTATAGATGATGTAGTTTGTGATGAAAATAACTATAGTTTTTCCATCAGCAACTATGAGAGGTACTGCCTCTACCCATTTTATGAAATAATCTGTAGTTGTGATGATGAACTTATGTCCATTACAGGAGGTTGGGTGGATCTGTCCCACCAAGTCGAAGGCCCATTATTGAAATGGCCATGTTGTAGTAGAGGGAATCAGCTCTCTGGCTAGAGTGTGAATGAGATTCTCATGTAGCTGACACTGCTTGTAGGACCTAGCATACTTGATAGCTTATTTCTCCATTTTAGGCTAGTAGTAACTAGCATGAAGGAGTTTGTGAGCTAGTGTCAGGCCATTGGAATGAGATATGGAAATCCCCTTGTGAACATTAGTTAGTGCACATTTGGACTCTTCAGGTTCTAAACACCTAAGGAGTGTTCTGTCGAGACCTCTCCTAGATAGATCATTAGCAATAATGACATAATGTGAAGCATTATGGATTAGGTAACATTTCTCATTCTGGGTCAGACCTTCTGGAATGATTTGATTATGAAGATAGGAATATATGTGATGGTAGCAAGATGATTCTTGTCCTATAATAGAACAGATCATTTTGGATTCAGGGGTGTCATAGGCTGGGCAGTGTAACGCTTTCACCAAGAACTCATGTCAGAGATCATTTTTTGGCATTTGTAGTAAGGAAGCTAGAGTGGCCATGGCATCAGCTACTTTATTATCTACTTGTGGAAGTTGCTGGAAGGTGATGTGTGCAAAATACTTCTTCAAGTCATCAACCATGCACTTATAAGGAATTAGTTTCTCATCCTTTGTTTGATACACATCATTTACTTGGTTGATAAAAAGCTGAGAGTCACCAAAGATGTCTAACTGATCCACTCTCCATTCAGTTGCAATTTTTATGTCATTGATCAAAGCCTTATATTCAGTAATGTTAATTGTACAAGGAAATATAATCTTGTACACTTTGGGCAATGAGTATCTCTATGGTGTAATATAGAGTAATCCAACACCTGATCCCTATTGCACGAAGGACCCATCGAAGAACATAACCCATATATGGTGCGCAAGTGTCAGAATTGACTCATCTAGGAAACCAATGTTCATTGGTAGAAGACTTTGTATGGATGCCTTGGTGAGCTAGTCTACAATTTCCAGTCCCTTTATAGCCTTGCGTTCAACATATTGCATGTCAAACTCACTAAGTATCATGACCCATTTAGCCAATCTTCCTATGAGAGCTGCCTTACTGAGCAAGTACTTTAGTGGATCTATTTTAGCTACAAGTCATGTAGTGTGAGCAAGCATGTAGTGTCTCAACTTTTGGAAAGCAAAGACAACTGCCAAGCAAGCTTTCTTAATAATGCTATAGTTCTTCTCATAAAAAACCAGTGTTTGGCTCAAGTAGTAAATAACTCTTTCTTTGTTGTCTTTATTTTCTTGAGCCAATAGGATGCCTAGAGATGTTTTAGTGGCTGAAATGTATAAAAGAAAAGGCTTTCGATGAATAGGAGGCATAAGAATTGGAGGATTGACAAGATATTGTTTGATCTATGTTAAGCTTTGCCCAAAATCCTGGCTCCAATTGAATTTCACACCCTTGTGTAAGGTCTTTGTGAAGGGTTGTGATCTATCTGCCAATTGTGAAATAAATCTATGAATAGATTGAAGCCTTCCCTGTAGTCCTCTCATCTAACTGATGTTCTCAGGTGGTGGTATGTCCATTATCGCTTGTACTTTCTTTGGATCTAGTTCAATTCCTTTTCCAAAAATGATGTATCCTAGCAACTTTCCTAATGTGACACCAAATGCGCATTTCTTAGGATTGAGCTAAAGACTAAATTTTTCCATATGATCTAGGATGGGTCCCAAATCTTGCAGATGAGTATTGCATTTAGCACTTTTGACCAAGGTATCATTGACATAGTCCTCCATGGTTCTATGCATCATGTCATGGAAAATTGTAGTAACAGCTTGCTGATATGTAGCACCAGGATTCTTCAAACCAAATGGCATCACATTCCAACAAAAGGTTCCCCATGCACATGTGAAAGCCATTTTCTCCTGATCTTCTGACACAATTTTTATTTGATTGTGTGAAGAAAAACCATCCATAAGTGAGTACATCTCATAGCCATCTATCATGTCCAAGATCATATCAATATTAGGGAGTGAAAAGTCATCTTTAGGACAAGCCAAGTTAAGATCACGGAAGTCTGGACAAACCCTGATAGATTTATCATGCTTGGAAACTGGAACAATATTGGATATCCATTTAGCATAATCAATTGCACGAATAAAACCAGCTTTTAGAAGTTTTTCCACTTCTGCTTTGACGAGCAATGCAACATGAGGATGCATTTTTTGAAGCTTTCGTTTAACTGGTTTGATGCTTGGTGTTATTGACAAGTGATGCATGATAAGATTAGGATCCAATCCTAGCATGTTAGAATATGTCCAAGAAAAATTTATTTTCTTTTCTTTGAAAAAGGCAATGAATTGTTCCTTCTCTTCAAGTGACAGTGACTGCGACAGATGTATCATATGAGGATGATCTTTTGTGCCCAAGTTAATTGGCTACATTTGGCTCTATTAACACTAATGATCTCTCCTAGAAGTGACTAGGAAGGACATCAAATATCTCATCCGCAGGCGCCTCAGAGAGGTTTTCACCCTTGGATATGTCTTTTGTTTTTACTTTTTTGGGATTTGACACTGCTACAATGTGGTTTTCACCATCGGACCTCTTGCATTTTTTATTTTTAATTATGTGACTGAGATATTTGATGTTAGCCTCATTCATGTTGATGCTCTACTCATTGGTGGAAGATGTTATAGGTTCAATAGCATTTAGGTAACAAGCGAGAGTATAGTCATTCTAGAATGTGGGGACATTGTTAGATGCATTGGGGTTCTAGTCTATAAGGTCAGGATGTGTGAGTGAGAGAGTAGTGGCTAGTTCAATTGCGTTCATAGTATAGTAATTAAGTGCCTAGACTAGCAATTCGAGACCTACAGTGACTTTGTCTGCAGGTGTGTTCAAATGCCTCGAAATACAAATGTTAAGAATTGATGACTCTGGAACACTAGTTGGATCCAACCCATGTGACCTAACCCTAAACATTTCACCCACTTCGATTTGGTTTTCATAGACATGCACTTGGTCAATGTCTTTTTTAGTAGTGGCTTCTAAAAGAGAATCAAGCTCATATTCCCTAGAATCGGTGCTACATGGTGAGAGACTATAGAACTCCTCAATAGTTATAGGGACATACTCACCTTCATCCTCTAGATTCTTACACAAATAATCAATATGGAATGACTGACTAGATTCTCCCTTTTCTGAATGATATTTGAGCTGCTTAGTATTGTCCTCAGAAGAATCACTAATATCATCCATAGTGCTAACACGTGGCACAAAGTCATCTAGCCCAGCAAAGAATTTAGCGAGATCATAAGGGATAGGATGAAGATAGGAATCCTCATCATCAGATTCTTCCTCTTGAGTATCTGACTCAACTTGTGACTCATTTTTAGATGAACTCTTAGGTTTGGGGATGAATTTTTTTGATCCCAAATGGAAAGGGATCTTCTTAAACCCTAGGCCAGTTGTATCATGGTTGCTTCAAGCTCTTTCTTTGATATGATCAATTAGGCCATTGTTACTACACCCAATAGGGCCAGTTCCCTTATAACCAAAATGCTTCATAAGCCTAAGACTAGGTCCATATTTCTTAGGAGTGATTTCTCGAACTTGCTCTATTAGGTCCACTAGAGCCTCTTCTCTATAAAGCCATGCATCAATCACTTTGTTTTCACTTTCAACTTCTAAGGGAACTATAGCTTTGACAAAAGTGCCATTATACTTGGTCTAAGGTGTCAGCACAAACGGCTTCTTTACCTCTAAGGGTCTCCCATAATGTTGAGAAGACTCTAGGAGAGATGTCAATGACAGCACTAGTTCAATGTGATAATCTCCCATACCAGTTTCTTTCAATTTGAATGATTACTCAATTTGTTTTAGCTTATTGTCGTGATAATCAGTGGACTCACGGTTAGCAGGGATGAAATTTTCAACAGCTTTGAGCATATTTTAGGTGTAGCTAGTAGTGGCAAGGATAGTAACTTCAAAGCCATGAAATGGGAACTTGATGCATTGGTGGTAAATGGATGGCACAACGCACTTCTCATGTATCCATGGCTGTCCCAACAAAATGTTGTAAGCCAAGGGAATGTCAAGCACCTGATAGGTGACATTCCTCTCTATAGGACCGACATGAATGGGTAAAACCACAAGGCCTAGAGACTTTTGTTCCACTTTGTCATATGCTTTGATAGTGATCTTTCATCGAGGATCAACAGAGTCCTCAAAATAATTCAATTGTCTAAGCAGAGCAGCAGAGACAATATTTAGGCCACCACTGTTATCAATGAGTACCCGACAAACACGTGTTTGGTGGATCATAACCTCAATGTGTAGAGGCTGATTGTGTGGGTGATTCAGTGAGTTGTCATCCTCCTCGAAGAAGGTCATAAGATATGGTGAGGTCAGGTGACCTACCATGGATTGGAATCACTCAAGATCAAGATCTTGAGGAACATTTACCTCAGCAAGGGCTTTGTCCAGAATCTACATGTGAGAAGGCGAGATTTTAAGTAGCTCAAAGATGGAAATCTGAGCATTAGTTCATTTTAGCTAATCGAGAACACTATAAATAGTTGTGGTCAAGTTCGTTGTGGGTTTTTCACCTTTCCCGAATGGACCAGCAAGGCCTTTGTCTTTGTGTTGTTTGGGATTTGAAGTAGGAGGCTTAGGGCCTTTGAGCACCAACTTGGCCTAAGAGCAAGTAATAGTGTTAACACAGTGTTGTGAAGGTGTATTATCCATTTTATCATAAATAGGGCCCCTAAAGAAAAATGGTGTCTTGGGTCTGTCATTATCTTGCTTGCCCTTAATGGTAATAATGTCGTAGTATTCAGAATCTATAGGTTCAACCATGTGAATGACATTGTCATCATTGGAATATGTATAGTTGACCTTATTGTAGGGTTCTGGTTTCAAAGTCTCTCCTTTTTCATAAACTAGGAAAGGTTCTTTGAATGCCTTGTGATTTGAATTTTTGTTATGTCCATCTACCACAAGATCACCAGCATCAATCATGTCATGGACTTTATGGTGCTAGTTTATACAGTTGCTAGTTTTGTGTCCCTTGTTTTGATGATACTCATAGAATGAGGTTTCATTCCACCATGGTGGATGTGGTTGTGGATCATAGGGACGAGGGTTATTCATTGGTGAAATAAGCTTGTGTTGTAGCAATGTTTTGTAAACCACATCCAAAGGTTCTCCCAAAGGCGTATACTCTCGCTTGGGGCGTGTTTTCCATGAGTTTCTCAATTTTTTCATGGATGTCTTATTATCAGGAGGAGGTTTCCCAGCATTTTTGGGTGCTTTGAGGCCATCTTTGAGATTAAATACAGCTTTAGTAGGTTTGGGTGTGACATTGTCAACAACTCCATCATGTACAATTTCTCAGTTTTTGTTGACATGTTTGGTTTTATCCCTGTTTGAAGTGGAACCTTGTTTTGTGTCTCTCTAAAGAGTGATTTCACCTTTCTTGACCATAAATTCTTCGATACAGATAGCTTGTGTAATCATGTCTTCAAAGGTACGTGGACCTTGTAGTTGGACTCTATAGTCAAAATCAGGTAAGAGGTTATCAGTGAAAATGTCAAGCTTCTTTGTTTCTGGGATTTAACTAGAATACTTAGTGTATAGTTGTCTCCACCTTTGGAGGAAAGTGAGAAAAGGCTCACCAAATTTTTGTTTAAGGTTGCATAGATCTCAAATATTCACAGGGTGTTGTATATTATGAGAATATTGTTGAACAAATGAATTGGCAATTTTGTCAAACATCTTGATACCGGGAGGTAAATGTGAGAACCACTCCAAAGCCTGACCACCTAGGCTTCTAGGGAATAAACATATGAGGTAGGTTTGGTCATGTATAAACTCCACACACAAAGCACCAAATTCTCGCAAGTGATCTTAGGGATCAGTAGTACCAAAGTACTTGTCATATTTGGGTAGTTCTATGCCTCGTGGGAAAGGTGGCATGTTTATGCTTTTGTCAAATGGAAATGGACAAAGAGCGTCCAATGTGTATGTCTTTGCAGGTTTCTCTTTCTCATGCATCATCTGAGCCAAATTGTCTTGCATAATTTTCAATTGTTTTTGTAGTTTAGAATTCTTAGTTTCTTCTTCAGGTGGGATAATGGCTTTCACATTGAAATGAGAGGGCAGTTTAGCTCCCTCTTGGGCAAGTTTGAGAAAGTATTTTTCTTTCTCTTCGTTGATTAGGATTCCCATGATGTTTTGGAAGTTTTTGTCTCTTCAAAATTTTGCTATGTGTTCAGGGAGTATTTCCACCTCTTCCTGATCCTCATTGGTGTCATAGTCTTTCTCTTTCTCTTTCTCATTCATAGGTGGTTCTTGATGTCGACTATGACTACTATGTTTAGGTTCACAATTAGTCATTATAGGAATGTGTTTAGTTTTAGTGTGTTGTGTTTCAAAAGGTCCTTTGAAAAAAATATCAGACATCGTGTTTGGTAATGCAGGACCTCTTCCTATCTCAGTATCCTCTTGGTACAAAGGATTTCTAACTTGTTGCAGGTTTATGGAAAATGTTTGCTGAGTTTGAGGTGACTTGGCAGGTGAGGAAGATCGTGAAGATGCCTCACTAGCCAAACTAGATACAGATTTTATAACAAAAGGTAAGCGACCTCTATCATGATTATGACCCCTAGCAAACCCATGTCTAAGGTTATAAGGATAAAATATGTTTCCGCTTCTGGTTGCGACAGTCATAGACAAGGACAAGAAGCTAGAACCTTGACAAGGACTATACTAAGACTGAGTCTCAAAAAGGACAAGATAATAGCAAGAATGCTGTCCACCAAGGTACAAATGGTCTGATTTAAAGGCTAGAACAACCAGAGATTATGACCAACGTGACACAAGGTATGAAAAGCATTAAGAAACAAAGACAAAAGGTAACTTAAGAGACAAGCCCAGTCAAAGTACAAGACACAAGTCTTTGGCTAAGCAAAGTGTCATTGTTTTAGAACTGTTTGTAGACAAAGAGTGATAAACAGATGCAGAAAAAGATATCTAGCAGGTCGCAGATAGCTAAAAAAAGCCCAAATTGGTAATGCTAACACAAAGTCTCGCATGAGAAACCTTTACAGGCTATGTGAAGAAGTTTTACAGGCCACACGAAGAAGTTTTTGGATCACGTGAAGGTCTAGAACAGTAGTTTAATTTTGCGCGAGGAAGTTCACAAGGTCGCACAAAGACTCATGACAGAAGTTTAATTTCATGCGAGAACAAAATGATTTTGTGTAAGGACTAGATCATTTCGCGCGAGACCCAAATGATTTCGTGCAAGAAACAGACCAATTTTACAATAGCAACTGATTTTCACAAGGTTTTTGGACTTTTTGGATAGTTTGGGAAATTTTTTAATACAAGTTCAATTGGATAGATAGCAAGATTGACCTCGCAAGATGTTTGGACAAAGTTTGAAGTTTGCAATTCAGGCAAAGTGTTCAAAGAAGACAATGGGAAGCAAGTAGTAGTCAAAAACAGTCATGTCGAGGACAAGGCAACTTGACAGGATAGGGGAGTCTTGACTTTTGTTTGTTGTAAAATGGTTTGGACTTTGTTGATGACTCAATAATAGACACACTTTATCCCTAGAAAGAAAAATTGGTAGAGAAGGCAAAACCTTTTTCCCACATCTTATGCGCATGCGAGTACCTCACATAGTCGTGTCACCCCCTAGAGGGCACTCGTGTGTTTGGTATATTCAAAGGAATCAGTAGTATACACTGAACGAGCACCCTTGTGGCAGGGCACGAGCACATATACCACCTTAAAACATCCAATAGCATGCCTATGGTGAGTTCTATAGGAGATATTCTTCCCCCTCCTTGCACAAAGATTATGCCTCCTTTCGAAGGTGAACCAGGTAGCTTCTAACTAAGAGGTTTTTACTTGGCTTCTGTTCGAATTAATCCCCGATGGCTTTGCAAGTGGAGTTGAGGCCAGTAGCCCACACTAGCATCTAAAAGTACACACTACTTTCTTAACAAGCTAGGGGCCAATGCTGACCAATGTATAGACAGAGCTTCCCCTTGATATGTGATATCAAGAATTAAGGGGAAGAAATTAATCTAGCTTTGGAGTCTTTCGGTCTACAAAGCATCTTGATTATAGTGAGTTGGAATCTTCGACGAAAGGAGTGTGCTCACTTGGGTTATTCCCAGAGGTTGGATTACTCTGACAAGCCCTCTAAAGGATTGACATGGACTGGTGGTTTAGATCTAAGGGTTCGAGTTTCTGATTTCCCTCAAGGGGAAAGAGCATAATCCTCTATCTTATTTCCTTGCCCAAACATGCAAGAAAAATTAATTACCAACCTGGCTTAATCAATCCAAACTCATTCTTCCTTAAAGATTTTGATTCCCTTAAAGGAAATAATTGTCTTATCATCGAAGAGAACAAGCTTTGGAGAATGACCAAGATACTTGCCCTCTTTGGAATGCCATCTTTTGGAAGTGTCTAGGTTTTTGATTCACTCTTGGTCATGACCTCCAAGAAGTGAAGAGCATATTCCCCTATTCTTCTGTCTTGCACCCTAGGAAATTTACAAACCCCTAATTAGACTAGTTTGGAAAGCAAGAAAAGAAGACACACATTGTTTTGTTTTGTGGGTTTGAAATTTGGTCTTTGACAAGCGTATCTTCGATAATCATCCTGCAAGCAAACCATCTGTTCATGTTTGGGAAAGTTTGTATAAAGGAGTCTTCAACAAACATCCTACAGACAATGGTTAAGCTATAAGAAATCTAGAGAAATAGATCAAGACAAGCACATTAGTGAAATCAAATAATCTAAAGATAGAAAAATAATGCTTAAAATTGAAACTATTGTAACAAGATTTCGTGTGAAATCTCTATCATAATCGCGCAAAATTGTTTCATGCTCACACAAAATTTCTTTACAACTCGTGCAAAGAAACAAGTGTCGTGCAAAGTTTTGCGTACTCAGGCACTTTCTCATGCAATATGCAAAGAGTCTTCGCATGAAGATTTTGGATCCTCACACGAAAATGTACAGTCTCGCGCGAAGATTCCTGAATCTGTATGGAACAGTATAGACAGAGACACAAAAATGATTAAAAAATGCAGAAAGAGGCTAGAAAAATTGATTTTTTTGGCCCCACGGTGGGCACCAAAAATGTATGCATGAATATGTGGCCTATGCTGACACACACACTTCAACATGGTCCTTATTTGTGGATTCATCCCGGAATGAACATTGGATTGTTCATCTAAAAATCAGCTGGCAAGGCGACCTGTTGCCTTCTATCTAAAGGGATTTTGCTTCTTAAATATCCTTAGATTTGAGGTGTTAAGCAACAAGATCCTCTATGAATAAAGGATTTGAAAGAAAATGTGACGAATCTATATGAGAATGCAGATTAATCTAGAAATGAGTATGGATGTTTAATCTAAGAACATGTAAAAGAAAGCTATGCTAAAATGTATGCATATTATGCTAAATGAGATTAAACTAGAAAATGAATATTTTATGAAAATAATGAGCTCAAATGAATGCACAATCCAGCAGCAATTCGATGTAAATTCTCATTCAACCTCTAAAAATGAAGAGATGAGGGTCTCTTAAATAGACTTTCCTGGAATCCATCAACGGTTGAGATCGATTTCAATCAATGGTTAGGATTAAAGGTGAAGTTCAGTCATAAAGGAAGATTCCCAAATTAAAAGAAGTTAACTAACTCAGATCTGAGTGTAAGAGTCAGTCAACTCATATAGACTTTAGTGTAAAAGCAAGTGATCTGGGTCACTTCTAATTTGATCAGCAGTGAACTAGGAATTTCCCTTTTTGAACTAAAGAGAGATTTTGGTGAGATATTTAATTTAATAAAATGAGATATGCTCTCATAATTACCTTTTCTATTTAATTAAATAATTCTATTTAATTAATCAGAGACACTTTTCTTATTTAATTAAATAACTTCATTTAATTAATTAGGAATAACTTTCCATTTAATTAAATAACTTTGTTTAATTAATTAGAAGTAAGTTCTCCATTTAATTAAATAATTTCATTTAATTAATTAAAATAGGCATATTTATTAAATTAAATAAATTTAATTCCATAGTACATTAGTCTTAGGATATAATTTAATTTAAGTATAAATACTTAATAATTAAATGAAATATTAATCAATAGGTTTAATGTGACTAATATGAGTAAATACTATAAGAATTAAACAATAAGCATGATGAATGCAAATTAAGGTTTTCTGCATCTGATATTTAAGTCAAGTAGTGAGTAACAGAATAAGAATTTTCCTAGTGAAATAGGACTTAAGATTGATTAGAAATAGACCAGTATTGATATCATGGAAATGAGCCAATTTTGGGGTATTACACATTAAAATGAAAAATATATGCGCATATACTATAAAGTAAAATATCTTGGCCAAACATTTTAAGTGCCCAAATTAGGTGAAAGAAGAAACAAAACATAATGTAACCTTTCTATTAGAACTAGCTAGTAGAGATAAACAAAATCATAATGTATCCATCTCTAACCCTCCTCTTTTCCTCATTACACAAATCCCATAAAAGAGTAAGTTAAAACACTCAAGACAAAATAGGAAATCACATGTCACTAAAACCAACATGTAACCTAGATTACAGTATAACTTAGAAAATCTTCTTCAATAATCAACATTACACAATAAATGTTCTGCAACTCACAAAGGAGCACTTTTAGTCTAAAAATTGAACTAAGTTCCCAATATCAGTCTAAGCATTTCAAATGAATTTCCAAGCAAAGCATTGACTTCTTAATGGACATATCATATTGTAATAATGAGGATTGGGCTTATCATATTTCTATATAAATCACTAAAGGAACATTACACAACTATGATTATGTTTCCAAATAATTTTCATCATAATTTGAGAATCTATAGTAAAGTGTCCATATTATATAAAGAAAACTTGTATGGGATTAAACAATACTCAAGCCTAAAGATTCTCCTAAAACTTACATTCAAACTGGTCAAATAGTTTGTTCTGGTGAAGTCTCCAAGGTACATAGCAATGCAAACACTTGAAAGTACTCATAAGGTTATAAACATTTTACATCTGATAGTTTAAGATTATACTAATAACGAACATTAAGTTTTGTTATATTTTGTCATTTCTAAGGAACAATTGTTTCCAACCTATGGTGCTAGAAGGTGAATTTTGGTTGATATTAAGTGTCCACTTATCTCGTGTTTCCTATGTAAATGTATCAGTTTCAAGTTAAACTAAAACACTAAAGATATCATTCACATCGACAATGAAATCAAACATCAAGTAGCATTCACTTTGTACTTTATATCATGCATTGGTGTTGACATTGGTATTTCAATGGTGTTCCATTTAAATGTAACTTGGCATTGATTTCCTCTTTTTTCTACACATTTCCTATAGTATAATTCACTGTCACAATTACTAGGGAATACAACTTTTTCCATCCCATAAGTGGTTGTTGCCATTAGTAGCATCTAACCATACCCTCAGCATTAGTTGAATTTATTTTTAAATATTCCTTTCAGCATTTCTATAAAATTATGATCTAATATAAGTGAATGAGTCTCAAGAAGATATAGGAAGATTTAAAAGAAATGAGACCTTATAAACAAATCAAACAACAATATATATTCTTTCTTGTCAATGATTCACTACAACTCACTATTATGTCTCCATTCCATTTCCAATGCTTTTTTACAGTGGTTGAGTATGGAAAAGTTGTGTGTGATCTCTTTCTTATTTTTTGGTAAAGGGTTTAGAAGTGGGTAATGCCTTATGAAGTAGTGGATTTGACCCATTTTTCCTTCATAGAGACATCATCTATCTGTGGTGCTAAATATTTTGAAAGTTTATGAAAAAGACATAGATTGACTTGCAACATTTAATAATCATAAAGAATGAATTCAAACTATTTTTTATGAGGTTGAAACATTGGTTTACAATTTGAGATGGTCTCTAATGATATAGTTCATTAAACCCATAATTGTATCCTTCCCTACTAAGGCATTCCAAATCTAGGCATACACATGTCGATGACAGAGTTTCATAGTCTTGTGTGCTAATGCTAATATTCATAGGATTAGTATAAAGAAGTTTAATAAAACAAAGAACCCATGCTTTTCAAATCTCCAATGACAACATTGCACTGGAATTTAAAAGAAAATAAATAAGGAACCTAGATATTATGATCCTCTCATACTTCTCTATGCAACTGAATCCACCAATTTCCAAACAATCAGATGGGCTACTAACACCATTCCCTAATTCCTCTTTTCCCTGTACACTAGCTCTTAACCACCTCATCTATCTCTTAACAACTCTGTTTGGTGGTAAGTATCCTTGAGAAAGAAAGAGAGAGCATTGAATACCAATCATAGGCTGAGCAAGACTCTTCCACAAACCTTCGTTGTCTCAGTCCATTGCTCCTCCCCCTAATTCCCAAAAACCCCCTTCTTTTTTAAAACAACATCCAAATAACTAACCTAAATTTCTTTTCCTTCCATGATGGCTTCCTCCATTTTTAAATAGTTATGTACTTGTTTTTCTTTACCATTTAGATTTCTTACAACTCCCATTATGGCTCATAACGAAATCATTATTAAATGTGTTCCATTCTAATTCAGGTAAAATAATTTATTACTTTAATCCAAGCAACAATTTAATACTAAATTATTTGGTGTTTCATTAAGTGAGTTGTGACAAAATGTATGTTCAATTGATATATTGTAAATAATGATTCTTTATCTTTGTTTGTGTATTTATTTATGCTTAGTAGGAAACACAACCTTTTTCATTTTACATTTATTTTAATTGAAAATAAAATTTTCAAATGACCTTTGATCTATTAGTTGGCACATAAGTAATTTTATAGTAATTTTAGCAAATTTTGATTCAATATGTCAATTGACTTTTGACAGATTTTGATTTTAGTCTCTTAGAAGTAAAAGATATTTTATATACTTTTGAGAAATTTTGATTTTAGTTTGTTAGAAGTAAAAGATATTTTCTTATTAGATTGATAAATATGAAAAATTATTATATTTTTATTAAGTTCATTTTTCCATCTAAAGTCAAAAGTATACACTTTATTTCTTGGAAATTTACTGCAGAATTTAAGACTTTTATAATTCTTTTAATGAATCAATCTTTTAGATTCATAGATCTTATATTATCTATTCAAATTTGTTATGTGACTATTGCCATGGTTCTTGAACCTACCAAAATTTTAAAATTCCATCTCTTCTTTGAGTCAAAAAAAGTTTCAAAGTATCAAACTTCAAGCTTTGAAAGGGTCAATTATCAATTTTATTTTTAATGATTTTCTAATCTTGATGCATCTATTTTGTCTCCAGCTTTGTCTAGCACTTCGAATTATTAAAATTTGGTTCCCAAGTCTTAAGTTATCAAAGGTTAATGAAGTATCCCAAAACATGTGTTTCGTCTTAAAATCTTAACCTCTCCATCATAAATATTAAGATAGATTCCCAAATAAGTATTTTCAAATAAATCATTAACTGTTAACCTCATCTAAAAAGTTTAATGTTTGGTGTTTCTTTCCACATCATTATCCTTAACCTCTATCTCAAAGGTTAAGGTCAAGCTCCAAAATACATATTTTGGAGGTGGTTATTAAGCTGGTTGTCTAGAGGTTTAAAATTCCATATGTGATTCAAATCAAGTAATGTTTTTGCATAGAAAAAGAATCAGGTTTGAAGGCATCACCTCAGCTATCATCTTTCAGCAAACAAAGATAATACCTATGAATTGAAGTGCATAGCCAAATGTTAGAATTCCTTTAACAGACTTTATCTCTCACCAAGCTTGGACGTCTAGAGATCAAAAACATATGAGTAGCACTAGCAAAGAATTATGCGAATTGTTTGACATTATCCCTATTAGTGAAACCAAAGGCATGATAGGTAGTTTATGTTGACTAAGAAATTCAAAAATCTCAACCAACAACATGGGCATAGTAATGACAAAGCATTGTGGAAAGAAAAACTCAGGGTATGAAGCCTGAGTATCAAATTGAAAACTCAATAAAGAAAACCATCTATCACCTCCCACCCACCAATGTGCATATTTGGTTGTGGATACATGTCAATAGAGATGTGGATAATGCATGTGAGTTGTTTGACAAAATGCCCATGCAATGACAATTTCAAGCATTGACAGAGGAAAGACCATGCCTACAATCTATTTGATAAAATGCCTCCTGAAAGCTAGCATCAGGGATAACCCATTGGCTAATACAAAGTCATGAGAAACCATCAAATTTAGGGCATGTGGGTTATGTGAGTTTGATCCAATTTTTCCATTCTCAACTTAACCATGGACAAGCACATGAACCATTTGATAGAATACCCTAGAAAGGAAAAATATTAGGCAGGACATGCCAACTATTTAGAAATTTCATCCTCCAACACACAACTCCTAATTAAGATCAATGGTATTTGCAAGATCATAGATAGGCCTCGATAACTATTTGTTAAAATAAGTAGAAAAACATAATCATAGTCAAGGCATGTTGTTGGTATTGAATATTCAAGGCCAATAGTCACATTAGTGGTTTCCCTCGACTTGTATTATGTCTCTTCAGCAGATCATTTGTGATCTATAAATGCTAATGGCATCTATATATAAACTTTTTCTATTCCATCAATATAATTCCTCTACTCTCACTATGGACATAGCCATGATGGTGAATGATGATAAACATCTATGTTTGTGCATGGGTAGGTGCACCAAGTTGTGGTGCAAAAAAGATGACACCTTTTGTTTTCTAGTTTTACAAAGCACATATGCTAAAGTGCATACGCTCTTTGTAAAACAAACTTTTTTTAATAAATGGGTTGCAAACCCACAACCCATTTCATTTTAACTCATTTTGCAAGATTTCCTCCTCACCACACATATTCAAGTTGAAGGAATTGAATATTTTCACCACCTACCTCCTCAAAATGCCTCCTCGTCACTGAAGTTTGAGATCGAGATCACATTGTATGTTTTCTACCCTTGTTTTTGCATTGTTTTATATTCTTTTGTATTGTTTTGTCGGTTTTTTTCAATTTTTCTTTAATTTTGTTTATTTATTTAGATTGCAATTGTTTTCTTATCAAGAAATTTGAATAATGAAATAGAAAATCCACAACAAGATCAAAACCAAAACCCTTTACAAGATCCCAATGAAAACCCTCCACAAGATGAGAAGAAAAATCGTCGACAATAAGAACAAGAAACTCCACAACCTACAATGATTGGAAGACCTCCTCCTGGCACATAAGACAACATAATAAATGAAATAGAAAGAGGGAAAAATGAATTAGAAGCACTCATTGCTAGGTTGAAAGCTTTTGAACAAACCAATCCAATGAGAGCACAATTGGTATCCTCCCTCGAATCCATTATGACCCATGTAGCTTCTGTTAGTGGTCAGTTGGATATTTGGGGTGTTAAGATGGAAGAAAAAAAAGATATTATGCAAACAAATTATCATATCAAGATGTAAAAAATATATATATACCAAATGGTAACATTTGTGCATTGTTTAGAAAGCCTAGTGAACAAAATATTGTTAGAGAGAGAACTAAACAATTCCCCATTCATTGGTGCATACACAATGGTATTAGAAATAATTTATGGGATAGACATTGGATGGTCTTTGATGCCCCTCCCTGCAATAATCACAAGGTCCCAATGCATTTCTTAAGGAAATTGTATTGTGAATTTTTTGTTGGGGAGATCCCCAATTATTTTGATATATTAGAATATCAGGGTAGAGGTGGGGGGGTCATCATTTGAGAGGTCAGGGGAATGTCATGACCCTAATGTAGTTAGGGCACCTATTGTCAAGCCACAAGGTGAGGATGTGATTATTCCTTCAATTGTGAAGGAACATGTAAAAATCAGCACTCTAGTGACTATTAATGCTTTGACATAGACCCTCATTCATTGCACGAGTCCATTAGTTGAGGAGGAGCCTTCTATGCATTGTGGTCACATGTGCACATCATGCAGATCCCTATGCACATTTGGTAGTCATGCTAGAGATTGTATGGATGATGGGCTAGTCACTAATCAGTTCATGAATGAGACATTTGGCATTGACACATAGGCAAATTAAAATTATAATAAACTAATTTGATCACATTTCATATGTATAGTAAATGACTAATTAATTAGCATGTATTGACATTGTTCAAAATTTAGGGTCAGAGTGTTAGTGGCCTAATAGAGATCACCTGGTCCCATTTTTCATCTCGTCGACAAGTTGAGAGGTATGTATCAATTTAATCATTTAAATTAATACATATATTTATTAAGTAATCATATAAAGAATTGACAAAAAAATTTATGCATGTGCATCACTTCTCTACTGGACCATTGCCATTCACTAGGGACTCCGAACCTAGGCATGATACAAGCTTCGTAGAGGTACATTTGTTTCATGTTAATTTAATTCATTTGATTATATTTGTTTCATGTTTTATGTTACATGTAATGTTTATTTTATGACATGCAACTCTTGACATATGAGACTCCTCCTCATCTTTGGCAGTCCATTGATCGTGGAGTTGCTACAACGATGGCTAGTTTAGAGCCATTGACTGAGGTATGAAAGATTTTTCTTGGTTTTTTTTAAATTTTTTATAATAGTTAGTATCAAAATTTCTAATGTTATTTATAAGTGATTATATTGATTGAATTGTTGTAGGGCCTTGTTACACCCGATCATCCGCAAGCCTTTGAGGTGGACTTGAAGAGTGACTATTTGATGGTGGTAAGAAAATAATTAATTTTGTGTGTACATATATTTGATTTCAATATATAATAATTATTGATTCAGAACTACTTTGTTTGTATCAGCTCAAGTTAGAAAAGAGCCTAAACAAGAGGATGAGAGAGCATCTGAGGAAGACCCCATCATCCCCATTATCTCCCTCCATATGATGACCGAAGGTCTCTAGGGATTTGTTTCCTTCCCCTCATGGAAGGAGAAGATATAGTTGATAGACACACATTTATAGGAATCAGTGGACATATATGTTGGATTTTGTGTTAGTGGACATATTCAATATACATTTGATGTATATATGACATTTTATATTTGATGTATGACATTTATTTGATGCATGACATTATTATTTAATATATGATATGTTTCTTCATGTGCGACATTATTGACTATCATAATATATTATGTGTTTGTTAATGTATGACATTATTGGTTATCGTTTTATATTATATGTTTGTTCATGTATGATATTATTGGTTATCATAATATATTATATGTTCATTCATGTATGACATTATTGGTTATCATAATATATAATATGTTCATTCATGTATGACATTATTGGTTATGATAATATATTATATGTTCGTTCATGTATGACATTATTGGTTATCATAATATATTATGAGGTTGCATGGGTACTTGTACCTACATACCCAAGTATTGGATATATTTATCCCAAGTACTAGGTACTCGATGGAGAGAATCATAGCTAAGGTCCTTGATTGAGATTTTTGATTTGTTTTCAATTTTTTGTTTGTGTATCATCTCGTTGTTTATCGAGCTTAATTCAATACCTAATCAATTTGAAAATTTCATAGAATATTGATTAACAATAAACTTTATCACTGTTCAAGCATAAGTTTATCATATCCAATATGTCATCGTCATATGATTTATGATCTTGTTCATGTTTAGAGTTTTCCTTCTTTGTTATTTTTTTATCAAGCTTAATTCAATACCTAATTAGTTTGAAACTTTGATACAATATTGATCAAAAATAAACTTTATTAGTGTTAAAGCCAAAAATTTATCATATGCAATATGTCATTGTCATATGATTTATGATCTTCTTGTTCATGTTTAAAGTCTACCTTCTATGTTATGCATCTAAACATTTATCATAAATTATTATTACAAACATATAACAAATCTAAAACTAAAAACAATACATTACATTTGCAAACTTTATCACTGTTCTTGATTTGAATAATCATTGTCATGACTCATAAATTCAGGTTTTCTATAAATATAAAAGTATAATTAAAAATAAAGTTTGACATACCCAAGTACCCCCATCCCCTATTATAAAAAATAGTTGTACCCATACCTGTACCCTAAGTACCCCAAGTATCCCTATCCCCATGCAACCTTGTATATTATATGTTTGTTCATGTATGCCATTATTGGTTATCATATGTTAATGAATAGATTATCCTCTTAAGAAATAAACACAAATTAACTCTAAATGCCCATATAGGAAGATTAAATCAGCACTAACAATTGGATAGGTTATCATTGAATTGATAGTCTTCCTCTAAATTTTATTAGGTACAGCTCCCCATACATGATTTACAATGAATTAAATATGGATGCTTTTAACCAGAAAGCATAAAAGGTTTACAAAGATCTATTTATAAACATGAAATAGATGTGGAAACTAAGTGACTAAAAGAAAAGAACAAGAAATAACACAAAGTCTATTTACCTAGATGTTGCATTACAAAATGAATGAAAATTTTGAGAAAGCAAAGAATTAGAACTTTAAAGGTATCTTGAAATCAAATACATTCAAGAAATAGCGATACTAAATGCATTTAGAGAAAACTAAAAGTTACACCAAGATTATAGTCAATGGAAAGAAATCTACCCAAACTCAAAATTTTGGTATACAATTTTCTCCCACATATCCCTTCCCTAACATTTATAAGATTACACAAACCTCAACACATATTGAATTAGAATCATTATTTGAAATAAAATATAATCTCCCTTCATTACACCTAAAATCAAAATTTCCTATTCTTAATAACACAAAGTTCAGAAAAGACAATAAAGATCAACTCTCCTATTGTCCAAGAATATGTTATCTCTCTTTCTTGTTGTAGCACCCCAATCTACCTTCGAGAAAGAAAAGTGGAACCCTCTACCTCTGGCACTCTCCCTTTATATAAGTTTTCATTTTTTGACAAGTCTTATCAATTATAATAACTAATTCTTGAATGAAAACCAACTCCCTCTATTCGCTTATAATTTTATATGTTCGTAATACTTAATTCATAATTAAACATTTTATTATGATTCACTTTTAGCATTACATTGGGTTCTTTTGTATGGAATGGATAGCATCTTCAGATTTATATTTGGTTAGGAAATAAGTAATGGCACCCATTTAAAGGAATCTTTTTACTTTGTATATTAACCTCCACATATCATTATTTACCAACACCACATCTTTTCACCACATTCATTGGGTTCCCACAACTTCTAATTTATGGCAGTCATCTTTTGATGAGGAAAACAAGGCTCAAGTTTGGTGAGGGTGCTTAATAAATTGTGATTCCTTCAAATCTTTAATAACTTGACATGTCATGAAAAAATCCCATGTTCTATCTAAATGCCATGACTTTGAGTCTTCATTTTTTGGCTTGGGATGATGCTAACCATCTTAGTAGCACAATTACTTCATTATCTACATCCTTCATCTTAGTATTTTGTGTCATTTTTTTGTGACACCAAGAGTGAGTATTTTGAATAATTTATTTTCTACTTATCCATATTTAAAAATTTTGACAATAAATTATGGTATTCTTGTCCATGTGAAGGTTTTCAATATTCTTTTTGAAGATGGCTTCTGATAATCAACCATCTCTATAGCCATGTCTATGCCTATTCTCAAACATTCCTCCTCCCAAATCTATATTAATGATTAAACCATTTTTACTACTGGTCCAACTTAAGACAAAGGAAAATACATTAGTTGATGCTAGTTTAAAATTTCTTGTAAACTCGTATCTCCCTCAAGATTACAAGTGCTCTATCACTTATACAATGGTTGTCTCCTATGGCTTGGGAAACCTTCCATAAAATCTAGCACATTTTCTTTTTACTTTGCTCATGGGTTCTCCTAGGGTCATATCATGTTCAATGCAAGTGCATTGGTGTTTTAACAAATACTTGATGGATCCAGGTTAAACTTTAATTTGTCTATGCAAGACTCAATCCAATCCCATTAATGGAGAGTGTACACTGCTGGTATTTGAAAGAAGAGTCATCATAATAAGTTTCATCTAATGATCTTTTTCTGCACTTGGGTCATTGGCTTTGTTTTTAAACATGTGGTCAAACTAGTGTAGAGCAAGGAGGGACAATTCAATGACCTGCAATTTTTTAATTGTCCCTGGCAAAGTTTGCCTCTTCACAATAGAAGATGAGCATTAGTCTTCTTTGTTTGATTGAAATATGGGACTCCTACTTGTCAAGGCTTCATGTTAAGTCCAACTTCTCAACTTAGGATGTGCTAATTGAATGGTAAATATGAATTCATAATTCTTCACACTCATGTTTCTACTTGTGAGTGTTTCAAACATGGAGATGATGGCATTGAATCTCACCTTTTAATGTTAAATTATAAACTATGATTTTCATTTGGGCATTAAAAAATACCAAACCAAATTATGCCTCTTAGAGGGGATCAGGGATCCCAATTAGTCATCGTAGAACGACTTTGCTTTCTATTATATCTTCCCATACTTGGTGGGGCAACTAACCTGCATCTTTCATGTGAATGGCTTGGTGGAGATTGGGATACTAATCACCCTAGAGTGATTCCATCCATGAGATAATTTACTTGAGTCTCTTTATTCATTCTATTTGTTGGTGTAAATAAGTATTTACTTATTACACTTACCTTATTTTACTTAGGTTAATGCATTATTTTATTATTTATTTAGGTGAGACACTTAGAAGTTTTTTTATTGTCATTAATGTATGAAACTCTAATTATGCACATGGTGTCTACAACATAGGAGTTTTCATAATTCACTGAGTTGTCATGTAGACAACATAGTTATTCGCACTCCTAATTTAGCACATGTTGTCTAAACCATTGATTTGCATGCTACACCATTGTAGGCTTATCCTCACATCATTGCACTTAATTTTGTGCTTAATGGACGATAACCCATATCTGGTGGACATGTGCCTAGTTGTATCACTTATCATGATGCTAACTTCTATGGATTCTAGAAGCTCTTTTGATGCCTTTATATACAAGCACTCCTAGTGTACTCTCAAGCTAGCCTATTAAATGAATATCATCATTCTGATCATACTCTTTCTATTGGTCTATTGTGTGCTTGTGTTTGAGTTCCTTAGTCTTGGGTGAATTTTGGCCTAAGCCAAATTCTTACATGGTATCAGAGCTGAGGGAGATTCTCTATGCATATCTATTTGAGACGATTCATGGTTCAACACCTTAACCCAAATCGGGAAGATCCATAGAAATTGGGAGCATCTAGAGTCAGATCTAACCTCACCATTGCATTTAGAGCATCAATTTGGTGAAGATCAACTATAAATTTGCCTATGTTGGGTGCAAGTTGATCATGAGACAAAATTTTTTTGCAAATTGGAACTTGAAGGCCCCAATTTGCAGTTCAGGTATGGTCAATTTATTGATCTAATTATTTAATTTTGGATCTACTTAATTTTCTTCTCTACAATTTTTTTTTCGAATTTGGTATTTTTGGGATTTTTTATTACTCAGGCAGAGAAACTTTTTTTGGCCAAATCGGGCAGTGACACCCTAGCTGAGCTTTGTAATTTTGGTGAAAATTTTATATTATTTCATAGGGCTTATCATTATTTGGCCTCACAAATTGGGTTGTACTGCAATAACCTCTGCAAAATTTGGCCTTTGTAAATTCAAACCGTACTCAATGAAAATATAGCTTGCATTCATTCTAGTGAGAGTCCCACCAAACAACCAGTGGCACTCTCTCCAAAATCCAATAGGAGAATCTCCACTGGTTAGGAATCTTATTCATTACACACACTGCAGCTTGGACATATTATATAGTGTATATTTTTGTTACCCAAGCAATGTGGGATTAATTCCCATGAACTCGCAACATCTTCATAAGTGATTGGCATATTTCATAACTCAATATACTTTGGTGAATCCTTTTGCCTTTTCTAGCAAGCAAAAATCTCTTCCTGGCCCATAGAGATCACTAGCATTCGACATAAATTTGGCATCAATAGTTTTAAAGGAATTTGGCCCCTGTGCGAGAATAATCTGATAGTGCAATAAATGCCAACCACCCTTTTTTATTAAGTTTGGTGATGTCACCCACAGTGATCCATGCATCATTACCTATAGTGCCACCTCATCACTGACTAATTTGTAGACAAATCAATCATCCATGATAGAAAAAGACATCCCAGTCAGTAGGTCAGCCTCCACATTAGTATCTACACAGTCAGCTCTATTATGCAAGCCCTGTCAATAGACACCTCAAAAGATCATATGTTGATGCAAAAAGCACGTGGATTCCCTATACAATCCATATAGTATGGAACTATACCACTAACATCATCGTCTATATAGCTAGCATCATCATCAACCTTGGAGTCATTGATGTCATCCATTTCGCTGGCATTAAATTGATAGCTTTATGACCATCATTCTTAGCCAAATTTGAACTACTACAATGGTTGTATGACTGTCAAATTTAACCCTATCATTAGCTAATGCAACCTCTCTCCAGATTGATTTTGGTTTTTGTAGTTCGACTTCGAGAGGCCATAACTTAGACATCTAGACTCCAAATTAGGTGCAATGTTTTTTGAAATTGGGTAGAATTTCCCAAATGTTTTAGTAGTGTAGCTCTTTTCCAATTTTGGTGCACATATTGTTTATAAATTGCATTTTTTGGTGACTATACCTGCATAATCTTCTATTTTGCAACTTCAAATACTCTGTACAAGCACATCTGGAGTCAAAAAAGGTTCTCTTTTTTTGAAAGTGCATTATTTTTCATCTACTTTCTAGATCTACTATTAGATTGCCAAGTTTTGTGGATAGAAGTGTCACTTTTAGCAATAGGGTTTTTCTTTGCATTGTAATACTTTAGAATTGTAGCACATTGTAAAGTTCCAGATTTGTAATCTACTTAGAAGTTGTAACAAGAAATATCAGAATTCCATGAAGGCCAAATTGGCAAGTGTCCCATTGTAATCACACTATTGATAAAGTGCCCAAAGCATCTATTTTGAGGGGGTTTCTTGATTTAGTGAAAAGGGGGGTTGTTCTTGGTGTTGTGTTCTCTCTTTTCTGCACTTTTCTTTCATTTTTTGCATTATGGGCAACTTTAAGTTTCCAAAATTAACTCCTCACGACTATGCTATGTGGTCAATCAAAATGTGGTATCACTTAATGCATAATGGATTTTCACAATATGTAGATGGTACTAAGGAAAAGTGTACGATCTTAAAGATGACTCCTTGGTTATAGTGGGGAAAGTGAATCATAACAAGAGGTTGTACTCTTTCTCCCATTTTGTGCCCAAGTCTCCTTCAAAGGCCTTGTTATCTCAATCAAATTCAAACATGTAATTATGGGATGAGTGGTATGGTCATCTTGACTTCCGCTACTTTTAACAACTTTGTACAAACCAAATGGTGAAAGGTCTACCTCAAATCAACTTTTCTAAGGGTCAATATTCAATAGATTCAGAAGTCTTCAAGAGCACCAGGTGTTCTAAAGATGGTTCACATGGTAGTAGCAGGTCCTTTTGCACTTAGCCAATGTTGCTACATACTTTCCTTCATTGATGAATTTTCAAGGTTCACTTGGGTCTATTTTCTTCATAACAAGAATGAAGTATTGGACAACTTATGGACTTTTGTAGACTCGAGGGCATTGATCTTTAGACTCCTCTAGCATTAAGTCTGCATAAGACAAACATTTCAACTTTGAGGATTTTCACTCTTAAGTCTATGGCAAGTTGTGTGATACATGCCAAGTCTCTAGATCCATCATTAGAAGGTGAAGCAATCTCTAGTGCCACTCACATTCTTAATTGATCTCCTCATCTAGCCTTAGATGGAAAGACACCTTTTGAGGCATGGTGTGGTAGAAAACCTATTATGACACACTTCAGAGTCTTCGGTTGTCCTTTATGGGAAAAAAATCTTCTAGGGGATGCAAGGCACAATCATCTCAACCTTGTACCTTCATCGATTATGAAGACAGTGTGAAGGCATACCGACTTCTAGATCTTGAGACACATCAAATTTTTTTGGAGAAGGATGTTCACTTTGAGGAAACTTCACCAAGCCTGTCCTCTACTCCTCTTCACACATAATACAGTGTGGAAACTGATAGTGACACTAGCAATAGTGCTTCAATAGATTCAAACACATAGGGTTCTATAAATAGTTGTAGTGAGAGGTCACTACATCATTTTAGTTTGCATGCTTACATCACCATAGTAAAAGGTCCAAAACAATAGGGTACATCCAGTCTTCGAGGTATAGGTTTAGTGACAAATTTGGGGGACAGTATTGATGATCAACCTCTTTTTCTTGATGCAGTAGCACCTTCTTCAATTATCACAAGGGTTCCATCTGACTCTCTTGTTCATTATCTACATTATCGATCCTCACAAGTTGAAGTGATTATGGATACTTATGATTAGTAGTTACAGAAGGGTTCTTCATCAATTGCAAAGACAAATAGTTCTTTTAGATAGGTTCTTTAGTTAGTTGAATAGGTTTTAGAGACATCACTTATCCATGGGATTCTTTCCACACACAGAAAAAGTATCTCATTTGTACCCTTGGCCATGTTTCTTCCTAAGGGGAGGAACACCATTCTGTAGTCTTGGATCAGCTTTTTTAATGGAGGAGTCACTATTTGACATTCTTCTTTGGGGTGGGGGAGCCTATTGTGTCTCAGTTCCTCTTCTCATCATTATCTTATGTACATATTGGATGTATGTCATAATGGGGGGTTCTTGATTACTCCATCCATCCATGCATCCCTATTCATCTCTCTTTTGGGGGGAGGATTTTTCCCATGAGGTTTTCGCTCTTTATCCATTTTATGAGAGATTGCATATCATTATGTACATGGTTACCTAACATGGCCTAGTAGTTGGGACCCATTATGCATTTCATCCTATATTTTGTAAGCTTAAGGGCATTACCCTAATTTGCACTCAAGGGGAGGTGTTGGTGTAAATAAGTATTTACTTATTACACTCACCTAAGTTTACTTAGGTTAATGCATTTTTTAGTTATTTTGCATTATTTTATTATTTATTTAGGTGAGACACTTAGGAGTTTTTTTATTCTCATTAATGTATGAAACTCTAATTATGCACATGGTGTCTACAACATAGGAGTTTGCATCATTCACTGAGTTGTCATGTAGACAACATAGTTATTCACACTCCTAATTTAGCACATGTTGTCTACACCATTGATTTGTGTGCTACACCATTGTAGGCTTATCCTCACATTATTGCACTTAATTTCATGCTTAATGGAGGATAACCCATATTTGGTGGACATGTGCCTAGTTGTATGACTTCTGATCATCATGTTGACTTCCATGCATTCTACAAGCTCTCCTAAGGCCGTTATATACAAGCACTCCTAGTGTACTCTCAAACTAGCATATTGAATGAATATCGTCATTCTGATCATACTCTTTCTATTGGTCTACTATGTGCTTGTGTTTGAGTTCCTTGGTCTTGGGTGAATTTTGGCTTAAGCCAAATTCTTACACTATTGAATCTCCACCAATATTCAAACAAACAAGTTATGATGAAGAAAGAGTGTATCTGCATTGGTGTATATGGCCATGGGAATAAAAAATGGGGAATAATGAATACATCTCAGAATAATGAGTGTCTCTTTTAGCAACCTAACATCATCATTTCTTGCATTTTTAGATTCATCTACTTTGTATTTAAAACTGCACTACTTGTTGAGTGAATGTATAAATGCTTTTGGTGCCTCTCATGATATTAATGGTAGAAAATGCACTTTATTCTCTTCTTCCAAACTATGATAGTTTTGCATATTCTTTAAGTCCATTTTCCCAGCATACTTCATGAATTTTGTCTTCACAACTGGTACCATGAATCTTAAGAAAACATCTTGAGTTTCTACTTTTAGTCTCTATAAGTTATCAATGTTTGATCATCTCATGATAGACAACTATAATTGTCATTGCTTTGTATATAAATATTCAATGTCCTTCTTCTTCTTAACACTTAGTCTAAATCTCCCTCAATGACATCACACATGGAATTGAGAAAAACTGTGTATTTGATCTTTTGAACATTGACTCTTGAGCCTTTTGAATTTAGACTAAAACTAGAGGCTTAATTTAAATTCTAGTGTTAAATCAAACATGGATTCTGAACTTTTCTTGAACTAAACCTGTAAGATGCCTATTTGAACCACATCGAACTACTTTGAACCTTAGTTCAAAGCAGTTCAAAACCATAAATTATTTTATTTTTTAAACTATGTCTATATTGGGTACTAACATCATAATATATATCTTATTTTTTGTTGTTTATGTTTTAAGTACCTAGAGCTAATGGAACAGAAAGTTTGATCCCTCAACAAAAGGTGAGAGAGATTTGGTAGTTGGTAAAATTATACTAGCCAACACTACAAGTTTTAGCATTACCCGAGAGGGCATTTCAAAATCAAAATGAAGTTAGATCAGCAAAAAGAAAGAGAGGTTATTTTAGGTCTCTGCAACATGGTCCTATAGCCCCTAGAATCACATTCATATCTTGCATGAGCTCCAAGATATGCCATGTCAAAGATCATTGCCCTATGGCATTTAGTGACCCTTAAGGATGTTTCAGTTTGGCTTGGTTGAGAATGTTTGAGCACTCAACAAGATGGGATGAGCTTGGGGGTAGGGTTTACCTAACCACATGGAGCTAACATAATAGACAGTTCAATCCCACAATGAATGGTGAGGGAGATTTGGCAGTTGGCAATTTTGTACTAGCCAAAACTATGAGTTTCTGCATCACCTGAGATGGCATCGCAAAATCAAAACTAAGTAAGATCTCCAAAAAGCAAGAGAGGTTATTGTATGTCTCCACAACATGGTCCTATAGGACCTACAATCATATCCATACCTCACACAAGCTTTGATATATGCCCTATCAAAGATCGATGCCCTATGGCATGTAGTGACCCTTAGGGAAGTTTCAGTTTAGTGTGCCTAAGAACAATTGAGTGCTCAACGAGACTAGACAAGATTGAGGCTAGGGTTTACCAAACCACCTAGAGCTAAAAAAATAGATAGTTTGATCCCATGATGAATGGTGAGGGAGATTTGGCAGTTAGAAACTTTGTATGGGCCAACACGGTCCTATAGAACCTATAATCACATCTATACCTTGCATGAGCTCCTAGATATGCCCCATCAAAGATCACTACCCTATGGCATTTAGTGACCCTTATGGATGTTTTGGTTCAGCATTCCCAAGAAAATTTGAGTGCTCAAGGGGACTGGATGATCTTGGGGCTAGTGTTTACCAGGCCACCCAGAGCTAACGGAATAGGACATTTGATCACACAATGAATGGAGGGGATTTGGTAGTTAGCAACTTTGTACTTGACAACACTACAAGTTTTAGCATCACTTGAGATGGCATCACAAAATCAAAATGGAGTAAGATCTCCAAAGAGAGAGAGAGAGAAGTTATTGTAGGTCTCTGCAATATGGTCCTATAGGACCTAGAATCAAAGTCATACCTCACATGAGCTCCAAGATATGCCCCATCAAAGATTGCTGCCCTATGGCATTTAGTGACCCTTAGGGAGATTTCAATTTGGCATGCCAGAGAACATTTGAGAACTCAACAAGACTAGATGAGCTTGGGGCTAGGATTTACCTGGCCACTCAGAGCTAATGGAATAGACAATTCGATCCGACAATGAATGGTGAGGGAGATTTGGAAGTTGGCAACTTTGTACTAGCCAACACTAAAAGTTTCAACATCACTCAAGATGGCATCACAAAATCAAAATGGAGTAAGATCTCCAAAAAGTCAGAGAGGTTATTGTAGGTCTCTATAACATGGTCCTATAGGACCTATAATCACATGCATACCTTGCACAAGCTCCAAGATATACCCAATCAAATATCATTGCCCTATAGCATTTAGTGACCCTTAGGGACATTTTAGTTTGGCATGCTCGAGAATATTTGACTACTCAATGGGATAGGATGAGCTTGGGGCTAGGGTTTACCTATCCACCTAGAGCTAAAAAAATAGATAGTTTGATCCCATGATGAACAGTGAGAGAGATATGAGCAAGATATGTATGCCTAGGCCACTTTGTGCAAGATATGAGAAAAAGTTGCTAATTAGGAAAAAATGAGTCTTTTTAAGTTTTTGGTCAAGATAACCTAGGATTAGGTGTTTTTAGTTTTTTCTTAATAGTTTGGAAGCTTTTCCAAGTCCTAGAAGTGAAATCTAGTGAACTTTGCATTAGTTGAACTTTTTGTGCAAAATTGTAAAAGTTGTAAAAGTTTCTTAAAAATGCAAATCTAACTGAAAAAATTCTAACCTTCAAAAAAGTGTTTCCCAGGCTCATATACCCAAGCATGGATAGTTACAACTTCCCAAACTTCCATTTGCAACTCTTTTGCAAAAATTGCAAAAGTTGCTGAAGCAACTTTTCGACCAACATTGCAACTTTGCATTTACAGGACTTGGGAAGCTAGGATACTCAAGTTGGACATGATCCCTCAAATTTCTCATCAAAATATATTAATGATCTTAATAGAACAACAAAAAATCTCATTGACACCTTTAAATGGAGACTTCAGCTTAAATGGAGATTGTTAGTTCCCAAGCATGTCTCAGTCAAGTAGATGATTGGTTTAAAAAGAAACCAGTATGAAACAGT
The DNA here is from genome assembly GCA_028749045.1 of Cupressus sempervirens. Taxonomy (NCBI): domain Eukaryota; kingdom Viridiplantae; phylum Streptophyta; class Pinopsida; order Cupressales; family Cupressaceae; genus Cupressus; species Cupressus sempervirens. The sequence goes on along the minus strand of CM053783.1, from coordinate 737,588,978 downwards.
GTCATGGAAATGAACTCAATTCTTAGAAAGGTTTGGCAACACTAAAATAACTTATTTCTAAATGATTAGCCATTCACCAATTTCCAAACTCCTGTCATTCACAAATCAACATGCTACAAGATGTCAAATCCTTCATGGTACTTGACCTAGGGCTTGATTGGAAAAATCACAAAACACATCCTCTAGTCTTGAAAACCTAGACTATTAAAAAGGACCAAAGTATCTACCATTTCTCAAGTGGCCATTAAATTTTAACCAAGGAAATTATAGTTAGAGGCCCATTTTTGTTGTGTGCGCCAAAATGTTGTCCTAAAAACTTAATTTCACTAAAAATGCAATAACTTGAGTTAGAAAACACATAGAATGATGAGACCAGAAGAAAAAGAAATCTGATTCAAATATCTATCTCAAAAATCCATCACATCTAGTCTAAATTTCTGTACATTTCATAGATCATGCAAAAAACAATAAAAATGACTCAAAAATTGAATTTATTTCTTTGCATCTTCTTCCAATCCATATATTAATGCCCTCCAGACCTCACAAATTAGGTATATATATCTCCTATGTATATTTTAATTATTAGAACCAATATTTAGTTGTTACAACCCTTTTCCCACTAAGTTGCAAATTTGAGCAACTTTTACAACTTTCAACAATGCAACTTTGCACAAAAAGTGCAATTTTTACATTTTTCACTTGATTCCACTTCTACAACTTGGAAAAGGTTGCAACATACCTAAAACCATCTAAAAATAGCTCAACCCTAGGATTTCTTGACCAAAAAGATTAAAAATCCTAAATTTTTCTAATGAGCAACTTTTGCTTATAAATTGTATAAAGTGCCTTACACATACAAAATGGTGTCTTTCTTTGATAACTATGCACTTTTCATCCAAGGGTTGTTTATTCTAGCCCAATTAGGTAAAAATAAATATGAAAACTAAAATATAAACCAAGTTCCTTGTTGCTCAGCACTAGGAACATACCCCTAAACATGAATACAAAGAGAAAAATGACCATAGACACAGTGAGATTGGTGAAATGCAACAATAAAACTCTTCGTGTTTGCAAGTTTGCAATAAATGGAATCCAATACCCATACTACCACACCTAGGTCCAATTTGAATTTTTCATTTATTTAGACAAAGTAATATAGATAGTCATTTTTAGATTGTTTCTGATGTATAGCTTACAACCTTCTTTCACCAAAAGCTTCTTAAGTGCCTAGTAGCACCCAACCCACTACAAGATGCCAATTAGGCTTACCAACCTTTACCCAATGCTGACCATTGTCTCTCCAACTAGACTCCACTTTTCTAAGGTCTTTCCCCTTCTCTAGATTTCTTAGCAAACTTGGGTCAATTATATGTTTTAAGGACACTAGCCCTCAACTAGGATAAATAATGAAAAATGTGAAATTTGGTTTCCAAAATCCAAACTTAGGATAGGATCAACATTAGTAGGCTCATACCACAGAGATTCATGCACTTTTAGGGTTCTGACACCCCCAAAAGACCAAATTCCAAAATCAATCCTAGAAATCCTAGTAGGACAATTTTTAGTTTTCTATGGCTAACTTCCAAACTTTCCAAATGAGGCATCAAACAAATTAGCTTTTTAAATACCCTTTACTAGGTTCTTGAAGACTCCAAAATATCTTGGGTTGAACCTAGTCTAGCATGTCCTAACTCCCACTTGGTTCATAGACCTAATAGGCCTAATTAGGTTGGCTTTCTAGAGAAAGTGTTAGGAAATGGGTTCATATAACTAGCACAACTACATGGAACTCTTCTTCCCCATGCCACATCTCCATTTCACCCTTTCGTGGGTCTGATCAGTTGGTTTGGAAGTTTGATCTCCGCTTCTTCTACAAATTTTAATTGAAGACATAGGGATGTTTAGGCTAGGGCTAGCTAGTAAAAATATGAAACTCTCTCCTTCAGGACTAAAATTCTACCATATCAAAACACACTCCCCTAACTTGCATCCCTCCAAGTGGCATCAAATTCCAACTGCGGGATTGCAAGTTAGAGGCACATGTTTGCCAAAACCCTCGAATTTATCCCCAAACAAGGAACTTGAACAAATGGAAAAATAAATCCTTCAAACAAAAAGAAAATGAAGCCTAGTTCATCAGGCTATCCAACCATGTCAACTGATCCATTCTCCCAATCCATACTGTTGCATATAACATACAAAAAAAGTGAAAATGGTAGAAAATTAGAGTTTTATTCATGTAGATGTTCACTAGTCCATACCATCATGTTGTCCTCTCCATGTGAAACATATTTAAACATGTGCTTTATATCTTCAATGGTCATAACCATATTTCAAATGGTTATGCCAACATATGACCATTTTTGCAACCATATTGCAAAGTTGTCTACTTTTTTGCAATTTTGCTTGATAATTTTTGAAACTTTTGACAATTTTTGACAACTAACTTCCTATACACCTAGGACTTGACCAAATGACCCTAAGGACCATTTAAACCTTCTAAGTATCACAAAAATCCTATTTGCATTTAAAAACCACAAAAAATTCTTATTTTTGACCCATTAGTACAATTTGGCACTCTGGCTTATAATGGCAACTAGAGCCCAATTGACCTTACATTTTTGTCTTATTACAACATTCTTATTAATGTTCCAAATCCAAAACTAGGACCACTATCCATTTGCCTTAGTGCCTTGCACTAGTTTCCTTCAAGAAAAATGATGTAGCCATCCCCTTTCTATTCTAATTGTGACTTGGGTCTGGATTATTAACATGTATCATATGTAATTATTCATACTAATGCAAGGAATAGTCAAAGGATGTAGATGATCATCCAACTGGATAGGTTTGGAGTGCTTGGGTGCATGAAAATGCATTCAATTTGATGTCATAGGTATAGAAACAGGAGATATGCCTAAAGGAGGCCATGGTTTTATGTAGAAAAGTCAAATAAATCATCATAAACATGGTGTGGGATCAACTAATAGGTCTTGGAAGTGATTTCTTGGTTAGATTTGAAGAGGCCCTAGTTTTTGGCCTTGTTTAGTGAGGGTTTCCTAAAATCAGATATAGAGACTTGATGGGTTCAATCCAATTGAATAATCATCATTTTAGGATCATATTAAGACACTTCACCTAGTTTTATGGTTGGGAGATAATTATTCCATATAGTTCCTTTGTAAATGGAGGGGTTTTTATGCCTAAAAAGTGGCCCATAGTGTAACAGTAGAGACTTGGTCCAAAACAACCATACCTCATATTCTGGTATGTTATATAAAATCCAAATAGGTATCATAATATTTAATTTATTTTCTTGATGTTATGGGAAAATGTGGAGAAAAATGCAAGAGGACAACATTTCAAGGCTAATTGGAGCTTGTAGGCCTAGTGGGCTAGGATGATTGGTTTACCTTAGAGATAGGCTCTTGGTATTTGGTAAACTAATTATTTGTGGTGTATTAGAGTATTAAAAACCATTATATTACTAAAAAGTCTTTGGATAAGTCATTTACCTAATTTGGGAAACTTAAGCCTTAAGGTTGTATTCGAAAACCTTTGGGAAAAGACATTGTTTGGAGTATTTTCTCATAGAACTTGGAAGGGCCCATCTTTATCTACATCACTTTGCCTAAAAGTATCTATAAATAATATATGTAATCATACCCTAAATACTTGATTGGAAGTGTAGAAGAGATACAATATGTAATTGGGTCCTAGAGCTACATTACAAGTTGTAAGTTCAATACATGTTGATATGTAGTCAAGTCTCAAATACTTAATTATGATTATGTTAAGAGGGTGATATTCAATTAGGTATTCAAGACTAGATTTTATCAATGCAATACTTAACCCAATGACATATTAAGATGCTTAAAGAGCTTGCAATCAATTCTTAGAGACTTGATTATTATATGTGCCTATCAACATAGAAGGATGACTTATTGGTTGGGTCTTAAGGCCTGCCAACCACTTAGGCATGAGAAAAATTCCAATCAAGTTTTTAAGACCCAATTGAATTTTTTTAATTCATGTAACTTATGACATGTAATTGATGTCAAGGACCTTGACTACATATGAGAACTAAGACAAACTATTCACATGTTGAGATTCAAATATCAACCTACACACTAGTAACTATGAGGATAATGCAAGGGAACTCAAAGATGATACCCAAACCCACTTTAGGATGATGTCTTGGTTACCAAACTTTTCCAAATGATTACCTTTACTTATCCAAGTGGACTTCACTCTCCTAAGGTGCTTCCCTTTTCCTAGGGCTCTTAGCAAACTTGGATCAAAATATGGCTATAGGGATAGCCCTCAACTAGGCCAATTAAGGCAAAACAAGTAAAAAGGTTTCAAGACTTTAAAATTAGACTTGATTCAGCATTTCTCAGAATAAAAATCTAGGATTCATGAACTTTCAAGGCCCCAACACCTTTAAAGGATCAATATCCCTAACTTAGGCCTAGAAATCCTACTAGGTCAAAATTTAGTTTTCCTTTGCAAAATCCCAAACTTTCTAAAGGAAAATGAAAAATTATCACATTTTCAAATACCTTTTACCTAGTTCTTGAATACTTCAAAGGATCAAGGGCTGACTCCATTCCAACATACCGAAACTCCACTTTAGTCTGCAAACCTAATAGGCCTAATTAGGCTAGGTTTCCAAAGCATGTGCTTGAAGATGGGTTCATAGAATCAACTCAACCTCATGTAACTCTTCCTCTCTTTCCTAAAAATCCATTTCACCCTTCACCTAGGTTCAAACAATCAGTTTGGAAGCCTAAATACCACTTCTTCAATTCCTAGTTGAACACACAGGGATGTTCAACCTAGGGCTAATTGGTAAAAATATCAAACCAATTCCTCTAGATCTAAAAATATTCCATATCAAAGTAAACTCCCCTAATTTTAATCCACTAAAGAGGCATTAAATTCAAACTGTGGTTTTCAAATCAGAAGCACATGTTTGCCAAAACCCTTGAATTCAGGCCCAAATAAGCAACCTTCACAAGAACTACAGTAACTTAAGCAAATGAAAAGGTATAACCTTCAAAAAAAATTAAAATGAGACCTATTTCATCAAGATATATAACCATGATAGTTTATCTCCTTCACCATTCCATACACATTTGTAAAACTCAAAAAAAAAGAGAAAAATCAAACATTTATTCATGTAAATCTTCACCAGTCTGTGCAACTATGTTGTCCTCTCCATGTAAAACATTTTTAAACATCTATTCCTTGCCTCCAATGGTCATAACCATCATTCAAATGGTTATGCAACCATTCAACTTCCTTTTCAATTATTTAGCAAGAAAAGTTGTCATTTTGCATTTTTTTGTATGACAACATTGACATTTTTGCCTTAATAACCTCCTAGACACCTAAATCTTTCCCCAAAGACCCCAAGGCATTTAAATCTATCTAAAGACCTAAAAACTCATTATTGCATACAAAATAACTCAAATTCCTCAAATTTTACCTTTGGTTCAATTCAGTATCCGAGCTTATAATTTGATACCAAGGATCAAATTGAGCAATCTTTCTCTCTCTCCCTCTCTCTCTATTCAATCTTATGAACCAACTAGATCCGCTCTACATTTTAATGTCTCAAATATTTCCTCATGGTCTACCTCATGAACTTTCCAAAGAGTCTTATTATGTGGTTTTCCCCCATATTTTATCAAGTGGACATTTGATGTGACAACAAGATTTGAATAATGAAGAATCTTCCTCTCTATTTTCCAATCCTCAAATAACCACAAGTTAGGGTTCTTCATAGAATATCATCTAAGCCATGTGCTAGTTACAACAACCACACTGATATGGTACTATAAACCTTCACCATCTATAACTAAGTGACCCAATTTTTGTTTTGCTTGGACACAATGACACGAATAATAATGTCCTTTCTTGATTGTCTTCAAGTGCAATAACAACAAAAACATGGCTTGCAGTGATAAATGTACAAAATGAGGTCATTAATTCAAAAAAAACTTAGGTAAAAGTTATAAAGTTACATACTAAAATTACAAAGATATATAAATATATATTACTCGGTTGCACTAGATTAGACAAGCAATCAAAGTCAATAGACGAATCCATCTCTACCATTTCCAGTGCTATGGGGGATGATAGGTGTCAATTGGGTCCAAAACCCATATATCCCATTTGTCCACCCATTCAGTCGACACACATTCATCCCAATTTTCCTCTGTACATGATTGATAATAGCATGCCATTTTTCATGTGTGGATTCTCCATGAACCTGAATCAAATCTTCTAAAAGAGTGTAACTCACTTGATCCTATTAGTCTGCAAAAATCCTCATATGGTGCAATGTTACTATTATCTATCAACCAAAAAAAATCTATGAACAATAGACTCACCTTCCTTACCTAGACCCATTCTAGTGTTACACCACTAGATGATGGATTTTGCATCTATCAATACTGATCCATCTTCATACTTTAGTTCTTCACAAGCTAAGGCTCTTTTTATGCATGTTCCTGCACCATCATGCTCTCCCTTTTCATGACTAGCCTCTAAGAAATTCCACATATATTGAATTCTACAAAACCTATGCATCTTGCTTGACCAATAGAACCTATGTGCATTCTTGAATTGAGATGTGCAATTGTCTAACCAAATAATATGCTAATGATATGGTATGCCCCTATTAGCCAAATCCACATAAAATAGTTGAAAACAACCATGTACATACTCTATAGAATGCAATTGATCATCATTGATGTAAATATGATACTCCCTCAAAATCTTCCTATCATCCTCTATACTTATAGATAAATGCAATAATGTTATGTGAAAAAATACAAAAACTTGTTGAGAACCATAATACTTTTTTTGCACTTCATTTTGTTGTTGTAGTGTGTAGTTCTCTGCAAACTGTACAATTGAAACAATGGTATCTAGTGGAAATGTATCCTTGCACAACTTGAATTGCAAATCTAGCCATCAAGCTCTATGTGTATGCCTTACATACTCATAAATAATTTTTTCACAAAAAATCTTCATGAACTCATACACTGGAATCTTTTCAATGATTAAATCACATCTTTTACCCTATTTCCCATGTTTTAGGACATATGTTAGTCTTAAATTTTCTATAATTTTCTATTTCATTTCCAATTGCATGTGTACTATGCATATGTTCACAAGTTGATAAAAGCTGCAAAGAACCACAAAATAAGCATCTACCATCCAAGCATGATGTCTTGTAAAATTGTTGGCCATCCCCTATTTAACATAAAATGTTGGATATGAATTCTCTTGAAGATCTTGGTGCCTCATTCATGTCACAATCTTACAAAACAAACTTAGAATGCAAAAACACACATATATGACTAAAAAAATAAAAATGATTACAAAATTCAATATGTATCCTACAACAACAAGTTGTGCATGTGTAATTTATCTTCACATAAACAAGGTTTCCCCATCTCAAAAAATCTTTGACATATTCAAATTTGAGGATACATGCCAATAAATTTTGCAAAAAATTGTGTCTGAGTTGAGTCGAAATTTTTTTTTGCATGTGGTCACAATTTTGGCTACCAATCCTCCTTATTACAACATCTCTATGATTAGGAGAAACACGTGCATTATTTTTCTAAAAATCTTTGATCAATGATTTCAATGCTTCCCTACTTTCTTTATCCTTTCATGGTAGTATGTTGCTAAATGTCCATAACTCATTTTTTGTTGGATCTTCCAATCTCTACCAATTTTAAATGTTTTTCTTGTCTTTCTCATGAGTTGAGGTTTCTTCATTTGGGTACTTACTATTGTCAATGTAAGTACTTGTCTTATGATATTACTATCTCTGGTGCGTGATTTCAAACCCACTTTGTCTTAAGCATTCATTTGATTCTTTACAATGCTTTTTTCATTTGAATTTTCCATCATTCTTATCCCAAGAATATTTATGCTAGGCCTAAATTTCAAATTCCTCATCATTTCAACAAATAATTGGCATCAACCTATAATATTTAATTCTACAAGGAATAATCTCCACATACGATTAACTTTTCTTTGACAAGTATGCTTGCTAATCATTTCAGGGATTGATTTCAAAATGTTAATATCAATATCAGTCAAATATTTTGGTCTTCTAAAATGAATTTTAGAACATGTTATAATCTCTTCCATTCCCTCAACATTTTGAACATCAACATAAGGTTGAGTGTTTTGCATACCTTGAACTGAAGATGATGTGCCTTGGCAATAAGATGCAAAAGATGGAATGTCACCTACATGATATGTTGATATTGTGCCTTCAACATGACAGGATGGAGTGTGTACATCATCGAATCTACAAATTAGCATGTCTTTAACATGAGAGGATGATATGACTCTAGCATTGGAAGATGGTGTAGCTTCACAATTCAATTGTCTTCTTGAGCACAATAGTCTCATTCATTCTATTTGTCTTTCCAATTCTTCCTCTTTGTTTCTTTGTATTGATGGTTCTTGTTCCTCTTTGAAAGTCAATTCTTCAGTATTGCTTCACAATTTTCTTTGTTCACATAGTAGTTTCTCTTTATCTCTTTTAATTTCCAAATCTGTCTGCCTCTCTTCCTTTGTTTGATTTTTTGGTTTCTTTCTTAGCATGATGATGATTTCTATACATCAAATTATTCAAACACTTGAATTACTTACAATTTGCAAATTAAAAATCATTCAAATACATATAAAAATTATAATTATTTCAATGAATACACAATATATATTAAACAACTTGCCAAATTTCTAACCATTTCCAAATAACAATTCATTATAACATACAAATTTCAACGAATTCACTATATATTAAACAACATGTCAAATTATAATCAAATTTGTCTCTATATATCAACAAACAATATTTAAAAAGGACTGCACTTACTTTTTCTATAGAGAGAATATTCAAAAAGCCTTCAAATAGTGTATCCAATGATTGAATTTGGTGTTTGCTAGCTTCAAAAAGTCTTCAAATAGTGTTTGTTAACTTCTAACAGCTTGAAACCCATGTTTTCTATTGAAACAACAGAATGCACAGCATACAAAAAGCATAATATGGATCAGCAGGGACCCAAACTTGCTTTATGACCATTTTTTGGTGATTTTATATAGTGTGTATGAACTATAAAGCATGTATGCACTATATTTTGTATGTACTATGTGAAAATAAATCTCTCCCTAGCCCACCATCACCCATCCCCTACTCTCTCTCTCCCTACTCTCTCTCCTCTCCCATCCCCTACTCTCTATCACCTCTCCCATCCCCTACACTCTCTCTCACTCTCCTTCTCCTACTCCCTCTTCCATCACCTACTCTCTATCAATCTCTCTTTCCCATCCCCTACTCTCTCACTCTCTCTCCTCTCCCATCCCCTACTCTCTCTCGATCTCTCTCCTCTTCCATCCCCTACTCTCTCTCTCCCTACTATCTATCTCCTCTCTAATCCCTTACTCTCTCTCTTCTCCCATCCACTACTCTCTCTTGGTATCTCTCCTCTCCCATCCCCTACTCTTTCTCACTCTCTCTCTTCTCCCATCCCCTACTCTCTCACTCCCTTTCCTACTCCCTCTCCCACTACCTACTCTCTCTCATTCTCTCTCCCATCCCCTACTCTCTCTCACTCTCTCTCCTCTCCCATCCCCTGCTCTCTCTCTCACTCTCCCTCTCCTACTGCCTACTTTCTCTCCCATCTACTACTCTCTCTCTCCTCCTTCTCCCCTCCCCTACTCTCTCTCTCTCTCTCACTCACACACTCGCATCCTCCTCCTCTCTCTCTCTCTCTCTTCCTCTCCCACTCCCTCTCCCATTTCCTACTCTCTCTCCCATCCCCTACTCTCACTCTCTCTCCCCCATCTCGTTCTCTCTTTACCACCCCCTACTCTCTCTCACACTCTCACACTCTATCCCATCCCCTATTCTCTCTCTTACACACACTCCCATCCCCCTCCCTCCCTCTCTCCATCTCCCACTCCCTCTCCCACCACCTACCCTCTCTCCCATCCGCTGCTCTCTCTCTCCTCTCCCATCCCCTACTCTCTCTTTTTCACACACACACACACACACTCCCATACCCCCTCTCTCTCCCCTCTCCCATACCCTACTCTCTAGGTTTCTCACACTCTCTCCCATCCCCCTTCTTTCTCTCCCTCTCCCACTCCCTCTCCCACCACCTACTATCTCTCTCACTCTCTCTCTCCCTCTCTACTCTCTCTCTTCCATCGCCTACTCTCACTTTCTCTCTCCCATCCCCTACTCTCACACATATTCTCCCATCCCCTACTCACTCTCTCTCCCATCCTATACTCTCTCTACCACCACTACTCTCTCTCACACTCTCACACTCTCTCACATCCCCTACTCTCTCTCTTACACACATTCCCATCCCCCTCTCTCTCACTCTCCCCTCTCTCTCCAATTGCCTACTCTCTGTCTCCCATCCCCTACCCTCTCTATATCTCTCTTGGGCTACTCTCTTTCTCTCCCCTCTCCCATCCCCTACTCTCTCTCTTTCATGCACCCATACACTTCCATCCCCCCCTCTCTCTCCTCTCCCATCCCCTACTCTCTATATCTCTCACACACACTCTCATTCCCCACCTCTCTCTCTCTCCCTCTCCCTCTCCCACTCCCTCTACCACCACCTACTATCTCTTTCTCACTCTCTCCCTCTCTACTCTCTCTCTCCCATCCCCTACTCTCACTCGCTCTCTCTCATCCCCTACTCTCTATCACACTGTCACACTCTCTCCCATCCCCTACTCTCTCTTACACACACTCCCATCTCCCCTCTCTCTCTCCCTCTTTCACTCCCTCTCCCACCACCTACTCTCTCATCCCCTAATCTCTCTCTTTCTATCTCTCCTCTCCCATCCCCTACTCTCTCTATCACTTGCTCTCCCTCTCCTACTACCTACTCTCTCTCTCTCTCTCTCTCTCTCTCTCTCTCTCTCTCACTCTCTCACTCTCTCACTCTCTCTCACTCTCTCCCTCTCTACTCTCTCTCACTCTCTCTCTCTCACTCTCTCCCTCTCTACTCTCTCTACCACCCCCTACTCTCTCTCACATTCTCAAACTCTCTCCCATTCCCTACTCTCTCTCTCTCTTACACACATTCCCATCCCCCCTCTCTCTCCCTCTCCCTCTCCCTCTCCCACTCCCTCTCCCACCGCCTACTCTCTCTCTCCCATCCCCTCCTCTCTCTCTTGGGCTACTCTCTCCCCCCTCTCCCATCCCCTACTATCTCTCTCTTTCACACACATTTCCATCCCCCCTCTCTCTCCCCTCTCCCATCCCCTACTCTCTCTCACTCACACACTCTCATCCTCCTCTCTCTTTCTCTCCCTCTCCCACTCCCTCTCCCATTGCCTACTCTCTCTCCCATCCCCTACTCTCGCTCTCACTCTCTCTCCCATCCCCAACTCTATCTCTGCCACCCCCTACTCTCTCTCTCTCACACTCTCACACTCTTTCCTATCCCCTACTCTCACTCTCTCTTTCCCATACCATACTCTCTCTCCACCACCCCCTACTCTCTCTCTCCCATCCCCTACTCTCTTTTACACACACTCCCATCCCCCCCCTCTCTCCCTCTCCCACTAGCTACTCTCTCTCACTCTCTCTCCCATCTCCTATTCTCTCTCTCCCCCCTCTCCCATCCCCTACTCTCTCTCTTTCACAGACACACACTCCCATCCCCTACTCTCTAGATCTCTCACTCACACTCACATCCCCCCTCTCTCTCCCTCTCCCACTCCCTTGCCCACCATCTTCTCTCTCTCTCTCTTTCCCTCTCTCTCTCTCCCATACCCTTCTCTCTCACACACTCTCTCACACACACTCCCATCCCCCCTCTCTCTCCCTCTCTCATTTCCTCTCCCACTGCTTTCTCTCTCTCAAGCTACTCTCTCTCTCTCCCCTCTCCCATCCCCTACTCTCTCTCTTTCACACACACACACACACACACTCCCATCCCCTAATCTCTATCTCACACACACACTCCCATCCTCCTCTCTCTCTCTCACCCTCCCTCTCCCACTCTGTCTCCCACTGCCTACTCTCTCTCTCCCCCATCCTCTACTCTCAATCTATCTCTCTCATCCCATACTCTCTTTTCCACCCCTACTCTCTCTCTCTCTCACACACACACACACACACACACACACACATTTCCTCTCTCTCCCATCCCCTACTCTCTCTCTTTGCCACCCCTACTCTCTCTCACAATCTCTCCCATGCCCTACTCTCTTTCACACACACTCCCATCCTCCTCTTTCTCTCCCTCTCTCACTCCCTCTCCCACTTCCTACTCTCTCAGCCATCCCATGTATCTCTCTTTCCCATCTTGTACTCTCTCTCTGCCACCCCTACTCTCTCACACTTCCTCTCTCTCCCATCTCCTACTATCAATCTCTCTACCACCCTTACTCTCTCTCTCTCTCTCACTTGCTCTCTCTCCCATCTGTACTCTCTACAACCCCTACTCTCTCTCACTTCCTCTCTTCCATCCTCTACACTCTCTCTCCCCTCTCATATCCCCTACTCTCTCTCTCTGACACACACACACACACCCATCGCCCCCTCTCCTTTCTCTCCCTCTATCTCATTCTTGTTCTGTCTCTCTTCTTCCCTCTCTATGCACTATTTAGGTCTTGATAGTGTGTGTGCACTAAAGTGCACATGCGCTATTAAGACTCAAATTTAAAAAACTTTAAATAGCATGTGTGTGCTATAGTACACACACATTATTCAAAGCTTTGCATTCTACCAAACCTAAGGCTTAGTTTTTCCTTGGGGATCCAACCTAAAGCTTTGGAGTCTATAAACTCATCTAAGACATGTTTTGTTGCAAACATACAAAAAATGATTGATTTTTCTTGTGTTCTCTCTTTTAAGTTTCCTTGTGGTTGAGCATCGATAAATCAGGTTACATGAGATTGTAGGTATTTGTGTTAGCTATATAACCATATCATTTTTTTTATTTGAACTATTTCAAACCTTTCATCTATAATTTATTTTGAATGTACATCCATTTTTGGTTAAAAACCAACATGTACTAACTGGGCTATAGATTTTAGCTCATACATCAAATTTTGCAACAACTTAATTTTTTAGAAACTAGACTCCATTCTACACACTTTGAAGAAAAGAAGTTTTGATTTTAGATTAGTTTTCAATCATTTCTAGGGGAGCACATATATATTTTATGTTTTTGGGATGTGTCCAATTAAAAAATTCATACAAAGAAATACACATTATAAACTTACATGAAAATTTTGGGAAAAACTACATAGTGTTAGGTAACTTTTGACTAGAGTGATTAAAGAGTTTCAAAAAAAAGGTTAATTTTTTTTTGTAATAAATAGTACCATTTTCTATCGCCCCCTTTTTTAAGGACCTAAAACTAAACCATTTTGAAAAAAATTAGTAGTTTAGAAACTAGATTCAAAGGACTACTACTTTTTTTGTCATATCTTAAAATTTTGAGCATAACTATCTTCAAATTCTTTTTGAAGTTAAAAAATGGTTGATTTTAGAAAAAAGGTGTCCACTTATACCCCCTTTTTGGTACCACAACTTGGTGCACTTATCCACATCTTTTTGTTTTGTACTTTTTATTTGCATTCTCCATTAACTTACAATTGGTATTATAGCCTGCAATTGATTTTGCTAATCAAATTCTAAAGTCATGGAGGAATCAATACTGTAGAAATTGTCAGCAAAAAATTTTAGTTTATGGAAGATATAAATGTGATCATTTCTTGTCAAGCATGATCTTGCAAGAGAAATTAAAGGTAAAGCAAAGAAGCCAACCACCATGGCAGATGAGACTTGGAAGAAAATTAATGAAAATACAATGGCAAAGATTATTCTCTCATTGTTTGAGAATGTGTTTTTCAATGTGAACAATGAAACTTTATTATGAAGAAGCTTTACAAGTTGAAGATGGACAGAATAATGATGTCAAATCACACAAATGAGTTAAATAATCTTTTATGTCAAGGACACTTCATTGGTATGCCTCAAGATGAAAAAAATAAGGTGGTCATCTTATTATGTTCCTTACTAGATAGGTGTGGTAACAATGATCAACACTTCTATTACTGGAAAAAACAAGCTGGTCTACAATGAGGTAGCTTCTACATTGCCTAGTGAAGACATGAGGAGAACTAATAAAGAGCCTTCATCTAGTGATGTGCTAACGATGGTTGGTATAGAAAATAGAGGAAGAAAAAACAATAACCAAAGGTCACAATCAGCTAAAAGATTGAAGTCCTAGGGTAAACAAAGTATTTATTGGTTTTGTGGAAAGGTTGGTCACATCAAAAAGGACTACAATTTTTTTTTAAAGGGCTTAAGAAAAGGCTTTGGATAGTGGAGAAAACATCATTCATGATCATGGTGATTGTGTTTTGGTTCTTTCAACAAGTGACACAACTTCAAATTCATGGGTAATTGACTTTGCAAATTCATTTCATGCATCTCCTTGTAGCAAAGCCTTCACAAACTAAAAGGAAGGTAAATTTGGGAATGTTTATTTGGGTGATATTAAGGCTTGTGAAATTGTAGGAAAGGGTGATATTTTGTAATCAAGAGAAGGAGGTGATCAATTATTGCTTTGGGATGTTAGGCATGTTCCCAAATTGAAAAGAAATTTGATTTCTATCAATCAGTTATATGCTCAAGGCTTTCTTACACTTCTCATAGACACAAGGAAAATTACCAAAGGTTCCATGGTTATTGCTAAAGGGGATAAGGTTGGTAGCCTATACATTGTGGAAACTAGTGATGAGGTGGGAGTTGTGATGACTATTACAAACAATGATGTCACACTTTGGCATCAAAGATTAGTCCATATGAGCAAAAAGGGACTAGAGGTTATGCTTAATCAAGATCAACTTTTGGGCCTCCAATCAGTAGATTTAGAATTCTATGAACACTATCTTCATGGGAAACAAAAATGTGTCATTTATTTGAAAAATGGCCATGACAGGAAGACTACATTATTGGAGTTAGTGCACTCATATGTCTTTGATCTGATAGAGGTAACCTCTCATGGAGGAAAAAATTTCTTTATTTCCTTTCTTGATGATTGTACTAGAAAGGTTTGGGTGTATATGATGTCTAGAATGTCTAAAGTTTTCTCAAAATTTAAAAATTTTAAAGCACTTATTGAAAATTAGAGCAAGCATAAAATCAAATGTATAAAATTAGATAACAGAGGTGAATTTTGTTTTTTGGAGTCTGATAACTTTTGTACAGATCAAGGTATTTAACAGGTGAAAGTTGTTCCATTCACCCCTCAAGAAAATGGGATAGTGGCAAATAATTTTGGCTGGAGGCCTGCAATACAATAGTGTACTTACTTAATTGAAGTCCTTCATCTCATTTGGATTTTGGAATTTTGGAAGAGGAATGGTTGGGTAGAAAGATTTCCTACTCACATCTTTTAGTGTTCAAGTGTCAAGCATTCATTCATGTTCTTAAATAAAAAAGGAGCAAGCTGGATTCAAAATCACATCGGTGTATCTCCATGGGCTATGGTGAAGATCAATTTTGATTTTGGTTATGGGATCCTAATGCAAAGAAAATTGTGTAGAGTAAAAATTTGGTCTTTAATGAGACAAAATTTCTAGCACTTCAATTAGCATCTCAAGAAGTATCTACAAAAGAATTCATTCCTATATCTTTGTTTAATGAGAATAATTCTTCCTTAAACCCATAGTCTTAGCCTATGGTGTCTACTCCTACCTCTATTTTGGCTCCAAATCTTGCACTATATTCATCCTCTATTTTGAGCATGGATCTTTATCATGTCAATAATGGGTAGTCTAATGAAGAATTTTTTGAAGATACCTCACAAACTAGAGATGAAGTGTATTAGAACATAGTTCCTATAGAACATGTTAATCATGCTCCTAATGTAGAACAACATTAGTTTCAAGATTCCAATGCCAAGGATGTACATGCATCCCAAAATGGTGAAGAACACTTTGATAGATTTTTTGGTATATACTCCATGTTCAATCAAGGTCAGTGACTAGAGACAAGTTATGAAGTCAATGCTCTGAAAGCTTTTGCTCATGACATATGTTAGTTAGTATGCCACGGTGATAAGAAGGGTGCCTATATCACTCAATGAGTTAGGTTTCCTAGTTTTGAGCATAACAATCAACAAGTACATGTCACCATAAACTCACACCCCCCCTCAATGCAAACTTCAACCTCCCAATCATGATGATAGCTATAGAAATTATCACCATATCGAGAATCCTCTTACACATGCCAAATTCCACGAGCTTGAAGGAAATGGGATGCAAAACAATGAAAATGGTCATACATGTAGGGTAATTAGCACATTAAATGCTAGTCTCCATGATGAACATGCCTCTCACAAGATTGAAGATATGTTTTCTATAAAACAAGAAACTTCTAGTTTTCCCTATTTGACTATGATAGAGCATGAGAGACTAGTTGTTTCCCCACATAGTCCAAATGATCAGCATCCCACCCATGACATATAGAATAATTTGGGTAATTTGATGCATAACTCTAGTCATCCAATCCAAAAAAAGACATACACATCTTCAAAAGGTAACTATTATGAATTGCTAAAAAGAAATCCTCAGAATGAAGAACACATTCCAAGGTGATTTATTAGGCAGAGAAGAATGCCTACAAGATATTAAGATTATGAATTGCTTTACTCTAAGAAGGTCAAGGCTCAAATTTTAATCTTTAATCAAGCGGAACCAGTTGATTTTAGAGATTCTTATAGAACTACTAATAAAAATCAATGAATGATTGCAATGGAAGAAGACATGAACTCTCTTAAAACCAATAAAACCTAGGATTTAGTTGCACTTCCACCCAACTATAAAGCTCTAATTTTTTTTTTGGATATATAAGGTTAAAGAGGAAAAAGGTGGTAGAAAGAGATACCATTTTTGGTTGGTTGTCAAAGGGTATGCTTATAAAAAGGGGTTAGACTTTGTAGTGATTTTCTCACCAGTTGTGTAGATGACTACAATCTAGGCAATTTTGGGATTGGTAGCCATTTGGGATCTTGAGCTTGAACAACATGATGTCAAGATGGATTTTCTACATGGCAGCGTCAATGAAGAATTGTACATAGAATAGCCTAAAGGCTTTGTTCACAAGGGGAAAGAACATATCTATTGCCATCTAAATCAAAGATTGTATGGGCTTAAGCAAGCTCCAAGATAGTGGTACATTAAATTTTATTAGTTCATGGTTGAACATAACTTCACCCAGTGTGAATCTAATCTATGCATCTACTATAAAATACTTCCTAGTAGTAAGTTTTTCATTCTCCTACTCTATGTTGATGACATGTTTGTTGCTGGTTCTTCTTCTCAAATAGTCAGTAAGTTAAAGAAAGAGTTATCTTCTCAGTTTTCCATGAAAAATTTAGAGGCTACCAAAATGATTCTTGGAATGACTATCACTAGAGATAATAGAAAAAATTTCTTACTTTGTTACAAAATTCATACATTGACAAATTTGTAGAGGGGTTTGATATGGTTGAAGCTAAACATGTTCCTATTCATCTTGCTCTTTACTTCCATCTATTTTCTAATTTATGTCCCAAAACACAAGAAGAGAAGGATTTGTATGCATGATGTTCCTTATAAATAAGTAGTTGGTAGAATAATGTATGCTAGGGTTTCTACACATCTTGACATTGCTCATGCGGTGGGAGTGGTTAGTAGATTCATGAGAAATCTTTGGAAGTAGTCAAGTGGATATTGTAGTATCCCAAGTGTGCTTTTGATTATGCATTTTGTTTTGGTAGAAATCATGCTTAGCTACAAGAATTCAAAAATTCATATCTTGTCAGAGATCAAGAAAAATGCAAGTCTACTACTAGTTATGTTTTCATACTTGTTAGGGTTGTCATTAGTTGGGCCTCAAGGCTGCAACATTGTGTTGCACTTTCTTCTACTAAAGCTAAATACTTGGCTTTTTTTGAAGGAGCTAGAGAGATGATTTGGTTGCAATGCTTGTTCAATGATCTACATTGGCAACAATATGATTCTACTTTATTTTCTAATAGTCAGAGTGCAATTTTTATGGCTCACAATCATTCCTCTCAATGACACTCCAAACATATTGACAAGCATACTCACTATGTTCGCTATGTGGTAGAAGAAGGGAAACTAAAGGTTGCCAAAATTGATACAAAGATCAATCTAGTGGACATGTTGATGAAGGTTTTTGCCAAGGAGAAGTTTGAATGTTCTAGGACTTCTCTTGTCATTTTTAAAAAGAACCAAGTCAACATGTAGAGCAAGGGAATGGGTGATCAACTAGTGTATATATTGTCTACAGGTGGGAGATTGTTGAATATTAAAGGCCAATAGTCACATGAGAGTTTTCCCTCCACTTGGATTGTGTATATTCAGCTAATCATTTATGATCTATAAATGTTGATGGCATCTATTTGTAAACTCATTCTACTTCATCAATATAATTCCTTTTCTCTCAGTGTGGACCTAGCCATGATTTGTGGTGAACCATGATAAAAATCTATGTTTATGTGTCTTTCTATTTTGTACTTTATTATTTACATTCTTAATTAACTTATAGTCACTATGCATGAACAATCAACCAAAGAGATAATGGCCACCTCTAATCTACATAAGGAAGGTCTTTCAATGGCACTATGATGAAGTAAATATCATGCATCACAATCTTGGACTTTTTTGCCATTCTCACCAAGAATCCATGGGTGCAAATGGATAATATGTATGCATGGGGATACAAAGGAGCATCAATTGTTTGGCTAAATGCCTCAAAGAGATATCATCTTGAGGAAACATTTGGAATGATCGCTAAGCCAAATCATGACACTTGTTTGATGAAATAAATCATGAAGAATAAGGTTTGTGATGATGGGTAGAAGAAATACACCAAATGCTTCATGCATCATGCATCATTCAAAGATATAGATAAAATTTTGGGAATCCATCACGGCATACATTGGGTAGTATAGACAAGGCACATGATTTGTTTGACAAAGTGCCATCATGATATTCACTAAAAAGATTGTCTAAACATTCATTCAAAAGAAAAACATTGACAAGGCATGTAAATTATATTTGGGGCCTTGTGAATCATCCAACATGTGGGGATGAAGAAATTCTTTTTACATAGAACATATAGCACTACACTTTCTCTAATGATGTCTGGATTTCTCCCAAGAAAAACCCAATATCATTGAGACAAGATGACTAGGATCATTCTCAGTGCATTGAATATCCCCACCACCTACATATCTATATAAGGATTGATCTCCTTATATACTAGAAGAACATGGGCTTTCTTCTTTTCCTCACATTTTTTTGTGTCTCTCAATGCATTTGAAAGTGGCTTCACTTTACTTTTAGAGGCACCAAATGACTACTTTGATTGGGATTGAGAAGATTCACTAGTTGCTTCATCAAGATGTATTATGTAGCTTAGGCCCTAGAACATTTAAGTTTCAAGTCATACATTTTAAATTATGACTTTGATCACTTTAAGTTAATTTTTGCAATGCTAATTAACCTCTCCTGAATCTTGTAATTGGGAGCTAGTTATTGCTAGCCAAAATGCCCTCCCGCCAAAAAGTCAAATTTTAGTGATAATTCACCAAACACTCACCTAGGGTTTTTTAATTTAGTATTGGCTATATCTTATATTATGCCTTGGTATGTTTTAAGTCACAAGAATGCAATTTTCACAGTAGTAGTTTATTGAGCATCAACCAAGGTAAAGGTGGCAAAGGTGCGATTGGTTTATTTTCGCCTAATCACATGTTTATATTGACATGGTATGGTTTAACCTATGATAGTGTAGAAAAGGTAAATCTTTACTATTTCAAAGACATATCTTGTATTGTTAGATTATCTAGACCTACAGCCAGTGCATGATCATCAGGAGTCAAGAATTGGCTAAGTTTTGAGTTGCGATCGAGTGGTTCCCCTTGTCTCACTTTGTTGCAAGGGTTAGATAAGAACCTTGGGTTAAAGTGGTGATGATGTAGATTTGGTCCAAACTCAACCCTCACAAGATCATGGTGGTTAATAAAGAATGCTAAGAGCAAGTTGTGAGGTAGTGATGATCAGTGGATCACAGTTTCACAAGTAGTAATAGTTATTAAGGAAAGTTGTCAGTGAGGCTATTATCACAAATGGTGAAACACAAGGCATAAAATTGAATTGTTGGAAAAGTAGTAGAATGGTGAGAAATGTTTGGTCAACATGGAAAGATTTGATGGTTAAAACTTAGTTGACCAAAAGTTGTGATAAATTTGGAAGTTGGTGGCAGTAGAAGCAGTTCCTTGAATGATGAATATAATCTTTTTGATCTCTTGTAACCACTTTTATTGATCCCTAGGCTTTATAAATGCAAAGAGATACTCCACCATTGTAGGTTTATCCATTCATTCAATTAGAGATTAAATGATTGTCACTCTTGAACTCTTAGAGATTTTTTTAGTGAAGAAGTGATCCTCTCACATATGGATTTATGCAATAATCAAATATTTTCATCTTTACAATGATTATTGTCTAAAGATTTGATCGCAATAGATGAATTTTATCTTGTGAGGGAAGTTATCCAAGTTATGCTGGCACTATAAAGGAAAATATTGTACTCTCTCTTAGGGTTGGATCTTCTCTATTTTCCCTAGTATTTCCTTGGCATGCTATTGTAAAATTCCCTCTTTTCCTTTTAATTATATGACTTTCTTCCTTATCTCTTTCAATTGTCATTGTACTATGCAAGCTTCTCTCCCTCTCTTCAATGTACTATGAATATATATAATCTGCATGTTTTGTATCTCTTTGGCCTATGAATGATAAGAAGTGAATAAATCTTCCTTGTGTCACTCATAATGTTGTCTAGTCTTTATGTATTTTATAGATTAAAGAAAGTTTGAATCTGTACATCTTTTGACTTTTATAAGAATAATATTATGCATGTGTGGGTAGAGACTAGTTTGAACACCCTATTTTGGTGCATCACCTCTTTAGAATAGATTAGATAGTTACTTTCATGTATTCCTTCTCCCTTTTCTCTTCAAGAATAGTTTAAGTTCATCCTAATAGTAAAGAAATTCAACCTTCTCTAGAGACTCAACCTTATAGTTCAAGTCCCATAGCTTGGATGTTGTTTCCATGTTTCATGAGGTTTTCCTTAGGTAAGAATTTGGACAAGGGTGCAATCTTTCATGACAAGAGTTTTTGGCACACTCGGTGGGACATGATATATTAAAACATTTAAAGTGCACTAGAATCAAACAAAGATTCCATGTTGATACTAAGGAGATAGTACTGCATTTAGTATCAAGCCTTCAAAGGCTCATTGTTCAAAGATACTTGGCGAGTTTACTTTCAAGAACAATCTAGTTCCTAGACTAGAGTTGTCATGATTCATACCCAAGAAACACACAAGAGTATCCTCCAGAGATAACTTTCAATATCAAGAGCTTTCTTTTATGAGTTCAAGAAGGAAGGGTGGGGTATCCTTATCACCGATTAAGAGTACAATAGCAACACATACCCCTATAAGATCTATATCCATTCCTCCTATTATTAGGTCTTAGCCTAGGATACCATCTACTCATATTAATAGACCACTCATTTATATGGTTAGAGACCATTATTTGACCACTTTCAATGGTGGGAGCCCCCTTCTATTAACCCAAAGGAATGAAATACCAGTATCAGCTCTTAAAAGTGTACCTGAGTTTACTAGAAAAACCTCTATCTCACCTACTAAACATATTCAAGAGGTGTCTAATGTTTGTAATATTCATGGAATCACTGAGGATGATGTAGCAGTTAGCCTTGGCATCATCCTTGAAAGGAAAGGTGCTACAATAGTATAGAGGTTTGTCTCACAATGCTATTACTAATTGGGATGGGTTAGGGACAGCCTTATTCAAACATTTTGAAGACAAAATGGATCATCTATCACTTTTGGAACAACTAACAACTATCAAGAGGGCTCCCCATGAGTGTATGACTAATTTCAATTATAGGTTTTAGAAGATCTAGGATAGGATACCTACTATAGTGAAGCCCTCCCCTGGTAATGCATTTTTGTATTATCTTAGAACCTTCTATAGTGATATTGCTACCACTCTAAAATATATGGGAGGGTACACTTTACCAAATGCTCATGAGGTTTCCATAAGAGCTAAAAATATTTTGATACAAGGAGGGAAGTTAGCTCCAAGACTCCTAATGTCTTTCTTCCCTAACATGGCTAATCATCAACCTACTATGGCCCCTATTCATGTTTCCTATGTAATTTAGCCTCTTGTTATGGTCCCAATAGCCTCTACATCCTCTAATGGAGTTGAGAGGATTGAAGCTATGATGTAGACACTGATTCAGAATCTAGAAAGAAGGATACTAGATCAAGAAAAGAAGATGGAGGACAATAGTGCATTGGTGAAAAGTATGGGAAATGAGTTGATGAGCATGAAGAGGCAACAAGCTCAAAATAATAAGCCTCTCCAACTATAGATTTAAGGTCCCATTCATGATAGAACTCCAAACTAGAGTCATGTCCCCCAAAAATTAGAATAGACCTATCAACCAACCCCTACTTTTGAACACCAACCTAAATAGGGCTTTAGTCCATCACAAAGACCTTGCCCAAGGTCAAGATTTTTTGCCTTCTTGTAACTACTCATATGGATACTACATGTGTCAGAAGGTAGAATCTTACTTGGATTTAATTGTACTAGAGCAAGATGTTTCCCAACAACACAATGCTATTCAACTAGTTGATATATTTTAGTAGGTTGATTGTTCTTTTATGAACCTCTTGGTGGAAGAACATGGTAATGTAAACTAGAACTCTTGTGATTACAATACCAAGAGCAAGAAAAGTTGTGTGGAAGATGTTTCTCCTCAACCTCCTAATCAAACTTCCACATCAAGTGTGGTGCCTCATATACAAGAAGTTTCTCAAAAACACAATGCTAATCAACCTATCGATGCCCCTCAGTAGAAAAGGCAGGGTGAAAGAAGAAATAATGTGAATAATCCACAAACTATCCCACCTTAAGATTCTACTTCCAAGGCTCCCACTAGAACATCCAATGCTTCTTTTATTGTGGTAGAGAAGATGAGGAAGAGAAATGTAAACATTTCTATGTGGGATGCTATAACTACTATACCCCACAAAGGAAGTTACTACAGTAGGAGTTGGAAAAAATTAAACTAAGAGATCACCCATCTAGTGTGAAGGATGCCATGTTCTTAGTACAACTATCAAAGGAAGTAGAAAAAAATAAAAAAATTTAGACCTCCTCCATTTTATGTTTGTTTGATTATAGGAGATAAGCTAGTCCACAACTCCATGATTGATATAGGGGCTAATAGTTTGGAAATGCCCAAGTGCCTCACTGATATTTTAGAGGTGAAATATTAACCCATTGTTAAAGATGTGTTGCAATTAGATGGTAGTACTGTCAAGATAGTTGGAATCCTTAGAAATGTTGAAATGACCCTACATGCATGCCCAGGTTGTATTGTAGTTTAAGACATATTGATTGTTGAGGTTAACCCACACTTTTCCAAACAAATTTCAAAGTATTTTACCACTTAGATAGGTAGTTACATATCTTCTGATTGGTCCTATATATATTTTAGAACTAGATATGGAATAAAGCTTCAATTAGAGAAGAACCATTAGCCTTGAACCATATTGAGTTCTACACTCCCAATCTCATCAATATGAATTGCACCATCCTAGAGGTAGATGAAAATGATACAAAAAATGAGCCTGCCACTTCTTTAGCTAATAAACCTAATTTCCTATTGGATGAGTGAGATAATGCTTATTAGTTTGATCCTATATTAGAAACATTAGAGACCAGCCTAGGTACTTATTGTATATCAAAAAAAGATGCTCTTGTCCCTAATCTGATGAAAAGAAAAAGAAGATACAAGTCTAATATGGAGTATGTATTTTGATGAATCAAGAAATAAAAATAGGTCAGGAGCTGGTGTAATGTTGGTTTCTCCTATACTAGAAAGGTACTACTTCTCATTTAGGCTTCAATTCATTTGTACTAGTAATGTAGATGAATATGAGGCATTGATTCAAGGTCTCTTTCTTTCTCAAAAAAGAGGAATCCAAGCACTAAGTGTGTATGGAGATAGTGAGTTGGTGGTAAATTAGGTGAGAAGTAAAAATGTAACTAAGAATGGTTTGCTCAAACCTTACAAACATAGGGTATGGGATTTTCTTGAGGGTTTCAATGCACTTAATATTAAAAATATCCATAGAAGAGGACACAAACATGCTGATAGACTTGTGATAGTGAGTGCATCTTATGATGTCCCGAGGAGCCTCAAAGATGTGAAGAAGTAGAAGATTAAAGTGGTGATCAAACTTGATGTCCCTAATAATGATATCCATTGGTTAGTTTTTGAGTATGATGCACAAAGTGTAGGTTTCTTTTAGAATGAAGTAGAGTTCTTAGATATAAATTAGTCAAGATTGCATAATTTATATGGTGATCAAATGATCAACCTTAGCTCCAACAAGTTACCTAAGGGTCTTAGTGTCTTCAATCTTGATGACCAAGTGAGGGAAAGAGGTATGCATCTGGCTGCAAATAAAGGAGACCATATGCCAACCACAGTTGCTAATGGAAGGATGTTAAGCATAGGGAAGGTATGTTTTATAGCCAAGTAGGAAGATTTTGTTCATCTATGTTAAGAATTTAATGATATTTTTCTTGCGCATATGATGATTTAAAGGGGTTTGACCCTAGTTTGTTTCAACATACTATAGATCTAGTGGAAAATGTCAAGCCTATTATGCAAAAATAGAGGCTAGTAAACCCCAAGATTGAGCCCTTAATGAGAAATGAGCCATCAAAATTAATTGAGGCCACTATCATTTTCCCTATCAAGCATTCCTCTTGTGTGGAAAACCTTGTTTCTGTTAAGAAAAAGAATGGAGAGATTAGATTGTGTGTAGATTTTAGGGATCTTAATAAAATCTCACTTAAAGATCATCATCCTCTCTCTTCCATGGAACATATATTATCTAAAGTTAGTGGTTCAAAGAGATTCTTCTTCTTCGATGGATTCTCAAGTTATAATAAGGTATTAATCAAGTAAGCTAACAAATATAAAACTACTTTCACTACTAAATGGGGCACCTATGTCTATAGAAAGATGCCTTTTGGACTAACAAATATAGGTGCCAAATTTCAAAGAACAATGGAGATGGCCTTCAAAAATATGATTGAGAGGTTTGTGTTAGTCTACCCTGATGATATCATAGTATACTTAAAATTTGTAGAAAAGCATTATGGTCATCTCATACAAGTGTTTGTAAGGTGAAGAGAGTACAAAGTATCCTTGAATCCAAGAAAGTGTACCTTTGCCACTAATCAAACAAAATTATTAGGACATATTATATCTAAGGATGGTCTGACTCTAGATCTAGATAGGACAAAGAAAATACTTTCCCTTTCTATCCCTAGTCACAAGAAAGGTCTGCAAATTTTTCTAGGTACAATAAATTTTGTGAGAAGATTTATTCCTAACCTAGCTATCATGGTTAAACCTCTTATAGCTATGCTAAAAAAGAATAAAGGCTTCTCATGGACCAAGGAAGGGAAAGAAAGTTTTGAAGAGATCAAATTAGTCACAACTTCAAATCCTACTCTCATTAATTCCAAATGTGATAAGGATTTCATTCTTTACACCTTAGGAGGCAAGTTAAATATTTTTGTTGTTTTGACTCAACTAAACAATAAAAATGAAGAGCAACCTATTGCTTTCTTTAGTGAAAGACTCAAATAATGTGAGAATAAGTATAGATATGTGCAAAAGAAAGCCCTTGCCATCATAAGAGGCTTGAAGAAATTCAGACACCTACTATCTCATAACAAAATCCATTTTTTTTTCCCTCATGCTAATGTTAAGGATTTCTTTTTAAGAGACAATAGTGAGAAAAGAGCTAGTTGGATCACCAAGGCAATGGAGTATGATGTGGATATTTAGATTAGAAAATTGATAAGGGGAAAGGTATTGTGCAAATAGATGATCTCATCACATGAACTCGATGAGGAAGTTGTCTTGGTGTTGGCAGAACAACAAGAGACTAGAAATGATAATCCAAGGAGTTGGATAGATGATATGAAGACCTTCTTAGCTAGGAGTAGATATCCTCGAGGGTTAGCTAAAGCTAAGGAAAGAAAATTCAGACTACAGTCTAATCCTTATGCTATAATTCATGGTTCTCATTTTAGAAGGGACTTCAATGGAGACCTGCTAAGATGTATTAATTTAGATCAAGCAAAGAGGATAGTTAAAGAGCTTCATGATGGTTCTAATGGTGTTCACTTCTTAGTAATAACCATTGCAATGAAGATCATGAGAGCTAGTTACTACTATCCATCCTTTTTCCATGACTACCACAGGCATGTAAGGAAGTGTGGTAAGTGTGCCTCCTTCTCAAATAAACAAAAACTTGTGGCCTTTCCACTTCACCCATCTAGGTTGATCAAGCTTTTACCCACTAGGGATTAGATTTTATTGGTCTATTAACCTGCCTTATAGATTTGGTCACAAATGGATTCTAGTTGCTATGGATTATTTTACAAGATGGATAGAGGTAATAACCATAAAAGACTTTATAGAAGTTTTAGTTGTGGAATTCATTAATGGAATTGTCGCAAAATTTGGTGCACCTTCTACTGTAATATTAGATAATGCTAAATCATTTGTAGGAGGTTAGATTTGTGCATGGAAAATCGATCATGGCATTTACTTGAGAACATCTTCCAATTATTATCCTAAAGGAAATGGCCTAGCTAAGTCATCCAATAAATTTTTTATCAGAATCATCAAGAGAATTTTTGAAGATAACTAAAGGTGTTGGCACCAAAAATTGAAGACTGCCTTTTGGGCTTATAGAGTAATGCCCAAGTGAGCCATAGGAAATTCTCCTTTCATGTTAGTATATGATAGGGAAGCTAGGCTTCCTGTCTCACTAGAGTTTCATGCTCTTGAGCTGGTTCATCAGCTAGAATTATATGAAAATGATGCTATGTCTGTAAGAATGGTAAATTTGATGGAGCTAGAGGAAAAAAGAGGCCAAGCAATATAGATCTTAGAAATACGTCAGCAACAAATGAAGAATAGTTTTGATAAGAAGGCTAAGGCTAGAAGTTTTAGAGAAGTTGATCTTGTGTTTAAATGGAATGTAGATAGAGCAAAGAAAGGAAGATATTCAAAATTTGATGCTTTATGTAGTAGCCCCTATGTGATCATCAATTGTAAGAAAGCCAATGCTTTTCATTTGAGCAAGCCTAATAGTGAAATCTTTCCTATTCTAGTCAATGGAATATATCTTAAGCCTTGTTTCTAGTGGAAATTAATTTTTAATGTACATATTCAGAGTATTTTTTCTTTCATTTTCTTTCCTATTTTCCAAGAAATGTACAAACACGTGTTTTTTTTTTCTAGTACAGGGTTTGGTTCTAATTTTTTGCAAGTTGCAGAGGAAGAAGGCAAATTACGATTCAGAATGCAATGGAAATTATGGATTTGATGAGTTTTATGGTTTAAAAAGCTCCATATCCCAATGGATCTTTTCATGGTTACTAGTCATGTGTTAAGTAGGCTTGCATCCCCCCTGCATTGCCAGAAATGTTAGCCAAAATGCCCTCCCACCAAAAAATCAAATTTAAATGATAATTTACCCAACAATCACCATGGGTTTTTTAGTTAAGAATTGGCTATATCTTATATTATGCCTTAAAATGTTTTAAGTCATGACCATGCAATTTGCACAGTCATGGTTTGTTGAGCATCAACCAAGGTAAAAGTGGCAAAGGTTTGACTACTTTTTTTTCACCTAATCACATGGTTATATTGACATGCTATGGTTTAGGTTGCAATAGTGTGTAAAAGGTAGATCATTAGTGCTTCAGAGACATATCTTGCATCATTAGATCATTTAGATCTACAGCTAGTACATGATCACTGCAAGCCAAGAATTGCTTAGATTTTGAGTTGTGATCAAGTGGTTCCCCTTGTTTCAGATTGTTGCAAGGGTTAGAGAGGAACCTTGGGTTAAAGTGGTGATGGTGCAGATATGGTCCAACCTCAACCTTCACAAGATTATTGCAGTTATTAAAAAATGGTAAGAGAAGGTTGCAAGGTAGTGATGATCAGTGTGTCAAGATTTTGCAAGTAGTAATGATTATTAAGGAAAGATGGTGGTGAGGATGTGATCATGAATGGTCAAAAACAAGGCATAAAATTGAATTTCTGCCAAAGTGGAAAAATGGTGAGAAATGTTTGGTCCATGTGGCAAGACTTATTGGTTAAAACTTTTTTGACCAAAAGTCATGATCAATTTGGAAGTTGGTGGCAGTGGAAGTAGTTCATTGAATGATGAATATGATATTTTTGATCTCCTATAGCCACTTTTGTTAATTCCTAGGCCTAATAAATGCAAAGAGATACTTGACCACTGTCAATTGATCCATTCATTCAGTCAAAGATTAAATGATTGTCACTCCTAACCTCTCAAAAATTTGTTTGGTGAAGAGGTGATCCTCTCATGTATGGATTTACACAATAATCAAATCTTTTCAATTTTGTAGTGATAATTCTTAGAAGATTTGATGGTATTGGTTGATTTTTATCTTCTAAGGGAAGTTATCCAAGTTATGTTGGCACTATAAAGGAAAATATTGTACTCTTTCTTAAGGTTAGATCTTCTCTACTTTCCCTAGTATTGACTTGGCATGCTACTATAAAATTCCTTCTTTACCTTTGAATTATATGACTTTCTACTTTATCTCTTTCAACCGTCATCATACCATGCAATCTTTCCTACCTCTCTTCAATGTAGATTAAATATCTATAATCTGCATTTTCTTTATCTCTTTGGCCTATGAGTGATAAGAAGTGAACCAATTTTCCTCAAGCCACTCATGTGGTTGTCTGATCTTTCTGTAGTTTACAGATTAAAGCAAGTTTGAATCCATATATCTTTGGATTGTCATAATAATAGTATTGTGCATGTATAGGTAGAGATTGGTCTAAACACCCTTTTTTGGTGCATCATATCTTTAGAATGGATTAGGTACTTGTTACCTATTTTTGCCCTGCCAAAGATTTGAATTCAAATGCAGCGCACCCAACAGCTACTTCCCACTATTTTATTATTTTAATGCCATGGAAATATCAAAAAATAAAACAATTAAAACCTTGCAATATTTCTTATTTTCGTAAGTTTTGTTTTCGCCGGCCTGCAACTTTCTGCGCCATCAGATCGTGCCTAGATCTATGGTGGGCACTTTCCGACATTATCAAAACAAGCGATCTTTAAACATTGTAGGGAAGCCCCTTAGTGACGCATGGTAGGTGGGTCCATGTTCTCTTGTGGGCCACAATGTGTATAAGGTGGCTAGTGAGTTGGTGATTCTATTGGTGCCTGCTTTCTCACATTTTGAGCTTCTTTAGACTTTTTGACAGTGCGGGGAAGCACTTTGCGTACATGCATCTAGATGACATCATGGTGGGTATTCGCAAAGGTTCAGAATGCATGTGTTATGAGGACCATCAAATTTACTGAGATTAATGGCTAGTGCATGCCCACAATATAAAGATGTAGAGATGTTAAGGAATGTGGGCATGCACCTTGCTACCATGTGTCCTTATGGGGTTAGTTTTGTTCTTCATGGTTTTTCATCCTTTGATGATCTACGATCAGTGCTTCCCTGCAATAAAGAGTTGTGAGGAAATTTTAAAATGTAGGAAAGTGCCTAAGAAACATGTGTCCCAGTGGGCCCAGCCAAGGTATTAACAATTGGGCTGGCGGTTATGTGACTTTCATGATGAGGATTTTGAGGAGGCAACATAGTTAGTTGGTTAACCATGTGTGGACTTTGTGAGGTGGCAGAAAGGAATAAATTGATTGGTCCACATGGCCTATTTTGCTTGTAAATTTTGGTTTACTACTTATTTTTGTTGATTCACAAGCTAGAGATGAAGAGAGATCAAGTTTTCGTGCGTGATCTGATCCCTCTTATGAATTCCAACCACCCTTGATTGAATGATAATACCAGGAGAACACTCTAGCTCCCTAGTTTATCTATCTACCTAGGTCAAAATGGTTTAATGGCATTTTTTATGTCTTCTTAGGGGCCTATTCTAACAAAGATCAGATATCATTGCATTTGGATCTATGCTCAAATCAGATGTTTCTTTGGATCTCCATGATTATTCTCTAAAGGGCTTAATGTAATTGGTTGTAGAGTAACTTTAGTGGGAAAATATCCTAGTTATGCCTGAGCTATAAAAGAAAATTTTGTAGATTTTGCAAAGGTCGACTCTTCTCTAACCTCTCTGATATTGCTTCACAATTTCATGTGTAAATTCCCTTTGCCTCTAAATTGTATGACATTTTACCTTATCTCCTTGAGCCATTGATGTGAAGTGCAAGAACTATTTGCCTCTCATTGGTATATTGTAGAGATCTACAATCTTACATGACTATATCTCTTTTGGCCTATGAATGATATATAAGTGAATCTTCTCTTTTCTTGTGTCATTCATTTAAGTTTTCTGATCTACATCTAATTGTTGGATTAAAAAAAGTCTAAATGTGTATATCTTTTGGTGTCATGATGGTTCAATAGTGCATGTATGGGCAAAGATTGGTTTGAATACTCTATTTTGGTGCATCACCTCCTTAGGTTAGAGTAGGTAAATTTTCTTTCATGCATTCCTTCTCCCTTTTCCTCTCCAAGAGTAGTTAGGTGCACCCTGATAGTAAAGGAAGTCAGCCTTCTCTGGAGACTCAACCTCATAGTTCAAGTCCCACAACTTGGAGATTGTTTCCATGATTCATAGGGTTTTCCTTAGGTAAAAACTTTGGACAAGGGTGCAAACCTTTGTGACAACAATTTTTGGCATGCCTAGTGGGACAATATTTAGAAAATTTCAAGTCTATTGGTGTCAAAAGGAAGATTTCAAGATTAATACTGAAGAGAGAGTACTAGCTTTGGTGTTCAAGCCTTCAAGAGGCTCATCCTTCAAGTACTTGGTGACTCTAAGCTTTAAATACATCTGGTTCTAGACCAAAGTTGCAGTAATTCATGCCCAAAATTGAAACAAGGGCATCTTCCAAAAATAAGTTTTAGTACCAAGAGCTTTCATTTTCAAATCCTACAAGAAGGAGGACTAGGGTATATTTATCGCTAGTTAGGATTGCAATAGTAACAAATACACCTGAAAGATCTATCTCTACTCCTCCTATCATTAGATCTCAACCTAGATTGCCATCAATGCATATCAATAGATTACTAGTCTATATGGCACAGCCTAGAGCCCATACTTTTTCCACCTTTAATGGTGGAAGTTCTATTTTATTGGCTCAAAGACATGACATACCAATAGTTGCACTCAAAAGTATACTAGAGTTTACTGGTGAAACTTCTATCTCTCCCTCAGAACACATTCAAGAGGTTGCAAATGTCTGTAATATCCATGGTATTATAGAAAATGATGTTGCGGTTAGGCTTCTAGCCTCATCTTTGAAAGGAAAAGCACTACAGTGGTATAGAGGTCTGGCTCATGGTTCTATAACATATTGGGATGGATTAGGAGTAGGACTATGTAAACACTTTGAGGAAAAAAGTGACCATTTGTCACTTTTAGAATAGTTGACAACTATAAAAAGAGCCCCCAATGAATGTATAACTGATTTCAACTATAGATTTCAAAAGACATGGGATAGAATACCTCCTTCAGTAAAACCTACCCCTCATAATGCCTTCTTACATTACCTTAGAGCTTTTAAAAGTGACATTGCCACTACAATCCAAACTATGGGAGGATATACCTTGCCTAATACTTATGACGTAGTAATAATGTCAGAAAACATCCTAATACAAGGAGGTAAGCTAGCTCCAAGGCCTCCCATGCCTTTCTTTACTGATGTTCCAAATCACCAACTAGAAATGGCTCCTCTTCCCACAGCTTCCACATCACAATTCCCCACTCCAATCCCTCAAGTTTCCACATCTTCAAATGGAATAGATGAAATCAAGGAGATGATCCAATCTATGATGTTGTACACAGATAAAAGATTGCAAGGCCAAGAGAAGAAACTAGAGGATACTTTCTCTATGATGAAGAAAATGAGCAATAAGGTGGTGACTTTAGAAAGACAACAAGCTCAAGGTAGTGAGGCTCATCAATTGTAGTATCAAATTTCGAACAGTGGTAGGCCTCCAAATCATAATTATGGGAATAGTTCTTTTGATCAAAATAGGTAGAATAACCATGCTTCAACCTCAAATGTAAACCAAAGTAGGGCCATAGTCCCTCAAAACAACATGGCCCAGGATCAGGACTTTTGTCCCTCTTGTAACTACTCCTATGCTCATTGCATGTTTCAAAAGGCCAAATCTTACTTGGCTTTTACCATCTAAAAGCCTACAGTAGGACAATCATACAAGGAGGACCAATTTAAAGAGGCCTCATATATGTAGGGACAAGGTGATTGTTCCTTTTTTAACCATCAAGTGGAGGAACATTGTAATGTAAACCAGGATTCGATTGCCCACAATACTAGGAGCAAAAGAAGAGCTATTGAAGATGCTACCCCTCCTCTTCCCAATCAGGCCTTGACTTCAAATGCAATATCCCATGAAAAATCAGTAAAAGATCAGTCAAATACCCCTCAGTAGCAAAGGTGAAATGATGGCAGGAAAGATGTAAGTGATCCTCAGTTTGTTCCATCTCAACCTCCTACAAATGCAATCGCCAAGGTTCCACCAAAGTACCTACTGTACCATTTAGTGTGGTAGAAAAAATGAAGAAGACAAATGTGAATATTTCCATGTGGGATGCCATTGCTACTATAACCATGTAAAAGAGGTTGTTGTAGCAAGAATTGGAAAGTATTGAACCAAAGGATAAACCACCCAGCATGGAAAGTGCCGCAAGCCTAGTACAACCGTCAAGAAAGGAAGAAACAAGTAAAAAGGTTAGACACCTTCCATTTTATGTTTCTTTAATCGTAGGAGATCAACTAGTCCACAATTGCATGATTTATTTAGGGGCTAGTAGTTCAGTGATGCCTAGGTGTGTTACTGATGCTTTGGGAATGAAATATGAACCCATTGTTAGGGATGTGTTACAGTTGGATGGTAGTACTGTCAAGACTGTAGGGATCCTTAGGAATGTGGAAATGTCCCTACATGTATGTCCTGGCTATACTATAACTCAAGATATATCCGTTGCTAAAGTCAAGCCACATTTTGCTATCTGTCTATCAAGAGATTTCACTACCCAAATAGTTTGTTACATATCTTCTGATTGGTCATATATGTTTTTTAGGACAAGATATGGGGCCAAAGTTTTGATTAGAGTAGAGCCTCTAGCCCTCCATCATACCGAACCCTACACCCCTAATCTCATCAACATGAATTGCACTATCATAGAAATGGATGAGAATGACATAGTGAATGAGCTTACTACTTCCCTATCAAAGATACCTAATTTTCTCTTAGATGAATGGGCTGATGCGCATCAATTTGATCCTATGTCAGAAACCTTTGAGACAGGCCTCTGTACATATTGTATATTAGAGAAAAATGCTCTAGTTTCCAATCTTGTGGAGACTAAAGAAGACAAGAGTGGGATATGGAGTATTTACTTTGATGGATCAAGGAATAAAAATGGATCAAAAGCTAGTGTGATTTTGGTTTCTCCTGCACACATAAGGTACTACTTCTCTTTTAGGCTCCAGTTCAATTACACTAATAATGTGGCCGAGTATGAATCCTTGATTTAGGGTCTCCTACTTTCTCATAAAAAATAAATTCAAGTCTTAAGTGTGTATGGAGATAGTGAGTTGGTGGTTAATCAAGTGAGAAATTAGAAAATCACAAAGAATACCTTGCTCTTGAAGTCTTACAAACATAGGTATGGGATTTGCTTGTGGGTTTCAATGCATTTAATATTCAAAGCATCCCTAGAAAAGAAAATAGACTTGCAACAATAGGTGCATCTCATGATGTGCCAAGGAATCTTGAGGAGGAGAAGAATCAACAAGTCAAAATGGTAGTAAGGCCTGCCATCCCCAAAAATAACATCCATTGGCAAGTGTGTGAATTGGATGATCAAATTGTAAGCTTCTTGCAAAATGAAGTAGAATTTTTAGATAGAAACTAGTTAAGATTGCAGGATTAGTATGGTGATCAAATCATTAATCTTAGTTGCAACAAGTTGCCTAAGGGTCTCATTACCTTGGAGAGTGTTTTTAATCCTGATGACCAAGCAAGAGGTAGAGTCATGAACCTAGCTATTGACGAATATGATCACACCTTAGTCATGATTGCTGATGGAAAATCCTTAAACACGAGGAAGGTATGTTCTGAGATTGAGCAAGAAAGTTTTATTCATCTATGTCAAGAATTCAATGATATATTTGCCTAGACATATGATGATTTAAAGGGTTTTGACCCAAGGTTTTTTCAGCATACCATAGATTTAATTGATAATATCAAACTAGTAAGACAAAAATAGAGGCCAGTGAATCCCAAAATTGAACCCTTAATGAGAAAAGAGCTATCCAAGTTGATTGAGGCCAATATAATTTTCCCCATCAAGCACTCATCATGGGTAGCAAACCTTGTCCCTGTTAGGAAAAGGAATGGAGAAATTAGATTGTGTGTGGACTTTAGGGACCTTAACCGAGATTCCCTTAAAGATCACCATCCCCTCCCTTCCATGGAGGAAATTTTGTCCAAGATTAGCAGTTCAAAGAGGTTTTCATTTCTTGATGGATTTTCTGGCTACAATCAAGTACTGGTCAAAGAGTCTGATAGATATAAGACTGTATTTACCACCAAATGGGGTACCTATGCTTATTGTAAGATGTCATTTGGGCTAACCAATGTAGGTGCTACATTTCAAAAGGCAATGGAGATGGCCTTCAAAAATGTGATTGAAAAGTTTGTATTAGTTTACCTTGATGATATCATAGTGTATTCAAAGAGTGTAGAAGATCATGTTGATCATTTAAGACTAGTGTTTTCAAGGTGTAGAGAGTTTGGGGTATCCCTTAACCCGAGGAAGTCTGTCTTTGCTACCAATCAAGAAAAATTATTAGGACACATTGTATATGAGGATGGTTTAACCATTGATCTAGAAAGAATAAAAACAATACTTTCTCTCCCTCTTCCTAAACATAAGAAGGGGCTACAAATTTTCCTTGGTAGGATAAATTTTGTAAGAAGATTCATCCCTAATCTTGCTACCATGGTAAAACCCCTTACAACTATGCTCAAGAATTTTTTTTTTTTTTCATGGACCAAGGAAGGGAAGGAGAGTTTTGAAGAGGTCAAGGTAGCCATAGCCTCAGCCCCTACTCTCATTAATCCAAACTTTGAAAAGGATTTCATCGTTTATACCCTAGGTGGTGAGTCAAGCATTTCTACTGTCTTGGCTCAAACAAATGATAAAGATAAAGAGCAACCCATAGCCTTCTTTAGTGAAGGGCTTAAAGAGTATGAAGAAAAATGTAGCTATGTAGAGAAGTAAGCCCTTGTAGTTATCAGAGCTTTAAAGAAATTTAGACACCTCCTATCTCACAATAAAATTCACCTATTAGTACCCCATGCTAGTGTGAAGGATTTCCTTTTGAGTAAAGATGTTAGTGATAAGAGAGCTGGCTAGATCACTAAAGTAATGGAATATGATGTTGACATCTAAATCACCAAGTTGGTAAGATGGAAAGGGTTGTGTAAATAGATTATATCATTTCAGGAATTAGATGAGGAAGTTGCTATGATACTAACAAAGCAACAAGAAGCAAGAAATGATGACCCAAGGAACTAGATGGATGATATGAAGAATTTCTTATTAGGCAATGGATATCCTCAAGGGTTAGATAGAACTAAATGGAGATAGTACATATTATAGTCAATTCCTTATGCCATAGTTGATGGTATCCTTTTGAGGAGAGATTTTAATGGAACCCTATTAAGATGCATTGACAAGGACCAGGCTGAAAGAATGATCAAAGAACTTCATGATGGTCCTGATGGTGGTCACTTCTTAGCAAGGACAACTGCAATGAAGATCATGAGGGCTGGTTACTACTGGCCATCCCTGTTCCATGATTGTCATAGGTATGTAAGGAAATGTGAAAAATGTGCTTTCTTTTCTAGTAAGCAAAAGCTTGCAACTCTTCCTCTTTATCTGATTCACGTGGACCTACCTTTTGCTCAATGGGGTTTAGATTTCATAGGCCATATTAATCTTCCTTCTAGTTCTGGTCACAAATGGATTTTAGCTACTATAGATTACTTCACTAGATGGATAGAGGCATTTTCATTGAAGGACACCACAGAATGTTCAGTTGTTGAGTTCCTTGATGGAATTGTAACCAAGTTTGGTGCTCCTTCAACCATTATTTCAAATAATGCAAAATCTTTTGTGGGAGCTCAAATTTGTGCATGGGTAGTTGACCATAATATCTACTTAAACACCTCCTCAAACTACTATCTGTAAGGCAATGGTTTGGCTGAGTCCTCCAAAAAAAACCTGATTAGGATTATGAAAAGAACTATAGAGGATAATCAAAGTTGTTGGCATCAAAATTTGAGGACTGCACTATGGGCTAACAGAATAACACCTAAGAGGTCAATAGGGAATTCACCATTTATGTTGGTATATGGTAGAGAAGTAAGGCTTCCAATTTCATTAGAATTTCCATCCCTAGAGCTAGCTCATCAGTTGGAGTTAATTGAAGATGATGCCATGATAGTAAGAATGGCAGAGCTGATGGAGCTAGAAGAGAGAAGAAGTTAGGCCATGCAGACCCTAGAAACACATCAGTAGTAAGTGAAAAGGAGCTTTGACAAGAAGGGTAGGGTCAGAGCCTTCAGAGAGGGTGACTTAGTTTTAAAGTGGGATGTAGACAGGGAAAAACTAGGGAGACACTAAAAATTTGATACACTACGGAGTGGTCCCTATCTGATTGTCAGTTGCTAGTAGGCCAATGCTTTTCAATTAAGTAGGCCTGGTGGTGAAACCTTGCCTATCCCAGTCAATGGAATCTATCTCAAACCATGTTTCTGACAAGGCTTGAATTTTCCTATAATATTAGAGTAGTTCCCTTTTTGTTGTTTCCTACTTTCCAAGAAGTGCATGAGCACATGTGTTTTGCTACTGCAGAGGTAAGGTTAGGGTTTTATAGTGCACCGATCCACATCTTTCATGACTCTATAGCCCAAGGGATGTTTTAGGCCATTGATCTTACACATAGCTAGCTTGTGTCCCTTTTGAGTTGCTAGAAATGTTACCTATTTTTGCCCCACCAAAGATTTGAATTCAAGTGCAGTGCACTCAATGGCTACTTCCCACTATTTTATTATTTTAATGCCATGGAAATATAAAAAAATAAAATAATTAAAACCTTGTGATATTTCTTATTTCCCTAAGTTTTGTTTCCATCAACTTGCAACTTTTTGTGCCATGAGATCTTGCCTAGATCTATGGTGGGCATTTTCTCACGTTATCAAAATAAGCAATCTTTAAACATTGTGGGAAAGCCCCTTAGCAATGCATGATAGGTGGGTCCATGTTCTCTTGTGGGCTGTAGGGTGATTAAGGTGGCTGGTGAGTTGGCAATTCTATTGGTGCCCACTTTCCCACATTTTTGAGCTTCATCAGACTTTTTGATAGTGCGGGGAAGCACTTTGGTGACACGTGTCTAGATGACATCATGGTGGGTATTTGCAGAGGTTTAGAATGCACGTGTTATGAGCACCATCAGATTTCCTCAGATCAACAGCTGGTGCATGCCTAAAATATAAAGATGTAGAGATGTTAAGGAATGCGAGCATGTGCTTTGCTGCCACGTGTCTTTGTGGGGTCAATTTTTTTCCAGGTGGCACTAGTTGTATGCTAAGGTAATTCTAAGTCAAGCTAGGTTAGATGTTGAGTGTTTCATGGGACCCAAAACTTTGAAGGATAGGCATAGTATATGGAGAATCTTCACGGTCATTGATCCTTCGAAGATCAATGATCGGTGCTTCACTGCAATAAGGAGTTGCGAGGAAATTAATCAATGCGGGAAAGCACCTAAGTAACACATGTCCTAGTAGGGCCAGCCAAGGTATTAACAGTTAGTATTGATAGTTAGGTTGGCAGTTATGTGATTGTCACGGTCAAGATTTTGAGGAGGCAACACAATTAGTTGGTCAACTGCATGTGGACTTTGCAGGGTGAGAGAATAAAATAAAATGATTGGTCCATGTGGCCTATTTTTCTTGCAAAGTTTGGTTGACTACTAATTTTTGTTGATTCACGAACTAGAGATGAAGAGAGATCAAGTTTTCTCGCGCAATCTGATCCCTATGATGAATTCCAACCACCCTCAATTGAATGCTAATCCTAAGAGAACACTCCAGCTCCCTATTTTATCTATCTACCTAAGTCAGAATGGTTTAATGGCATTATTTATGTCTTCTTAGGGCCCTATTCCAACAAAGATCAGATATCATTACATCTGCATTTGTGCTCAGATCAAATTTTTCTTTAGATCTCCATGGTTATTCTTTGAAGGGCTTAATGGCAGTGGTTGTAGAGTAACTTTAGTGGGAAAATATCCTAGTTATTCCTAAGCTATAAAGGAAAAAATTTTAGATTTTGTAAAGGAAAATATCTGATATTGCTCTGCAATTTCATGTGTAAATTCCCTTTGCCTCTTAACTGTATGACATTCTACCTTATCTCTTTCAACCATTGATGTGAAGTACAAGAACTATTTGCCTCTCATTGGTGTATTGTAGAGATCTACAATCCTGCATGACTATATCTCTTTTGGCCTATGAATGATATATAAGTGAATCTTCTCTTTCCTTGTGTCATTCATTTGGGTTTTCTGATTTGTATGTGATTGTTAGATTATAACAAGTCTAAATGTATATATCTTTTGGTGTCATGATGGTTCAATAGTGCATGTATGGGCAAATATTTGTTTGAACACTCTATTTTGGTGCATCACCTCCTTAAGTTAGAGTAGGTAGATTTGATTTCATGCATTCCTTCTCCCTTTTCCTCTCCAAGAGTAGTTAGGTGCACCCCAATAGTAAAGGAAGCTAACCTTCTCCGAAGACTCAACCTCATTGTTCAAGTCCCATAGCTTGGAGGTTGTTTCCATGTTTCACAAGGTTGTCCTTAGGTAAAACTTTGGACAAGGGTGCAAACATTTGTGAAAACACTAGTTATTTTCATGTATTCCTTCTCCCTTTTCTATTCAAGAATAGTATTGTGCATCTTGATAGTAGAGGAATCTGATGATCTCTAGAGACTCAACCTCATAGTTCAAGTCCTAGAGCTTGAAGGTTTTTTCCATTTTTCATGAAGTTTTCCTTAGGTAAGACTTTGGACAAAGGTGCAAGCTTCTGTGACAATAGTTAACCATGGGAGTAGTTCTAAACATCAATGTCTATATAAGGAATCATTTTGTCTTTGTAAAGAGACTTTTTGGACAAATTAATAAGGGAAAAATTATGCTAAAATTTTGATGAGAAGACAAATTTTGGAAAGTATATATAGATTTGGCCTTTGAAATTGAAAATCTCTATTATGTTCTTGGTGTAAGAAAATAAAATGAGAAATGTGTTTGGGTTATTTTCCTAAAATCCTGATGGTTGTAGCATAAAATTGTTGATTCTTTTTGTAGTGAATGTTTTGATGGTATTGTGGGTATGTGCAGGATCATGGTCAACCAAACTATGGCCTTAAGTGGTAGTGAGAACCCAGTAAATCTAGGTTATGTCAACTTGACACGTTATTTTTAAGTGGTTCTGGACATTATATCAAAAACTTGTAAGAAAATATTCTGTAAGAAATCAAATCTAGTTTCTAAACTACTAGGCCTTATTTAGAGAAAAAAATATTTGATTGGTCAAAAGTTTAGATTTTAATGCAGCACTACAAAAATTTAATGGTAAAAATAAAAAATAGGTGTATGTTAGACCACCTTAATCAAAATCATATGATAATATTTTTAAATATAATTATAGATATAAAAATTAGACTTGTGCTCGGATGTGACACTATTTTTGGGAATTTTTATTTCAAAAAAGAATTTAATTATGAATTTTCTACTATACAATCTTTAGAATTAAAAAAATCCTGTGTTTGACCACCTTAACTAGTTATAAAATTCAAAATTAGACCTTTTCTTTTTTTCCTTATGCTAGTCGAAGCATAGAATGTGACACATCTTTTGGATTTCTCAAATCTTATACGGTTTGAAAGTTATAGTTATTTTCAATTATTATGTCAATTAGCACTTTTTATCTAACTCCATTAGAAAATAAATAATAATTACTTACTTAACTCATAATTTGATAGACATTATATCGATGGAAAGCTGAGGACATTCTGAAGAAACCCTTTTCATTTCATCAAATTTGGATTAAAAAAAGTGGTCAAACGCATCATCGAAGTTAGAAACACACAACAACACAACAAAAAAACATTTTTGGCATTTACCATGGAGGGTTGACATCAACGAAAAACCAAGCCTAATCGTGTATTTGTTCCCAAATCTAATATCTGTTCCCAGATCAGATACCCGATTTTTATTTTTTTATTTTTAAATAACTTTTTTATAATAGTATAACCCCTTTTTAGGATAATATGTTTTTTAAAGGCTTTAGGACCCTTAACCATACATATAATGGTTCCAAAGGATCAAAAGGGTTCATAGGATACCTATTCAATCACAATATGTGTGCTGATGGTTCCTAGGACCCCTAACCACACAAATGATGTGATCTAATGACTCAAAAATGCCTTTGAATATCATATGACCCTTTTTAACCCAATTGATGACATGAAGTGTGCTTAGGGGTCATAAGATAATCTATTACCCCTTTCGACTCATTCGTACACATAATATATATTCCTAGGACCCCTAGAAATGTATTTTCTTATTTAATGAGTTAGAAGCGGCCATAGAGAACTTTATAATCCCATTCAAACACATAATGTATGTCCCTAGGGGGAACATATGTGGTCCTACCCATTTGGACCCATATAAATGATTATAATATGTCTCTAGGAGTCATAGGACACCTAGAGAGATATGTTGTCATGAATTGTGTCACCTATGACCCCTTTTGACCCATATAAACAATTAGAATATGTCCCTAGGGGTCCTAGGACCCCTAGAGACATATGTTGTAATGAAATGTGTTGAAAGGGGTCATAAATTATCCTATGACTCCTTTCAACCCATATAAATGATTATAATATGTCTCTAGTGGTCTTAAGACCTATAGAGACATATGTTGTAATAAAAAGTATCAAAAGGGTTCATAGGTTATCCTATGAACCCTTTCAATCCACATAAATTATTATAATATGTCACTAGGGGTCCTTGGACCCCAAGAGACATATGTTATAATGAAATGTGTTGAAAGGGGTCATAGGTTATCCTATGACCCCTTTTGACTCATATAAATGATTCTAATATGTCCCTAGGGGTCCTATGACTGCTAGAGACATATGTTGTTATGAGATGTGTTGAAGGTGGTCATAGGTTATCCTATGACCTCTTTTGACCCATAAATGATTATAATATGTTCCTAAGGTCTTGGGAAGCCTTGAGACATATGTTTTCAAGAAATGTGTCAAAAGGGCTCATAGCTTATTCTAAGAGTCCTTTTGACCATTATAAATGATTATAATATGTCCCTAGGGGTCTTGGAACCCCTAGAGACATATGTTGTAATGAAATGTGTCAAAAGGGGTCATAGGTTTTCCTATGACCCCTTTTAACCCATATAAATTATTATAATATGTTCCTAGGAGTCCTAGCACCCCTAGGGACATATGTTGTAATGAAACATGTTGAAAGGGGTCATAAGGTTACCTATGACTCCTTTTAGCCCATATATATAATCATAATATGTCCCTAGAAGTCTTAGGACCCCTAGAGACATATGATGTAATGAAATGTATCGAAAGGGGTCATAACTTATCCTTTGACCCCTTTTGACCCATATAAATAATTATAATATGTACCTAGGGGTCCTAGGACCCCTACAAACATATGTCATAATGAAATATGTTGAAAGGAGTCATAGGACATCCTATGCCCATTTCAACCCATATGAATGATTATAATATGTCCCTAGGGGTCCTACGACCCCTAGAAACATATGTTGTAATGAAATATATTGAAAAGGGTCATAGGTTATCCTAAGACCCCTTTTAACTCATATAAACAATTTTAATATGTCCCTAGAGGTCCTGGGACCCTTAGAAACATATGTTGTAATGAAATGTGTCAAAAGGGCTCAAAGGTTATCCTATGACCCCTTTCGACCAATATAAATGATTATAATATATCCCTAGGGGTCATAAGACCCCTAGAGACATATTTTGTAATGAAATTTTTTGAAAGGGGTCACAAGTTATCTTATGACCCCTTTCAATCCATATAGATTATTATAATATATCCCTAGGGGTTCTGGGACCCCTAAAGACATATGTTGTAATGAAATGTGTCTAAAGGAGTCATAAGTTATACAATGACCCCCTTCAAATGAAATGTCCCTTTTCTGATTTTGTATGATATTTCCAACCTCTAATCAGATCTTTAAGATCAAACAACTAATATCACAAAGATCCACCAAATTCACTAAGAAACCCCAAATCGGGTATGCTGAAAATAGTGCCAAAAGCTTCACAACTTCACAAATTATTAATAAATCTAAAAATGAAAATTTTTACAAAAATTTCAGCAGCATAAAAGCCTAAAAAATGAAATTTCCAGATCCGTATAGCCTTTACACAATAGTTCACAACTGTAGGACAAAAACTATGCTCATCAAGCTCTCAAAATTAACACAAAAATGCCCGAAAACACCACAAAAACACTAATAATCTATCTCAAAAGTTTAATCACATCCCAATACATATATTCAACTCTATTTTAACACCTTAAAGTCTGAAATACAGAAGCAACCCAAACTGATATGAAATACTCAACTGTAAACACCAAACTCATACAAAAAAACACACCTGAAAACCCACAAATCTGCACTGTTCAGCACAAAGGAAAACTCTGTATGAGCATGCACATGGAATGGCTTCAAACTCCCATCCTTAGCCTTCTTTTAAACCTACAAACTCCCATTCTTGGGTCTCCCTAGAAACCTGCAAACTCCCGTTCTTGGGTCTCCTTCTCCATAGGTTTGACAGCCTCTGAAGAATAACAAAGAATGAGCAAAAATCAAGTTCTGGAATCAGCCCAAAATGCATCCAAACCCCTTAAAAGATGGCATAACCATAACTCACGTCCAAGAGAGGTTAATGAAAAATATTTTAATAATAATTTTCATTTATTAGTCCAACAGTTTCCAAAGATTAACCCCCTTTTTCTGAAACTTCACTTTCTTGGGCT
Organism: Cupressus sempervirens; assembly: GCA_028749045.1. Classification (NCBI taxonomy): domain Eukaryota; kingdom Viridiplantae; phylum Streptophyta; class Pinopsida; order Cupressales; family Cupressaceae; genus Cupressus; species Cupressus sempervirens. The sequence goes on along the minus strand of CM053783.1, from coordinate 737,545,447 downwards.
TGCCTGCCTTAGCAAAGATTATTATTTTTTAATTATTTGAAAAGGGGACATGACAAGTCCTCCCATCCCAAAATTTTCTTGTCCTCAAGCAATGGCTGAACAATAAACCAATCAATCCACCTGGATCCCAAATGTAGTCATGAACTATACTACTACCAATTAACACAAGCTCCTGCAATATCCTTTGCAATATGACCAAGAGGAATCCATAATCAAACGAAAAATTATAGCTCCACCAAAATCCAAATTCACAACTTCCACAGTCAGATACCCATGAGACACAAACTCTTAGAACATCAAAACCCAAGTAAAGTGGACTACCAACACAGTAAATACCATCAATGCATTCCACTGGCCTATACAGAATGTACAATCCAACTCTCCAACAATGGTGAATGCTCCCCAATGAAACTATACCAAGTATGGAGAATCCACACACTATACAATGCCTGCAGTCAACACAACTCTATAGATCACTGACCACTACCTCATAACCATAACTACCATGTACCCCTGATGGTGAAAAGCCTTCACAAGATAAATAGCAAGAATTGGAACCCAAACCAAATTTTCCTGCCATCAACTCCTCAACACAAGGATCAAATGCTAACTGATGTACATACCTTGCAATATAATGTTGATAAAAAAAACCAACCTTAGTCAACAACTCACCATGAACAAGTGATACAACCCACTGTGACTGATCACCAACTAAGTCAGGAGATGTCATAGCCAAAGGAGTAGAATCAATAACAACACCCGCTGAAGCATCACTCTAAAACTCCTGCTCTAAGTCATGTATTATCAAGCTATTAACTGTAGAACCTATCGCCATGTCATGCCCATCACAAACCTCATCCTAAGGTGTCAAACTATCCCATAACTGATGACAAGCACTAGGAACCAAAGTACATCTTTGTATCATCATCTCATCAACATGGTCATCAAAGGTAAATTGATGAGTGTACCTCATAGTGTAATGCTGATAGAATGCACCAATCTCAGTCAGTGGCTCAGACTATAATTCAGATGAAACTAACTGCAATTGATAATTAACCATGTTGGAACTAACTACTACCTCCAAAGATATCACCAAGGGAGTAGTATTACTAGTAGGAACCATGCCAACTGTCGACTCACCAACATCACACATTATCTTTGATACATCTCTAGTCTCCATGCCTTCAGTACTAGAGGCCACTAGCCTGTCATGCATACAACAATCTGCTACAACACCCAACTCAACTAAACTTGACTCTAGTGGGAATGAACCTGATATGCCAATGTTAGTATCAAGGATGGATGCATCCCCATCTCCACTGTCTCTGACAATCTCGGCCATGGACATCCTCGAATCACCAAACACCATAGCTTGTGACTGTATAGAATCAGGTAAAGACTATAGTCACTCTAACTCCATGGTCACCTTAGCCAAATGAAACTGTGACTTCTTTAAAGCCAACTGTGTACTCTCAAGAATCTCAGAAGTCACCTCAAGCTGCTCAGTAAGCTCACTCACCTCATCTTCCTTGGCCAACAATGCATCATATGTTGTACTACCCCACTCCATAAGATAATCTCTGTCAGCTACCAACTGCATATAATTCTGTCTCAAAATCCGAATAGCCTCCCATAAAGAGTGGATCTCTATCAAGGAAGGATAACTTCCTTCCTGCTCATCACTAGTAGGAGAACCCCATCCATAAACTGCTAACAACTGACGAGCAGCATCAAAATGTTGGCAAGTGATAGCAATGTCTCGGTCACTAACTCTCAACTGATTAGACACATGATGGCACTGGCTTGACTGTCTCCTACAAACCTCCTTTGATGCACTATCTAAAGGAGTATAATCAAAGTCACTAGCCTCTAGAGTATTACAATCCATATCCTCTAAATCAAATCTAAAGCTCATATCAACATACGGAGTATCAAAAACATTAGCACTGTTGTCCAACTCCTCTGCACCCAAGGAAACTAAGTTTTCAAAACTGCCCATTACATCCTCCTGGATTTCATCAATGCCAATATGATCCTGGGACTCATATGTACACACTGCCAAATATGAAAGATCATCAACACATTCTAGAAAATATGGTCGACTGGATATATGAACAAAGCCCAACATCGGTGTATAAAAACTAATACCAACATCAGACAAGATACTGGCACAAGAAAAAACAACACCATGTAATCTGCTAATCAAATCCATGATAGCACCCAAACAAACACTGCTACCAAAAAGTGTTAAAGATCTCTAGTCAACCGAATCCCAAATGCCAATATAACAATCTCGAGTCCATATCCGTAAACTAGAATCAACTGGTAACTCAAGAAAACTCCTCACCTGAGTAATATGACCAATACCAACTAACTCCACATACCTATCATGATGAGATAATGAAGTCACAATACTATCTTTGTTCACCTTCAGCTGGCTGGACAAATCATGTGAAGTACTACCAGCCTCAACCTCATGTGGTGAAGCATCTAACTGTGCCTGGTACTCTTTTTCAAAAAAATCATGAATGCTCAATGTCTGCTCATCTCTACCAGGTATCTCACCATCCTACACAACAACATCCTCATAATCATCATCTGAACCCACTACACTGTAGTCACTACCTATTGTAACTATACCATCCTGAATACCTGTGGCATCACCCTTTGACGACCTGTAAACAATTGTCTCAATTTGAGTATCAAGTTGACCATTACTATCAATCTATGTAATATCCTTTCCCACCACCTCCTGTGGTAGAGTAGAATCTGAGACCTCTACCTGGCTATCAGCTAGTTTCTCAAACTCTTCATGCAAGTTCTTGGTAATTGTGTCATCTGCCCTATGAGAAAATCTACCAAATAGAAATCCAGTCAACTTATCCACCTTAGCTGGGTCAGAAAACATGTCATTCATTAAACGGTGGTGCTCAATCAACTGTTCAGACATGTCATGGCTTATTTTCATAAGTTTAGCTTGAATGTCTAAATAACCATCCTTTCTACTATTTTGACTCTGGATATCAATTGTCCAAGATCGTGTCCTCTGAGACTCTGTACTATACCTATCCATTCTGGATAAAGTAGAGTGTAACCCCAATAGGATATAACTTTTTCAAACACCAAGAACTAACATGCAAATGATTAGAAGTAGCATGCAACCATATAAACCTTAGCCTTCTTCGAAACCTGCAAACTCCCATTCTTGGGTCTCCCTGGAAACCTGCAAACTCCCGTTCTTGGGTCTCCTTCTCCATAGGTTTGGCAGCCTCTGAAGAATAACAAAGAATGAGCAAAAATCAAGTTCTAGAATCAGCCCAAAATGCCTCCAAACCCCTTAAAAGAGGGCATAACTGTAACTCACATCCAAGAGAGATTAATGAAACATATTTTAATAATAATTTTCATTTATTAGTCCAACGGTTTCCAAAGATTAACCCCCTTTTTTCGAAACTTCACTTTCTTGGGCTTGCCTGCCTTAGCAAAGATTATTATTTTTTAATTATTTGAAAAGGGGACAGGACATCAAACCATATAAATGATTGTAATATGTTCCTAGGGGTTCTATGATCCTTAGAGACATATGTTGTAATGAAATATTTCAAAAGCAGTCATAGGTTATCTTATGGGCCCTTTCAACCCATATAAATGATTATAATATGTCACTAGGGCTCCTAGCACCCCTAGAGACATATGTTGTAATGAAATGTATCAAAAGGGGTCATAGGTTATCCTATGACCCCTTTCAACCCATATAAATACTTATAATATGTTCCTAGGAGTCCTACGACCGCTAGGGACATATGTTGTAATGAAACATGTTGAAAGGGGTCATAAGGCTATCCTATGACTCCTTTCAACCCATATAAATGATTATAATATGTCTCTTGTAGTCCTAGGACCCCTAGAGACATATGTTGTAATGAAATGTGTTGAAAGGGGTCATAACTTATCGTTTGACCCCTTTCAACCCATATAAATAATTATAATATGATCCTAGGGGTCCTAGGACCCCTAGAGGCATATGTTGTAATGAAATGTGTTGAAAGGAGTCATAAGACATCCTATAGCCTATTTTGACCCATATGAATGATTATAATATGTCCCTAGGGGTCCTACAACTCCTAGAGACATGTGTTGTAATGAAATGTATCAAAAAGGGTCATAGGTTATCCTATGACCCCTTTCAACGGATATAAATGATTCTAATATATCCCCAAGAGTCCTGGGACCCCTAGAGACATATATTGCCATGAAATGTGTCGAAAGATGTCATAGATTATCCTATGACCACTTTTGACCCATATAAATTATTGTAATATGTCCCTATGGGTCTTGTGACCTCTAGAGACATATGTTGTAATGAAATGTGTCAAAAGGGATCATAGGTTATCCCATGACCCCTTTCGACCCATATAAATGATTATAATGTCCCTAGGGGTCCTAAGAGCTCTAGAGACATATGTTGTAATGAAATTTGTTCAAAGGGGTCACATGTTATCCTATGACCACTTTCCACCCATATAAATGATTATAAAATGCCCCTAGGGGTCCTGGGATGCCTAAAGACATATGTTGTAATGAAATGTGTTGAAAGGGGTCATAAGTTATACAATGAACCCCTTCAAACCATAGAAATGACTGTAATATATCCCTAGGGGTCCTATGACCCCTAGAGACATATGTTGTAATGAAATATGTCAAAAGGGGTCATAGGTTACTCTATGGACCTTTTCAACCCATATAAATGATTATAATATGTCCCTAGGGGTTTTAAGATCCCTAAAGACATATGTTGTAATGAAATGTGTCAAAAGGGGTCATAGGTTATCCTATGACCACTTTTGACCCATATAAATGATTATAATATGTTCCTAGGGTTCCTAAGACCACCAGAGACATATGTTGTCATTTAATGGGTCAAAATAGGTCATAAGTTACCCTATGACCCCTTTCAACCCATTTAAACACATGAATTATATCCCTAGGGGTGATAGGACCCCTAATAACATATATTGTCATATAATGTATTGAAAGGGGTCATTGGGTACTTTATGACCCCTTTCAACTCATTTGAACACATGATATATTTTCCATGGGGTTATGGGATCCCTATCAACATATGTTATCATTTAATGGGTTAAAAGGGGTCATAGGGGACCTATTACCCCTTGGGACATAGATGATGTGTTATAATGGGTAAAAGGGGTCATAGGGCATGCCATGACACATTTCAACCCATTACATGACAAAATATGTTCATAGGGTTTGTAGGAACCCTAGCGAAATACATGTTGTGTCCCAGTGGATTGGATTGGGTTAAATGATATTCTATGACCCATTTCAACCCTTTACATGACAAAATATTTTCTTGTGGGTCCTAAGACCTCTAAGAACAAGCATGCTGTGTTGAAATGGGTTGAAAGGGGTAATAGGTTATCAATCAAATACATGACAACTTATGTTCCTAGGGATCCTAGGGCCCCTAGGGACATACATGTTGTTTTCTAATGGATAGAAAGGGGTTATAGGGTACCCTATGACCCTTAGGGACATACCTCTTATATTTCAGTAGGTAGAAAGGGATCATAGGGTATTATATGACCCCTTTTGACACATTACACAAGACCATATGTTGCTAGGGGTCCTAAGACCCTATCATCATGTGTGTTGTGCTCCAAAGGGTCAAATTTTGACCCATTACATGATAACATATGTTATTAGGGGTCCTACTACCCTAGGGCAATACATATTGTGTTCTAATGGGTCAAATGGGGTCATCAAATACCCTATGACTCATTTCAACCCAATACATGACAACATATGTTCCTAGGGGGAATGTATGTTATCATGTAATGGCTTAAAAGGGTCATAGGATACTCTATGAACGCTTTTGACCCATTGGAACATAATATATATGTGTATAAGGGTCCTAGGATCCCTAGTAACATATGTTATCATGTATTAGGTCGAAAGGGGTCATAGGATATTCCATAACCCCTTTCTGCCTATTAAAACATAAGATATATGTCCCTAGGCATCCTTTGATCCTTAGAAAGATATGTTGTCATATAATGGGTCAAAATGGGTCATAGGGTATCCCATGACCCATTTGGACTCATCAGAACACATGTAGGTACTTAGTGAGACCCGTAGTAACATATATCATCATATACTTTATTAACTTAGGTTACTAATATATAATATATAATAATAATATATATGATAAATAATTAAGATATCCCATGACCCATTTGGACTCATTGGAACACATGTATGTCACTACGGGGACCCCTAGGAACATACATCATCATATAGTTTATTAATTTAGGTTAGTAATATATATAATATATAATAACAATATATATGATATACAATTATATAATAAATAATAATAATTATTTAATACTATATAATAAATTTTAGTAACTATATATAATAATTGGTCCTACCCCACCAATTATGCTATAAGTATATTATAATAGGACTTGATACAACTTAAAAATTGGTCCGCCTATGAGTTTGGTAAATAAAAATCAGTATGTATCTTAATAATTTGTCCCCACTCCCTTTACATTTGAATTTGGCACCATAATTTGGGAACATAAATCAGATCGAAATCGGATACCTATTCTCAAATCAGATATTTGTTCACAAAATCAAATACCCATTCTCAAATTGGATACTTGATTAGGAAAGGTATTACATTTTTGGTTTGGTACTGGGACAGGTGGGAAAAATTCAAAGCGCATTTTGAAACACTTTTAGCCATTCAAAACTATATGTTTTTCACATCGCCACTTTTTGGCACACCATGATCTTGCACATACCCTTGTGTTAATGTTTATGAAACATGAATTAGCATGGTAGTAATGATAATTTTCAACCATAGTTCTTGATTGTCTTTATTATCAGTTTATGTTAATTCAAGAAAGCTTTGAAGTTGTGTGGTACATTCATCATCAATAGCTTTCTCTCTATCTTTAAAATTTTTAATTCATTTAAGTTAAAAAATTCAATACACCCATCATACAAGGGAGCTACCATTCTCAAACGTAGTCAAGATTGTAATTTGGTAATGATCAATTCCAATCTCTCCAACTGTTAGCATAGTTGTCACTGTTCACAGGGTGAATAGGGTTAGTTTTAGAAGAAACTATGACAAATATGTTTACCAATAGTGACAAAACTATTAATATCAAAATTAGGAGTCTACCAAGCCATGAATGCTAAGAAAGTTTTATATAATATCTAATACCTATGAATTGTCAAACTTGCTTTTAAACATTTTTTTTAGGTGGGATGCATAATTCTCTATCAAAACTAGTGAAAAGGCCATATGGTCTAGAGTTCTGATTATTGTGTATTTATTTTCAAGTTCAACTTATTAAATCATATTGAGTGGAGGTCAAATCTATGTAATCAATTTTATATTACCAAATAGATAATTGCTGAAACTTAATCAAGGTTCCTTATTCAATAGTAAAACAATGTTAAGCTCAAACCTATAATGGGTTGGTTGCTCAATGTTAAATTACCAAACAGTGCTATTCCTATAATTGTGTTTTTAGTTTCAATGCTTTGCATAATGACCCCCTGAAGTGTTAAAAAGTGGTCAATACTAGTTTAATGTGACAAAGAACATTGGGGGCCTGACTGTTTTTCTAAATTGATAGTGTTCCATGCACACTTAACAACTATAATTTGAATATAGAAACAAGAAACTTGAAGGGAATGCCTAAGTGTTAGTACTACACTTTAATATATAGCTGCAAAAAAATTCATTTGAAATCTATTCATGTACTCAATTTTATCATTTGAAATCAAGTACCAGAATAAAGCATAAGTTAATAGTATCCACAATTAGCAATGAATTTTATTTCACACATGATCAATACATATCAATTCCATATGGGATGAAAAAGTGGAGGGAATTTTGGGAATCTATTTAGTAAGATAATCTCATAGGCATATTTTCTAAGTTAGATCTTCAACTTCTATTATAATGTGTTTTAATGCTAGAGATGCAAAATCCTATAAGATGATTTGCTCATAAAACAGGGCTTTAGCTATTTTGAAGATTTGTATCAGTGTCTCATAGATAAAGTTGTTAGCAAAGCATTATTTATGCTTGCAATCAATGGCTCACCTATTATTGCAACATCATTTCCCTCATTTATAGATAGGTCAATCTAAGTGATTTATTTTGGTTCTAGATTTATTTTGGTTCTATGTTTGTGAATCTAGAAATTTTGGGCACATTTTTGAGTTGTAGAATCAGGAAACACACTGTGAGGAATAAAAAACTAACTCTAATAAGTTTCAAATTATTTGTTGAAAACCCCAAAATATCAGAGTAAAAGGAAAATGGAACACCCATATGAAGATTGGCATGAGTTAACCACTTCCTTGTTGGTCTTAGAATGGTTTTGACATTTGAGTATCAACACACTTAACCACTTTTACATAGAAGCTGAGTACACTATGTATGTCGAGCTACAATATGTATCGAGCCAAAATTCTAATAGGTGTCAAGTGACTTCATGTGTCGAGCATTATTCAAGTGCCGAGTGATATATAGGTGTCAAGTCATAGTTCATGCTGAGCAAGTTAGAATGAAACATGTGTCAAGTGAGCCAAAACTATGCATGTGCTATACAAGACAGAATGTAATAGGTGCTGAGAAAACTAGGATCAAACATGTGCTGAGCATCAACAGTCGAATATATGTCGAGTAAAACAGAATCAACATATGAGTTTGTTCCTTCACAAACTTAAATGTAAACCATTTTATGAGCTAACATAGAAGGATTTTGAAGGATAATAAGCATAAGAATGAATCTTTTATATTTCCTATGCAATCAACATACAACCAATAAGAAAAATGGAGAAGGCATGCAACCAATGAGAAAAGTGCAAGGAATGAGTGGGAATATAAGATTCAATATGGATCATAGATCCATACCTAACCCTGAGTCTATGAATTCTTTATAAGAAGGCTTAGACCTCACAATTTTGTTTTGCTGAATAGAAGTTAAGGAAGTTGCTAAGCAGGTAGAAAATTACAGAATAGGGAAAATAGCAGGGGCATCATAGACTTACTAAATTGAGCAGAAAATACATATCTATTTGATATGAACAAAGAAAGGACTATGAAAATATATCATATCAAGCAAGGATCACATTAGAATGAATAGATCAAGTGCTTGGAATCAACAATTGAAGATTGTAAGCAATTAGGTCAAAGATTTCTAATAATCTCTAGCAATTGTATTAGATAGTGAAAACCTATGATGATAGGTTAGCTTAACAACTATTTTGTAGATCCTTTGAAGAGGTGACTAAATCCTTTGATAGGGTGACACTTCATGTAAAGTGTTTTAAATCCTTTAACTAAGTCACTATTTACATAGTGTAAAGCCTTTAATAGGGTAGACCATCCGAAGTGGTCAAAAAATTATTGCTACATTGATTTTGTGGGTATCATCCCAACTCTAGTTTTACCCTCTTATTCTTGAAGGGTTTTTGGGTTACCAAAATTCTGGTGTCATGTGTTTACTTCATGTTTATTTGATATTTTTACATGCATGTAGTTTAATTTTAGTTATTTTTTTAAAAAGGATTTGAAAAGATTTAATTGTGGTACTTTTGATTCACCCACACCACCCCCCCCTGCCCCAAACTCCTCCCTCAGAAGTACTCTTCCTATTTGAATATTCCATCAATTGGTATTAGAGAAATGTTCTCACAAGGAGAAGCCTAATAGCTTAGAGAAAAGATCTAAAGATGTAAGTCTTCAAACTTGGGAGGATCATAGACAATCAGGTGATTGATGTGCATCTCACTCTACACAAATTGGAGGAAGGAAGAGAAGAATTGAGAAAGTCCTTGAAAAGAAGGAAGGATATAACCATAGCTGAAAATTAAATACACTAAAAGGAGATTGATACCACACAAGTGTTTGCCATTGGAGATTTCAAGGAATTTGATGCAGCAATAGTAGAGTTGATGGAAAAGAATAGAGCTCAAGCAGAAGAAATCAGAGTACTCAAGCTTGAATAAGAATCACAAGCCATAATAATTTTTGAAGTGACTGAACAAAAGAAGAAAGTCATTGAAGATAAGGCCATGATAGAATATGACAAGAGAGATCTTACAAATAGACTAGAGAAGAAGAAAATTGAGTTTGAAAGAATCTCAAACATGTAGCTTAACACCTTAAGTCAGATGATGAATGCTCATCATGAGCTAAATATAATGAAGGACTTTGAGATCTCCACCTTGAAAATTCAAAATGAACAACTAAAAAATGACCTAAAAATAGAGGAGAAAGTAGCAGAAAGCTTCAACAAACCCAATGAGGCTATTAAGTACTTTGAGCAGCAACTGAAATCAACAAGGGCCAATAATGATACTTCATGACTTGGTTGCACTGCCACTGAACAAGGAGAATCATCCAAGACTATAGAAGAAAGGAGTAACAAAGATAAGAATACTAAACTTGCTTGTCATTTCTATGGTAAAAAGGGACATACCTCTAATGTATGTAGGAGAAAGAATGGCCATCAGCATGATAAGCCTAAGAAGGCAAGCTACTATCACAAGTGCAAAAAACATGGACATCAAGCACATGAATGCAGGACTAGGACTAAAAGGACACCAAAATTTTAAGGTCACTACTACAATTGTAAGAAATATGGACATAGAGCATTTGAATGCATACCAAAGCCTATGTGGACACCCAATTAGCCTGCAAAGGGAAATAAACATAGTCATCATTGCAATTGGGACTGTAACACTAGGTATAGCTATCACTACAATTAGGAGTATGGACACATTCCTAAAAATTGCATAAGGATAAATATTAGAGGGAACTACAAGTAGTGGTTAAGCCAAACTACATGTTTAGTTGCATGAAGACTAGTCATATCAATAGGTATTGCCCAACAAAGTCAAAGGCATCCAAGCCAGAAGTCAACAAAGGAAAAGAGAAGGTAGACATTGAACAAATTAAAGTGCAAATGAACAAGACTTGGAAGAAGAAAGATGAGTGCAACACATCAAATGAAGGGATCACTTCACCCAAGAGGTCAAGTGATCACATCTCATCCAACTAAGCATGAATAGATATATGGGATTGATATACATAGTTATATCATGCATCAGTGCCAAGACAAAGAAGTACTGCAAAGAAGAAATCAGCATGAGCAAAGATGCCAAATCAAATTTTGAAGTATTACCGAATTATCCTCAGATGCTGAGTAAAGTTCTAGTGCATGTCAAGTTGCTAATAGCGACTGAGTTGATAGTTAGTGCCCAATTGAGAAATGTCAATGGAAGCCAAGTGAAGTGGAAGTCTAATGAAAGTTGAGTGAACAAAATTCAATGGAAGCCAAGTCATGTTGAAACCTTCAATTGTTGAGTTTATAGTTTTATGCACTAAGCATTTAATGCTAAGTTTTGAAAAGTATAAGGTCAAATTTTCATCATTTTTATGCCATTCAAACATAGAGAAAATATGAGAAGAGTGCAAAAGAGATCAAAGAACAACCTTGAAGCCATTTTCATCAATTTCAATAGTGATTCAGCATAAATTTCATCAATCTAAGATATTTATAAAGTGCCAAGCTACGCAATGTTGAAGTTTTTGATATATTAAAACCCTAGCTCGGTATAATGGCTTCTAGTTCCAAGAACCCCAAGGGAAAGGAAAGTCATGAGGTCCAACTAGTTAGTAATGAGGTAAAACAACCTAAGTTTAGGCCAATCCATGAAGTTTCCTATAAAAATGATCCTACTACTGCGTTGTCCATAATTCCACCCAAGGTAATCATGTTGCAAGATGTCAGGAAGTGCTAAAACTGTAAAATAGGAGTAGTAGGAGACCTTGAAATTTTCCAAGCCTATGACAAGCTATGTGATAACAAAATTTTGGAGCATGAGTTTCAGATAGTTGAGAAGAAGGGTTTAACTCATGCCCTAGTTTACCCTATAGGTTTTAAAATACAATGGATATGAATTATCTTGGGCAGGATTCACAATGGATGTTTGTGATTGGAAATAGGACTAGTTAAGATTATCAAGAGGATAGCACATAGGGTTACAGGTTTCCCAACCCTAGATTGGGCCAAGACCCTGCATAGTGATTCTAAAGAAGTCATTGAAAGGAATACAAGGGCTAAGTGAAATAAAAGGGGTATTACAATTGATACTATAATAAATCCCTTTCTAGATTTTGTAGTGAGAGTGATTTCTCACAAATTCTACCAATCTAGTAGATTGAGTAGTGTACCATGTATAGCTGTTGATGTAGCTTACAAGCTTGTGAAGAAATATCATACATATGATCTAGCATAACTGATGTTGCAACAAATAAATGAGAACCTAGGAGCAATAACAAGATCAAAAGGTGCTCAATGCATGTTTGGTTTAGTTCTTGTCTACATATTTTTCTATGTCATTGTAGAGTTTCCTTCTATTGGAAAGGTAAACTAGAGTTCAAACAAAATTGCAATCACACAAATCAATGAGTACATAGATAGAATGGGTGATAACTTTTAAGCCCAAATGACAAACTATTTTGAGGATTTTAAGAAATCCATGAAGCAAATGGTTAGAATACTAGTTTCCCTAGTGGAAAAATATATCAATGACATATGATTTTTGGTTAACATTGACTATACCTACATCCAAGCAACAATTCCAAGGGTGAGATGGCTAAGGCCATTAGGTTATGAACTTGATGTGGATGAAGCCTCAACAGCTATCATAGCATTGCTTGTAGAAGTGATTGATAAGGAGGCTCCTCAGTTTGGAACATATGATGTTGTGAAATCTAAAGTTGAAATAGAATTGAAGACAACATATGTAATTAAGAGGAAAGACAAACTAGTGAAAGAAGAAATTTGGTGTAGATATTGAAGGGGTAGTAGGTGCTAAAGAGGAAGAAGAAGGAGAAGGTGAGAGTGAAGAAGAAGAACAAGGGCAAGGTCTAATAGAATTAAGCTAGGGCTTAGGAGAAGACAAGGAGGAAGGTGTCGAGCAAGAAGAAGCCAAGGAAGCACCTACACAAGCTGAGTCTAAGAAGAGAAAGGCTAAAATTCAGCCTCCAGCCCAGCCTAAAGCAAAGAAGGCTACAAGAACAACACATGCCAAAACAATGGCTCCAGTAATAAGGGCTACCATAAGGGCATCTTCAAAAAAGGCTAAGGAGGAAAAAAAAAGAGAAGAAGAAGGCCACTGAATAGAGTGGTGAAGTGTAGAAGAAAAGAAGAAAATATGTAGCACAACCAGATTCTGATGAGAAGAGAATAGAATAAGAGGATATCAGCCAATTCAGAGTGGTAAGTCATCCTCCCAAATCTTCTATAGATAAACTTTTTGAAAATATTAAGAATGTAGATTTGAATGATTTGAAAAACCTTGATTTCAATATTTTAAGTAGAGAAGAGAAAAACAAACTAGAGGAATCTGTATATGCCATGATGGTTGAGTTTAAGAACACACCTCCAGAGCTAGACAATACCATGCCTGAGGAGTTATATGAGATAGTTGAAACAAATGGCATTATTGTCTCAAAATGGAAAAGGAGATCAATAAATCTACCTTAGCACAAGTGATGCCTAACCTAACAAGAGGTCAAATAATAAAGGCTAATAAGAAACATGGTGGTAAATTTACACCTAAATATAGAGCCTTCAGTATTTTGTAAAATAAAATTGAGGATGTAGTGAATAAGTCCACACAGTTGTGGAAGACAATATACAAAGTGACTGATGACAAGGATGTAGATGTAAATAAGGCTAAAGCTAGTGAGAAAGAAAAGAAAGCCAAAGCAGTGCAGGAGGAAAAGAAAATAGAAGAGAAGAAAGGAGAGGAAGAGAAGCAAGAAGAAGAAAAGAAAGAAGAAGAGGATAAAGAAGCAAGAAAAGAACAAGAAGATAAAAGAGTAGAAGAAATAGAAGATGGGGAAGATAAAGAAAAAGGAGAGGAAACACAAAAGGGAGAAGACATGGCAATAGCTGAGTAGTAGCAACAAGAGGAATAGAGTGTGCAAGACACACAAATGTCAACTCATAGCCGTCCTCATGTAATCATCACAATTGTAGAAACAATAACTATCAAGGATTTTTTGGACACTTCTAATCAGAACATCAATCCCCTAACCATAGAAAATCTCTCTAAGATCCTTCACCAATCAACTTTGCAAGCACAATTATGCACAAATCTAGTATTGTGAGTGTAGATGAGTTATAGAAGGCAGTGGTAGAACCAAGAATAGACAAGGTGAAACCACAAGAACCACCTTTCATCTATAGAGCTACTAGCACTCAAATTTTAATGCTTCCACCACATCTCCAACAATTTTAATAGCAGCAGGTGACACCATTCAGAAGCCAGGTGCAGAAGAAGGAAAGTATGACGAGGAGGATACAACAAAAGAAGAGGAGCATACCACTATTCAGACATTGGTAGAGCTACCAAAAATAGGCACTCCTACAAAAACTCTTTAGAAGCTGAGCACTAAAGCCATACCTTTTAAAATTTGTACGCTAGGCTCGAGTTCTACAAAGGTTACTAGGGTACTTCACTATGGAAACCCTAAGTTAGATGAAGAGATAGTCATACCTTCCTATGACTCTAAGACTATCACCATGAAGAATATTACAGAAATGCAAGATGCATCAAATAGAAGGAGAAGACAGGAAATACTCAAAAAAGAGTATAAACAAGCAAGCACTATATGAGATTAAGGACATCTTTATGGATGCCTTCAGCTTGCAGCCATTAGATGAGTCAAAGCCTATAATGGAACAATTGTCAGACATTGTTGGCCAAGATACAAATGTCAAACTTATGGAATGGTTTGAAAGGAAGTTTCAAGGAAAGATGAATGAGAAAATATCAAGTGGTATACCACTTGTACAAGTTGAATTGGCCAAATAGATTGAAAAGATGAAAACTATACTTGAGAACATTTTATCACTATACAAAAGCTATGTGATTTTTCCAATTTCACACAAGAGACAGGCTAGAGGATATTGAGCTTGGAGAGAAATCTTAAGATTTCTAGCACGTAATTACCAAGAGATCCAACTCAAAGTGAGAAGCATTTTTCCCAATCACTTCACACTCAAAAAGAGTTAGCTGCCCTTACAAGTGAAGGCCAATATAAAGGCCAAATTGATGTAGATATAGTCCTCCACTACTCCACATTTGGAGGTCCTCCATAAAGAAAAAGTCTATGCTAAAAATGTTTTAAACAAAGATCCTAATCTTTCCACATTAGATAGACTTGTACATCTTGGTATAGAGACTACCATCCAACATAAATCACTTAATATTGCTTTGGAGAATTGGGATGAAGCTATGAAAATGATAATGGAGGTAAACAATACATTTTTGGCTAAATATGGTATTACTCCTTAGAACCCTTTGACATAAGTGTCAAAAAGGGGGAGAAATAACAATAATGGAGATAAGATATATATATATATAATGTTTTGGGGGAGAAATAATAAGAAAGATATAACTAAGGGGGAGAATACTATGCATTTTAATTACATTCTTTTATTCATTCTTTTGAAGAATAAATGGAGAAACATTATAGATAGACAAAAGATAGAATAGCTCGGTACACAGGTATAGATTATAGAAAGAGGACAAAGGCAAAAGAGTATCAAGTACATTCATCATAGAATTTTGGTTACAAAAATAGACAAGGTACAATCAGATTAAGGGGAGTCATAACATATTTTGAACAAATTTTGAAATTTTGTACATATTAGCAGATTGGATAGGGTACTCATAAGGTCAGACCAATAATGTTTAGTTAAGTTTTATTGACACTCATGTCAAGGGGGAGATTGTTGGTCTTAGAATGGTTTTGAAATTTGAGTGTCAACACACTTAACCACTTTTACATAGAAGCCGAGTACACTATGTATGTTGAGCTATAGTATGTGCCAAGCCAAAATTCTAACAAGTGTTGAGTGACTTAAGGTGTCAAGCATTATACAGGTGTCAAGAGATATA